>OX578140.1:7860205-8430205 GCA_951213105.1 Amaurobius ferox
CTCTCCAAAGAAAAATCGCTGTCTTAAACGTCGGCGATGGAGCGGTATCACACGCGTGCCCTTCTCTCAGATCATGAGGAACACATTCTATCGCGTATCTTTGTCATTTTTCCGGTTTTTCCAGAAAAGAAAACTTGGCTATACTACAAAAATGGCGACCCGCTTCAAAATTTAAGAAATTGATTGTACATATGAATAGTCGCTTTATACCTATTTTCGTACCATGCTTTTTACATGTTAAAACAATTAAGAATACCATTTATTATTATTATTTTGTTGCGGGCCTGTAAATATGCCAACTGTTTTTCAAGCGTAACCTTCTTTTTTCTGGGGATATCTTAACAAAGAAGATCAATCATGCATAAAGCATTGATTACGAAACACTTTCCAACTACAATGCAATTTTATTTAAACATCTCTAAAATGCTATGCTTTCAGCCGTGATATTTTTTTATATTATCACAGTACTACAATAATATCTTTTGCTTAGAAAGTACTTTTACCTCCATGGTTATAGGTTTTTAACTCCATGTTTAAAACTTAATCGAGAAAGGCAATGCCACCATCTGCTTCTCTACGTAAAATCAATGAATATTTCATTCATATCACCTATATTCCAGACTACAGAGCTAAATAAATTTGCGTTAAAATATTCAGCCATTCTTATACAACTCATCTTACAGCTTGATGTGTTTACAATCTGCATACTTTAAAATGAGGCTTCGTTGTAGAAATAATCAAAGTTGGATGATCATTTAAACTCAAAAATAGTGTAATTGCGTTGAAGCAGATGGAGATGCACAGAAAATACGCTAAAATAAAGCGGTTTTAGGGCGGATGCAATACCAAATGTAAATTTAAAAGAACTTTAAAAGTCACGATTTTGACACTGGGAAGAAGAAATATGGATGCCCAATTTTATTTCAAAGTGGATCACGTGATCTCTTCATATAATATGGGTGTCATTATTATTTTTATTTAAAAAACTATCGAACCTATTTTGTCCATATATTTTATAGATATATATATATATATATATATATATATATATATATATATATATATATATATATATATATATATATATATATATATATATATATATATATATATATATATATATATATTATAAGATAATTTGAATATTTCCTAAATTTTCGAAGCAATTTGTGAACTTTGATTTCGTTTAAAAAATGAGGTCCCATAGGGTTCAATGTATTTCATTTTTTCTAACCCGGGTTCAGTCCAAAACTTATTAGGTGATATTTTTCATTTACATTCCCATAGGTCCCACAAACCGTCAGAACAGCATACTAAAATTTCATTTTAGCATTTTACTAAAGTCATTTTTACGGCAGTTATCGTGCGAAGAGACAGACAGACAAACAGAATGACCAAAGTCATAAACACTTTTCACCTATGTTGGAAAGTGTTATAAAGTATCTACTCTCTCCATATACTAAAATGCGTTCCTAACGATCTGAGAGAAGGACCCGTGTGTGGAGTCCGACATTAGGACGATATTCGAAGGGCTTTTGGAGAATCCCATCCCATTAATTATTTTTTTAAATGCCAATAACTGAAGTATGTCCTTAAAGATAATTCTAGTATTCGAAAATTCGGCTTATTTATTTTTTGCATAAAAATATGCATAAACAGACTAATCACATGGCATATTTAGGAATAATCTTTTATTTATTTATTTTTTTTTTTGCTGCGGGCAGGTCAAAATTCTCCCATTTTTAACACTTTACAACAAAGTTGAAAAGTGTTTATGACTTTGTTCATTCTGTCTGTCTGTCTGTCAGCACGATAACTGCCGTAAAAATGACTTAATCAAAATGAAATTTTAGTATGTTGTTCAGACGGTCTGTAGGACCTATGGGAGTATAAATGAATAATGTCACCCAATTAATTTTGGATTGAACCCGGGTTGAAACAATGAAATACATTGAGCCCTATGGGACCTAATTCTTCAAACACTTTTTAAGCGGATTTAAAATTCACAAATTGCTTCGAAAATTTTAGATAATATTCAAATTGTTCCATAAAATATATAAAAAAAATTCAGCGAAAAATATTCAGTAGTTTTTTAAATAAAAATTAAAATAATAATTACACCTCTTATATGAAAAGATCAAGTGACCATGATATAAAACGATCACATGACCCACTTCAAAATGATATATGGCATCCATCTTGTTTCAAAATCGTGATTTTTTAAGTTCTTTTTAATTCATATTGAGTGTTGTATCCGTCCTAAAACTACTTTATTTTTGCTTAAATTCTGTGCATCTACATACTGAAACAACGCAAATACAATATATTTGAGTTTAAATGATAATCCAAATTTGATTATTTCTACAACGAAGCCTATTTTTCACTTATGTAAAATGTAAACAGCAAAATATGTAGAATGAATTGTATTAGAATTGCTGTATTTCTTTAACACAAAATAATTTAGTCCAAGAAGTCTGCATGGCTGATTTGAATGAAATATTAATTGATTTTATAAAGAGAAGGACGATTTTTTTCGATGAAGTTTTAAGCGTAGAGTTTAATTACTTGTAACTCCATGGTCTTAATTTTTAAATAAAATAAATTATTATAGTATTGTGATGAATGACATGAATGGGAGAAAGTTATGAATGAAATCCTGTTTTTATAGAGAGATCCAGGCGTGTTATTTTTTCTATGACGTTATTTGAATGAATTTCAGTTGTTTTCAATGAAGTTTTCAAATATAATAAATTATCGTAGTATTATTATAGTTTTAAAAATATTACCGTGGAATGTATCGAATTTTAGAGATATTTAAACCAGGCAATTTATATTTCAATGCCGTCATTTGAATGAAGTTCATTTTTTTCAATGAAGGTTTAAGTTTTCAAATATAATAAATTAATGTAGTATTGTGATAAGTTTTAAAATATTACCGAGGAATTTATTGCATTTTAGATATGTTTAAATAAAATTGCATTGAAGTTGGAAAGTGTTTCATAATCAATGCTTTAAGCATGATTGATCTTTCTTGTTGTAGTATAGCCAATGTTTTTTTTTCTAGGAACATCGTAAAAATGATAAACACTCTCCAAAACACGCAATAGAATATTTTCCCCGTGATCTGAGAGAAGGGCACGCGTGTGATTCCTCCCAATCGCTGGCATTTAAGACAGCGGTTTTTGGAGCGACTTCGAGTGATGCGAGGCCGCACGAAATACTCTACAACTATCTAAAAAAACAATGTAATGCCCGAGAGACCGCTATTTATAGGATCATGAACCATTATTGACTCCATGGTTAATGTAAAATGACTATAAAAATGTTTACATATCTACATTGTTTTAAAAGAAGTCCTATATTTTTCCTTTTTATTTTTTAAATTACTAAAAATTGTGAATCATTCAAAATAGGTTCAGTTAGCAGCTTGAAAATGGTTTCATTGACCCGCTAATGTAGCAAAATAATTTCGCATAGAACATAATTAACTTGTCCGTGTATAATTAAATGATTTTGTTCAACATTCCGCGTATAAATACGAGCTAAGACCGCCCAGCAGGCACTCAATCCCTCCAATTTCATGTTCTGAAAAGTTATGATTCAAACAAAATGTGTTTAAAAATGATTATTAACAAGTCATCGCCACCCGCCCTTTGTGCGCTCAAAATGGCTAGTGACCATTAAAAGTGACGCCTATACACTTTATAAAAGTGGTTGATAACTTCTCTGAATATCAGAAACACTTTCGAAACAGATACCTTATACCTTGCTGGTAAGTCGGACGGTCTGGGTTGAAGAAGATGAAGAAGCACTTTCTGATTGAAACATAAAAATGGCGCATATTTTATAATTCTGTTAACATGTTTAATGAGAAAATAGATTTTCAGACTGGTAGCGAAAGGATATGCAATAGTGTTTTTATTATGCATCTGACAAATAAAGGGGAAAAAATTATATGAAAATTCCTTCCCATCGTCATCCCTTCATTCGAATTTTATTTTCCTTTGTTGATCGGGATGTTGAGACGTATTGAATAAGAACAACAAGAAAGATCAATGATGCATAAAGCATTGATTATGAAACACTTTCCAACTGCAATGCAATTTTATTTAAACATCTTTAAAATGCGATACATTCAGGGGTACTATTTTACAATATTCACAATAATACAATAATTTATTATATTTGAAAAATTAAAACTTCATCGAAAAAAATGAACTTTATTCAAATGACGTCTTTGAAATATAAATCGCCTGACTCTCCATGAAAAAGCAGTAAATATTTCATTCATACACTTTTTTCCATTCCTTTTATTCATCACAATACTACAATAATTTATTTTACTTTAAAACTTAAAACCATGGAGATAAAAGTAATTTAACTCTATGCTTAAAACTTCATCGAAAAAGTCTGCTATAAAATCGTCTGCGTCTCCATGTAAAATCAATGACTGTATCATTCATACCATCTATATTGCAGACTCCAGCGCTAAATAATTTTGAGTTGAAGAAATTCAGCTATTCGTATACAACTCATCTTACAGCTTGATGTTTTTACAATCTCCATAATCGAAAATTAGGCTTCGTTGCAGAAATAATCAACGTTTGATGATCATTTAAACTCATATATATTTTAATTACGTTGTTTCAGAATACAGATGCACAGAAATTAAGCAAAAATAAAGCGGTTTTAGGACGGATACAACACTAAATATAAATTAAAAAGAAATTTAAAAATCACGATTTTGACACAAGATGGATCGCATTGATTGTTTAATCTCAAATATATTGTAATTGCGCTATTTCAGAATATGGGTGCACATAAATTAAGTTAAAATAAAGCGGTTTTAGGACGGATACAACACTCAATATAAATTAAAAAGAACTTTAAAAATCACCATTTATTCACCAAGATGGATGCTCTATTTTGTTTTGAAGGGGGTCACGTGATCGCTTCATATAATATGGGTGTCATTATTATTTTAATTTTTATTTAAAAACTACCGAATATATTTTGCAGAAATTTTTTTCATAATTTTTATGGGATAATTTGAATATTTACTAAAACTTTCCAAGCAATTTATGAATTTAAATTCGCTTACAAAATGCTTAAAAAATGAGGTCCTATAGGGTTCAATATATTTTATTTTTCAACCCGGGTTCAGTCCAAAACTAATTGGGTGTTATTATTCATTTATATTCCCATAGATCTCACAGACCGTCTGAACAATATACTAAAATTTCATTTTGAAAAAGTCATTTTTACGGCAGTTATCGTGTTAACGAACAGACAGACAGACAGACAGACAGACAGACATGCAGACAGACAGACAAAATGAACAAAGTCATAAACACTTTTTAACTATATTGTAAAGTGTTAAAAAAGAAACACTTTAAACACTTATTACCTCCGTTCGACTGCCTCGAACTTAACTTTCCCAATATCAGGACTTAGCTGCCTGCCTCAGAATCTCTCTGCAAAGTATTACAACGATGTACATAGAGCTGTAAATTTAATTGTAAATAAATGTTTATTTTTATGCAACGTTAACGCTCTGCTTACAGAACAACAACAAATGTCGGGGGATTGTGCCGGGCATTAATACCGCATGCCAGGTTTGGCTCACACAATCAAAAAGCAAACCACAAAAAAAAAAAAAAAACGCATTAGCAAGTGACAGAAAAGATATATCAGTTTTGTAAATATAAACAGTTAGAACTAACAAAATTGAACAATTCAATAGTGCACTGAAACATGAATTTGGAAACGTAACATGCTTAGTTGAAATTCACTGTAATCAACAATGTCCTTAAACAACTTCCTTTTGTAAACAATATCCCTTTGTATATTTAATTTTTACAAATACTATGAAAAATTATGAAAACTTAATACCTTATACTATGAAAACTTAATATCTTATAGTTACAATATGCTAAAAATCTACTGGAAATATTATAAATCGCTTTTGTAAAAACAATTCTTATGTTACAGGTGATTACCAAAGCCAAATCCGATATAATCCGATAAAACTCCCAAATAGGCAAGTGGATGCTTCGCCATATTGATATCGAGATAAAGTCTACTTCTCTAACTACCAAGTTTACATAGTAATCATCATTAGAGTATTTCTTCGTCCTTATAATGTTTAAAGTTGAGCGAGTGTCAAGTTATTCGTGAAAAATGGTTCAAATTATTTAGAATTACAAAAAGTTATTATTTTCTGCGAAAATAGCACCTCGTTCGACACAAGATGGAGGAATCATTAGCCTTTTCTTGAGAAATTTTCTTTCACACTTAACGTCTGTCTACGTTATTGAGAAACGTCCTGTCTCACATCCAATCATTGTCGTTTGCAAAGGGGTAAGCAATAGCCACTCCTTGTTAAGGCTAGCTTCAAAACACCCGTTACACGCGTTTATCAGTCACGGAAGTGTCGGGAAGTTTCAATACTATATGTTACTGGTATTGAAAATCGTAGGCTACAGAGTTTAAGCCTACGGTACTTTAAAAAACACGTTTTAATGGAAAAATGTACTTTGAAGCGTGTTACTTTAATCAAATAAAGTGTTACCATTTTCTTATACATATACATTCTTAAAGTTATTTAAAAAAAATACATATATATGTTTAAATAATTGCTTAAATAAGATTTTAAACAGGGGGGAGGGGTCGCATTTTAGCCTCTATGGACACTACTCCACTGTTCAATACATGCCTCTGCAAAATATTAAATACTTGATTTAGGATCATTTATTAACACTGTATGTTTGTCAAATAATTAAGCGCATAGTCATTATCGTCCTTTCCCTTTACAGAGTTTCCGAAGATGATTATAAAGCCAGTCTCAGGGAGTTAAGCAACGCAGTGAGTATAAAACTCTTCTAGTCAAGCTAGCGTACTAAACATGGCTCAGCATATTAACACAGCATTTTTCGCAGCAGAGTATTTTTCAGTCACGGCCACGAAAGTTAATCTACTTCTGACTTCGTTTACGCATTCGGATTTTAAATATGACCGTAAGAAACAAAATAAATCAGTCATGTACTCATTTCATAAGCGATACAATCCAAACGGTTCTTACCTGGTGTGGAGCAAAAAGTGCAGTCCTCAAAACTCACTCTCAAGGCGGCACGCGCATGATGCCTGGATGGCAAACAGTCGCATAATAGACACGCCGCACAAGGGTTCATCTAGAAAATTATAAAAATGAAAGGAAAACTGAAAAGTTTATTTCTAATTTTTATTTTTTAACTTTGATCAAATAAAGATTTAATATTTTTTTATCCAAATTTGACATTCAATTGAAGTAATTAACCTTTTGCTTATTAGTGGGACAGCGTCCATCCCAAACGAAAACCCTCTCAAAAAGACAGGTATTTGACATACCCTATCCCAACGAGTTCGATCCCCCATTGCAGACATTGACGTCCATGGACGCCAATGCCTGCAAAAGGCAAAAGGGTGTCGAACTGTTTGGGATAGGGTATGTCAAATACCTGTCTTTTTGGGGGTTCTTTATTTGAGATGGACGCTGTCTCACCCATAAGCAAAAGGTTAATTCCACTAAAAAATAATGGAGTGTGACTCAACTCGAGTGCATATATATATATATATATATATATATATATATATATATATATATATATATATATATATATATATATATAGTGCGTAACAGTGAAAATGAGACACCAAGAAGGAGTAGTCCGAAAGTGGTGAAAATCAGCAAACAGAGAGAGATAGTAACGAAGATGTTCATTGCAACATGATACACCTATACACTGAGCGATAACACCATCTGATCAGTAGGTTGTAGAAACAACGTGGACGCGATACTGGCAGCAACACGTCTAGATGCAGATTCAATAAGCGTGCGGATGGTGTCTTGAGGGATGGCTGCTCATTCCCTGTCAACCATTTGCCAGAGTTCGTCATTTAAACGCGGTGATGGCAGCGTACGCAAGCGACTTCCAATCACGTCCCAGACATGTTCGATTGGCGAGAGATCTGGGGAGACTGGTGGCCAGAGCCTGGGTACCTTGCAGGGCATGTTGGCTGATGCGTGCCGTGTGTGGTAGGGCGCTATCCTGCTGGTAAATGGCATTGGGCACCTCCTGAAGGAAAGGTTGTGTCACCGACAGCAGCACGTCATCCACGAATCGTTAGGCCGTCATAGAGCCCTCAATATGGACCAGAGGTTACCTGCTATAGTAGGCGATGGCGCCCCAAACCATGATGCCGCGTGGTGTGGCGTTCCACAGATGCGGCCGGATTGGATCTGTCACCACTTCGGCACCAGACTCTTACACGGCGACTGTTATTGCTGAAACAGAAGCATGACTTGTCTGAGAACACGACCCTGTGCCGCACTATCCCGACACCATTGCAAACGGAGACGTCTGTTGCAAATGGAGGACCTTACAGCGCCACTTTAGCTCGCGACGGCAAAAACCGAACTATATTTTTTTAAATCAAAACCCCATGGTCTAAATAGTATTTACTGCAAATTTGGTTGAGTTTGGTCCAACAGTTTTCTCACTATCGGGCTCAAACACCTCTACTTTAATTATGGCCACCCTGTATATAAAATTCAATTAACACACTTCTCATTAAATTCGAATTAATATTTATGGATAACGTAATATTGTCCAGATAAACAGAGAAACACACCTATTTCATTACTTTTCCTATACATTACCACGTATTGTAGGGAATGTAATAACAAAATACAAGCAGTCAGCTTGTAATATAATCCTTCCATTCGACTTATTTACTCAGATCGCTGCAAAATATTTTAACTTTAAATAATGTATTAACTTATTCGGGGGTAATATTTTACATGGACTGTAAATACGTTATAACGAAAACAGTTAAGCTCAATGATGAGGTCATAAAATACTTTCCAGACTTTACAGAAATGCACACTGAGTGTTGCGTCCAATTAAACCCTTACGTTAAACTTTATGACGAGAAAGAACTTCCCCTTTATCGAGCAAACGGAAAAGGGCGCAAATCCAGTGAAAGATAAAACCTTCGTTGTGCAAATCACCTAAAAATGAAAAGTTCTTTTCCGGACAACGTGTGAAACAATCAGTAATGAAATAGAACTTCAACCAGATTCAGCAAAAATCGCGGAAGAACATGGCGCTATCCGTAAATACACTCTTTTGCAAAAAAGACAAGAAAGATCAATCATGCTTAAAGCATTGATTATGAAACACTTTCCAACTCCAATGCAATTTTATTTAAACATCTCTAAAATGCAATACATTCCTCGGTAATATTTTAAAACTGCTCACAATACTACATTGATTTATTATATTTGAAAACTTAAACCTTCATAAAAAAAATGAACTTCATTCAAATGACGGCATTGAAATATAAATTGCCTGGTTTAAACATCTCTAAAATGTGATATATTACTCGGTAATAATTTTAGAATTATCATAATACCACGATAATTTATTATATTTAAAAACTTCATCTAAAACAACTGAAATTCATTCAAATGACGTCATAGAAAAAGTAACACGCCTGGCTCTCTCTAAAAAAGCAGCATTTCATTCATAAACAATTTCCCATTCATGTCATTCATCACAATACTATAATAATGTATTTTATTTAAAAATTAAGACCATGGAGCTACAAGTAATTTAACTCTATGCTTAAAACTTCATCGCAAAAAATCGTCCTTCTCTCGGTAATATCAATGATATTTCTTTCATATCAGCTATGCAGACTCCATGAGCTAAATTCTTTTGCGTTAAAAAATACAGCAATTCCTATTCAACTCATCCTACATATTTTGCTGTTTACATTTTACATAAGTGAAAAATAGGCTTCGTTGTAGAAATAATTAAATTTGGATGAGCATTTAAACTCATATATATTGTAATTGCGTTGTTTTAGTATGTAGATGCACGGAATTTAAACCAAAATAAAGTGGTTTTAGGACCGATAAAACACTCAATATGAAATAAAAGAACTTTAAAAATCACGATTTTGAGACAAGATGGATGCCATATATCATTTTGAAGTGGATCACGTGATACTTTCATATCATGGTCACGTAATCGTTTCATATAAGAAGTGTTATTATTATTTTAATTTTTATTTTAAAAACTACTGAATATATTTCGCTAAATTTTTTTTTATATATTTTATGGAACAATTTGAATATTACCTGAAAATTTTGAAGCAATTTGTGAATTTTAAATCCGCTTAAAAAATGTTTGAAAAATTAGGTCCCATAGGGCTCAATGTATTTCATTTTTTCAACCCGGGTTCAATCCAAAACTAATTGGGTGATATTAGTCATTTATATTCCCATAGGTCCTACAGACCGTCTGAACAACATACTAAAATTTTATTTTGATAAAGTCATTCTTACGGCAGTTATCGTGCTAACGGACAGACAGACAGACAGAATGAACAAAGTCATAAACACTTTTCAACTTTGTTGTAAAGTTTTAAAAACGAAGCACCATGAAGAAAGTGACTGTTTTTATTTAAATAAAATATGCGTACAGCTCATACACATGTAATGAAATGATTATAAAATCAAGGCCGCAGGACCCATTAATGGTTAGCAATTGCACATTGAAGTTTCAAATCAGTAATTAGTAAAACCCCCCTTGGCGGCAATGCATGATTGTATAAGTCTAGGTAAAGAATGATAAAGTTTCCTAATATAATCCTGCAATACATTCTGACAGGCATTCCTCTATTGTTGCTCCAGATCTGCTACATTTCGGAGTGCACGAATCTGGCGGCCTAGCATGTCCCATACATGCTCGATTGGCGAAAGGTCTGGTGACCTTGCTGGTCAAGGGAAAATACCAACAGCACGGAGACAGGCCACAGATAATCGAGCCGTATGTGGCGTGCCATTATCTTGTTGGAAAATGGCCCCAGAATGACGTGCTATAAAGGGTAACGCAAACGGCCACAGGATTTCATCAATTTATCGTTGAACTGTTAAAGTTGTACGCAGGATGACTAAGGGTAACCTTCTGTCGTAAGAGTTAGCACCCCACACCATCACACCAGGGGTAATGGCTGTGTGCCTGTTGTTGTTGAAACCCAGACCGTCCGACCTACCAGAAAGGTGTAAGGTAACAGTTTGGACGGTCGGGAAGTGCCACCCAATTTAGACGGGAACCCAGTGGGGGAGGCATCCACAGGGACCGTACCCTCCTTCCCCTACCACCAACCTCTCGGAAGGACTTTCGCCTGTGTGCCTGTGTAAAACAAAGGCTGATTGGAACCGCTAGCCTTGGCGCCTCCACACACGTACCCGATGTCCATATGCTGAAAGACTGAAGCGTGATTCATCGCTGAACACTATGCGATTGCCAGTCTGCTGGCAGCTACGATGCTCGGCTACGAACACTCCAAACGACTCTGTCGATGTTGTGGGGTTATGGGCAGACATCTTAAAAGCCGCCGTGAGCGTAGCCTCACCTCAACCAAGCACCGTGAGATAGAAGGTACCACGGGTGGTATGGAAGGGGCTGTAGCACGTTGAATTACGGGCAATGATGCCATTGGGCCAGTTCAGACCTGTCGCACAGTCATCCGATCTTGCCTCGCATTCGTGCATCTTGGCCTTACAGAGCCTTCATTCCGCCGATGAGTTCCTTGCAGCAACCATTGCCGCCAGCACCTTTGCACAGCAGTGTCTGTTCGGTGCAGGTGGCAGCTTATTGCTCGGTATGACCAGCCAGCTTCACGCATTCCGACTATACGACCACATCCGCACTCGTCTAATTGCTTATAAGGTCTTCGGCAATGTCGTAACGCCATTATTGGTTGTGTCTCCACGGAACTGCAACGCCGAGAACGAGCAAAGATAAATCGTCCACATTTTTAATCTGTTTTATAGGATGCTGATTGCTCAGTAGAAACGCGCGCTATGACCAAAGTTAACACTCATTGGCCTTACAAATTTAGTCATTTGCATACTTGGTATAAAGAAATTTGTATGCGAAATTTCGAGATGATCGGATTATTTTTTTAGGGATGCTTCGGTTTTTTTTTGGGTTTTTTGTAAAAGTGTGTATTAATTCGAATTGAATAAGAAGTGTGTTCATGAATTAAAATATAGATTCATGGGTATCCTATTATATATTTTATCCTATTCTTAAATCAGCTCATTTATGCAAGGTTCTCTAGAACGTCTTTAAGAACACCGAAATATTTATGAAAAAAGGTACACGTTATGTTTATCTATATTAAAGTGACACTGCCCTGCGTCGAATAAAAGGGATTGCAGCGTACCTAACGGACAATTTAGGGAAATAGAATAACGAACTCGACTATGTCTTTTACTTTAGAGATGGATACTAGATCACGTGGATTATTACATACGCTCGGAAATCGTTCGGCAACATTTAACAGCATTGTGGCGTGGCTGCGCATCATGCCATACGCTCGGAAATCGTTCGGCAACATTTAACAGCATTGTGGCGTGGCTGCGCATCATGCCATTTACTAATATTTATTGCTCCTCTATATGCGTTTCTTTCGTTCCAGGTGTTGATTTATTGCACAGTGTTCTGCTACTTTGAAATTAGCTTTTATCGCATGGTTGCCGAGCTTGTTATCGTATCTTTTTAAATGATCCACTAAGTGCACTAAAGTCATTTTCATTCGATCGAGCAGGGTTACTTGACTCGGGATAGGCCTAACGTGTAGCCTCAAGAATATTTCCTTACAAAGTAAAATCCCTAGAAACACTGTATAAAACAAAATAAGGGTATTGAACGGTGTCAAAGGCAAAAAAAAAAGTGCCCTTATTTTGCGTTATAGCTTGTTTCATAACCTATTCGAAATCCTTTACTTTTCAAACGTTTTTATAATACTTCACTCATTCTTTTAAATGTTTCATGTAGTATTCAATTTATCATAAATTATACATTAGTTTTTTAATGTGAATAAAGAACTTAAACAACGTGTATAAGCACAAATAACGCAGCTTACAGCTGTTTCGAGGATACCCTGCATCCCCATCGGCAGTGCAAAATAACTAACCAACCCAAAATCCAAAACAGGAATGGGCGCAAATAGAAGAAATAGGGGAGATTATACTCGTATACACAAGACCTACTTTAAAAGTTCATTAAGAGCTGGTTCTGTTGCACTGATGAAAGGGATCCAGCGTATCCTCGAAATAGCTCATTTAGAAACATTCCACATTGTCGCGCTTCCATGCAACTCGCAGCTGATCATCCCTATTTTTCTCCCCGTTTTCAGTTCAAGGTGAAGAATCCGTCGTTGCTGCTCAAGTCCGGAATCGTGATCGGGGCGGTCATCATCCTCTTCTTTCTGGAGAGCATCCCTCAGCTCAAACTCAGCATAGGTAAGCCCTCGTCCTTGACTCATTGCTTCCCGACATACCGTCCTTCCCTTCCTCATACAACGATTTCACTTTCTAGAAGGTGAGAAGACGTTATAGGACATGTGGGCAGTAGTGGGAGGGGGTAGACATGTTATGAATATGACCTTGTACATAAATTTCCATGTATTTTTTTATAATTCACGTAAAATAAGGATTGAGTTTTTTAAGCGTTAATGAGTTTTACTTTGGAATAAATAGCCACCCGAATTGACCCAGCCGTGGGTTTAAACCGGATACTTTGCAATATTTTTTATCATCTGATACCGTAAAAAATATATTACATGTTAAGCAAAGTTTGGACCCTATAATCATTATAAAACAAGAAATGTAGGAAAGAGCGTTCATGGGGTTGACACATCATTTCCGACGAAAATATCACAATTGTGTATTATCTTTTGCACACTTATTTCAATCCCGAAAATTTTCGGGAAAACTGAAATTGATATCTGCAAATCCGAAAGTTGAAATCCATACCGAGACCCCCACTACCACTAGAATCCAATGTCAAATCAATCAATCATATCAATCATCCTCTAAGCTCTATCTATAGCCGATTCTAAAAAACAAAGATGTTTCAAGAGATGATTTTACTCGGAAGTAGTAAAGAACCAGAGGTTTGAAACTTTAATGATTCCCCTACCCCCTTTGAAATTGAATGCTAAATCCATATTATCCATCATCTAATCTTTATCCATAGTCTATTGCGAGATATACATGTTTCAAGCAAATTGGAAATTGTTGTGAAAACATACTAAAAACACTGGTTAGACAATTTGATTGCCACCCATAATTGAATTTCATGATGAGTAAAACTGCTTGCTTTCTAATCCGTTTCGAAGTAATAAGTGCATAAACATTAAGTACACAATATTGCCTACAGTGTTTCTTTCAGGCATACCTCCAGGGGCGAAGCCTCCCCACCCCCCACGAGACATTTCATGTTAACCTAGTCTCTATTTATGTGACACAGCATTAAGATATATTTATATAGGACAAATAGAAAACTTGCTTTCCCGGCCAAAAAGTCCCAAGAGACATTAATTGCCCAACGCTCTACTATGCTGCCACCTTAATATAATTAAACTTATCTCATTACAGGCTGGATCGCCATTTTAGGTGCAATCTGTCTGCTGGTTTTGGCAGATGTTGAAGATCTAGAAAGCATACTGAGTAGAGTCGAGTGGTCAACACTCTTATTCTTCGCAGCTTTGTTTGTGGTCATGGAGGTAGGTAAACATTGAATAAACCAGCTGTACCCCCAACTTATTGTTTGGCCATATACTATTCATTTTCTGTTCTCCCTTTGTTTGCGAAAGTTGGAATATTAAGACTCGTCTTTTATATACTAAAAATAGCATACGTTTTTGTTTCCAAATTTGATTGGATTGAAAACAAAATTATCGATTTCTTGTTCTTTCAGGCCTTGTCGAGGCTGGACCTCGTGATGTACATAGTTCAAATAACGCAAGATCTGATCAACAGTGTAGACGACGAACATCGGCTCCTTGTAGCCATTGTCACCATCCTCTGGATATCAGCCCTTTCCTCTAGTCTGATAGACAATATTCCCTTCACGACAGTCATGGTAAGAGTCGAATCTTTATCTTCAGCCGATTCGCTTGATCACTTTCATAATTTACAAAATGGCGCAGTTAGACGCAATTTGAAAGACGTGGTAATTGGATAATGGATAAGATTGGACATTTTTCTTGATTTAGATCACTGAACTTGTATTATACTATATAAGAAGAGCTCTACTATGTTTGTGAGTCTGTCTCTGCCACTTGGCGATAAATCTGACGACAATTTGGCAAACTTGAGGATGAGTTTGACTAAATATCGCCAACTTGACAATTTAAAAAATATATCGTGAAATTGACGAAAATTCAATAATAAAATTCAAAATATAGTAAGTTTTACCGTTCGTAGGACAGGTTCGTTTTGTTAGAGATTCTAAAGTATAGTAAATTAATTGCGTTTTGTTAGCGTGTGATACTGCAATTAAGATCATATAATCAAGAACTACTATAGTCATAACGCTAACTTAAAATGTACTTAAAATACAACATAAATGTAAAAATAAATGGATCAACCTGTTTTAGCAGAAGACAGACTTCAGAATCGACAAGAAACGCGACCTCGCTCAAAATCAATTCGTTCCGCTATCCGTTCTTTTACAGCCCTTTTACTTCTTTGTTTCCTCTGTGGTTTTGTGCTATCGTAGTTTCCTACCAGTCGCTATGATTTGTCATTCCTCCCCGTGCCTTAGTTTCTCTTTCTTTTCCTCGTGTCCTCAGTTGTCGTCCTTGAATTGTGTAAGTAAGGTCGCACTTCTTGACCGTCCTGAACGAAACGGCTGCTCTTTGCTTGTGAAACCGGTTGACAAGTTTATTTTTACATTTTAGCTGTTTTAGCTAAGTGACAATAATTAAATTTCGATAGGAGGTTGTATACTAATCATGAAGGTACCTTCATCAAACTAAGCAATAATATTTTTCGAGAGGTTAGCATTCCTTATTTGCCTGGAAACATTAGAAGCGCAGCCCTGCAGGCTGTCGCGGATGAGCGTTATATTATAACGGGCTACACTTCTCCTGAATTGATACAAATGCCAGGATCGGCGGCCTCATCCAATAGGGAGGGGGGGGGGGGGGGGAAGCTGGGAATGCTATTCCTCCCTGGGATTTATTGCAATCCATTGAAGTTCATAGAAATAATATTTGGAGAAATAGAAAACAAAATATTTGGTTACCAAACTAATAATTTATAGAAGATTGGGATTAGAAAATCTGCCACTTATTTTCCTACGTCTAATATCTACTAATAATATAATTTTTGTGTTGCATTTATTTATTTTTCTTTCTTCTTCCAGGTTCAAGTGGTGACGGACATCGCTGCAAAATCTAATTCGCAATTACCACTTCAACCTCTTGTTTTTGCTCTTGCCTTAGGAGCGTGCTTCGGAGGTAATTTAATTATTACAGTTAATACCAGCCGCCTTCGGAAACCAGCTCGGTCACTTTTAGAAAAAGCTTGAAACTGATTTTATATGGTCCGTGTAGCTATCGGGTTGTTGTTGAAACCCAGACCGTCCGACCTACCAGAAAGGTGTAAGGTAACTGTTTGGACGGTCGGGAAGTGCCACCCAATTTAGATCGGAACCCAGTGGGGGAGGCATCCACAGGGACCGTACCCTCCTTCCCCTACCACCAATCTCTCAGAAGGACTTTCGGACCCACATGTTTAACGTGATCGTACTCCGCATGAACACGGCGGCAGTTTTGGCAGTGGCTGGAATCGAACCCGGGCCTACCGAGTGCAACTCCAGCGCGCTAACCAATGGGCTACCGCGCCCCTGTAGCTATGGGGTATAATGGCTCAATGCACACCCAATCTGTATTTAATAATCCTCTCCTCTTATATATTCAAAAGTCCGTATTGACACTATTTACGCAATCTGTATTTAAAAATCGGACTTTAAAGCGTTAAGGCTTACTCATGAAATACTATAATTATTATAACAAAATAAACCTGAACAATAGGGAATAAGCGTGCATGATAAAGTCACTTAAATGTTTTTCGTGTTAATAGTATACAGTACTAGCAAAGAAATGCAGATAAAGGGAAGGGTTAAAACTTCATGTTGGGAAAGCGCCCAAATCGTTGGAGACAAGGATTCAGGTGGCGCTGAGGTGAGTTAAATCCCACTGCATTGTATGTATTTCCCCGGCAAAGTAATCGCTTTGAATTAAAGGAAGAATTAGTTGGAAAACAGGATACGGAATAAATGAAAAGGTTAAATAAATTTGAATGCTAGGGAATATTCTTTATTGTTTGATTTTTAAATTACTTTGCCTGATCATTTTTTGTACAATATTAACTATTTAAATAAATATTGCTTATGAATTATTATTATTATTATTGCTGTCGCCCTAGAAATTCCTACAATACAGTGGGACTTATTTTACCCCAGCGCCACCTTAATGATTGTCTGAAACGACTGTGGCGTGACATGAGGTTTTAACTCATTTCCTAATATGTAGTTTTAATTTTTTCCCCTTTTCCTAGATTCTAACTATAAACTATATTCTTCATCCGAAAGAATTATTTTGCATTGTAAGGCAAGTCAGTTTTTACATATGGCACCACTCGAAGAAACGATTGCATTAAAATTCCGTCATGTTGCCATTCAAAGGCAAAATGATTTTAAACTTCACAAAATATTCATTAAAAAAAAACTTCGTTAAAAGAAAAATAATTGCACTATACAAATGCCGTGCCCTTTGATTTGATAATTTTGTATTGAGATCTCGAAGCACAGAAAAAGGGGAAATAATTTAGATGCTATTTCAAAATTCTAAGAATAATTTAGATGTTATTTCAACATTCTAAGAATAATTTAGATGTTATTTCAAAATTCTAGTCAAATAGGGGCATTCAAAATCCGTCATGTTGCCATTCAAAGGCAAAATGATTTTAAACTTCACAAAATATTCATTAAAAAAACTTCGATAAAAGAAAAATAATTGCACTATACAATTGCCGTGCCCTTTGATTTGATAATTTTGTATTGAGATCTCGAAGCACAGAAAAAGGGGAAATAATTTAGATGCTATTTCAAAATTCTAAGAATAATTTAGATGTTATTTCAACATTCTAAGAATAATTTAGATGTTATTTCAAAATTCTAGTCAAATAGGGGCATTCAAAATCCGTCATGTTGCCATTCAAAGGCAAAATGATTTTAAACTTCACAAAATATTCATTAAAAAAAACTTCGATAAAAGAAAAATAATTGCACTATACAAATGCCGTGCCCTTTGATTTGATAATTTTGTATTGAAATCTCGAATGCACAGAAAAAAGGAGATATAATTTAGATGCTATTTCAAAATTCTAAGAATAATTTAGATGTTATTTCAACATTCTAAGAATAATTTAGATGTTATTTCAACATTCTAAGAATAATTTAGATGTTATTTCAAAATTCTAGTCAAATAGGGGCATTCAAAATTCCGTCATGTTGCCATTCAAAGGCAAAATGATTTTAAACTTCACAAAATATTCATTAAAAAAAACTTCGATAAAAGAAAAATAATTGCACTATACAAATGCCGTGCCCTTTGATTTGATAATTTTGTATTGAGATCTCGAAGCACAGAAAAAGGGGAAATAATTTAGATGCTATTTCAAAATTCTAAGAATAATTTAGATGTTATTTCAACATTCTAAGAATAATTTAGATGTTATTTCAAAATTCTAGTCAAATAGGGGCATTCAAAATCCGTCATGTTGCCATTCAAAGGCAAAATGATTTTAAACTTCACAAAATATTCATTAAAAAAAACTTCGATAAAAGAAAAATAATTGCACTATACAAATGCCGTGCCCTTTGATTTGATAATTTTGTATTGAAATCTCGAATGCACAGAAAAAGGAGATATAATTTAGATGCTATTTCAAAATTCTAAGAATAATTTAGATGTTATTTCAACATTCTAAGAATAATTTAGATGTTATTTCAACATTCTAAGAATAATTTAGATGTTATTTCAAAATTCTAGTCAAATAGGGGCATTCAAAATTCCGTCATGTTGCCATTCAAAGGCAAAATGATTTTAAACTTCACAAAATATTCATTAAAAAAAACTTCGATAAAAGAAAAATAATTGCACTATACAAATGCCGTGCCCTTTGATTTGATAATTTTGTATTGAGATCTCGAAGCACAGAAAAAGGGGAAATAATTTAGATGCTATTTCAAAATTCTAAGAATAATTTAGATGTTATTTCAACATTCTAAGAATAATTTAGATGTTATTTCAAAATTCTAGTCAAATAGGGGCATTCAAAATCCGTCATGTTGCCATTCAAAGGCAAAATGATTTTAAACTTCACAAAATATTCATTAAAAAAAACTTCGTTAAAAGAAAAATAATTGCACTATACAAATGCCGTGCCCTTTGATTTGATAATTTTGTATTGAGATCTCGAAGCACAGAAAAAGGGGAAATAATTTAGATGCTATTTCAAAATTCTAAGAATAATTTAGATGTTATTTCAACATTCTAAGAATAATTTAGATGTTATTTCAAAATTCTAGTCAAATAGGGGCATTCAAAATCCGTCATGTTGCCATTCAAAGGCAAAATGATTTTAAACTTCACAAAATATTCATTAAAAAAAACTTCGATAAAAGAAAAATAATTGCACTATACAAATGCCGTGCCCTTTGATTTGATAATTTTGTATTGAAATCTCGAATGCACAGAAAAAGGAGAAATAATTTAGATGCTATTTCAAAATTCTAAGAATAATTTAGATGTTATTTCAACATTCTAAGAATAATTTAGATGCTATTTCAAAATTCTAGTCAAATAGGGGCATTGAAATTACATTTCGTGGTCACAAAACAAACTGTTTATACTTTTATAAATTACTGTTTGCTGAAAACTGTCATCAATCTTCTACATTATAGAAAATTTTCATTTAGATATGGTTTGGGTTACGTCATTTCAATAATTTGAATCATTTAACATACTAGGGGGGCTACGCTCGCTGACCGAAATTTAAAAAAAGGGCTTCGTCTTGCAAAAATTCAAATATGTAGGTACATGTCAACAAAAATTGGAGGGCCTTCTATTGTTAGTCTGTCCAGGACACGAACTCGCAGCTAAAAAACTCTTCCTTTGACTTTGACATTAAATATTTCCTAAACTAAATTTTAAATCGAAAATCAGTTCATATCAGTATATTTCCCTAATATTTCTCTACAAATGTACCAACTTTCCTAATTTTATATGCTATAGATTTTGCGGTACGTCACATAGAAACTTGAGAAACGTGAAATTTGTCAAACAGCAGCTGCAGCTACTTTTTTTTAATATAGAGAATATGGAATTTATAATATAGAATTTTTTAATATAGAATTTATAATATGGGTTACGTAATTTCAATAATTTGAATCATTTAGCATATTTAATTTATGGTTTAGATTACGTAATTTCAATAATTTGAATCATTTAACATATTTAATTCATGGTTCGGATTACGTAATTTCAATAATTTGAATCATTTAAAATATTTAATTTATGGTTCGGATTACGTAATTTCAATAATTTGAATCATTTAACATATTTTATTTATGGTTCGGATTACGTAATTTCAATAATTTGAATCATTTAACATATTTAATTTATGGTTCGGATTACTTAACCTGAATAATTTGAATAATTTAACATATTTAATTAATTTTCATGAACATCTTCGCAGGGAACGGCACCCTGATCGGCGCTTCGGCCAATGTCGTGACGGCAGGTTTGGCGGAGCAACACGGCTACAGATTCACATTCTTTGATTTTTTCAAGTGAGTATGACATTAAAATAGAAATTATTTTAACCAGTATTTCACGTGTTTCACTTATAGCATGTAATTCAGAACAAAAGAAATCTAATTCAGAACAAAAGGAATGTAATTAAGAACAAAAGAAATGTAAATCAGAACGTATAGCATATAATTCAGAACAAAAGAAAGAGGTTGTGTGGGAGACCCGACACCAAAACTGTACTTGGAATTAGGCTCGTATTACAGCAAACAACACTGACCATAAACTAGCAATTGATACACTTATAGAACCCGCCTACAGAGGTATCCCCAAATTTAGGATAACGATCCCATTCCTGATAACAGCATTCGTGGACCGCTTATTATATTCTCGTCAGCGTGCTATAGATGATACTCAGCAGGAAAACGAACGTATAAGGAGACCCACACGTCCTATGCTACGCAGCTGGCTTCGAATTTCTTCAAAATAAAAACGAAGTCGTTCCCAGAAATAAGATTGCATTTTCTTAGGTCCTTAGCATATAACAACTCCATAGGTTGACAAAATGACGGCACACGGCAAGTTTCTCTTGTTGTAGTTGCAGATATCGGCTATTTTATGCTGACGAACACATAGGCACGAAACCGGTCCACGAATACTGTTACCTGCAACGGAATAGCAATACTAATAGTTCTTAGTTTTTATTTTTCGGGAAAACGTGACGACATTTGACAAGGAAAACATGCTAACAATGGCACTATCGGGTGTTGCAACAAAAAAATCTGATGTGGGCAGCACATGACTTTGTTAAAAGAGGATGTAAGTAAAGTTTGTTAAATAAAAATTGACGGACCACCTTGTCTTTTCAAGTTTTAATTAAAACGTAACAAGGAATATATACACTGTACAATACAGAATGTGATTTGCAATTTGGGGCATAACTCTCGCTGACTATAAGATGGCGAAAGGTTCCCGCTGACGACACAACCTCGTCGTTCGCAATCTATCGAGTTCTGCTAACACATTCAAAGTTTTGTGCCACGTCACTTCTTGTAGCACGATCCAAAGACGGAATTCTCGCGCATGCTCAGACAACTTTCCTTATATAATGCAATGAATTTACACCTTTTACAGTCAAAAAGTAATGTATAAGATCCACGATACTGTGTTTTTAACGTTGAATTGTACATTGGGCGATTTTTCGGATAACAACATGTAAAACTATTTCAAAATACCCAATTAACTTATATTCCGCGCAACTCTAAATAAACAATCATCAATATTCATAGCATCTTCAATAAGCGACATAGTTCATATATTAAAATATTTTAATAATTAATTCATCAATTAGGCGTCATTTTCATTAATTTAGCGTCATTTTTGCAATTTCGACGATATTTTCGGGTGAAATATCGCTAAATTGGCGATACGTCCATAGATTATTACCATAGATCCAAAAGGAGAGAAAAAGCATTTCTTATATACTAGAATGTATGCCCGTCATATGGCGGAAATCAGAATTTGCGAAACATTATTTCCCATTTGGCACAATTTTTATCAATTTGGCGACATTTTTGTCAGTTTGGTAATATTATAGTCTACTCTTGTGTTCTTTCCAAGATATTGAACTCAATTAGTCGTCATTTCATTGATTTAGCGTTAGTTTCATCAATTTGACGCATTTTTATCAAATGAGTGACATTTTCGTGAATTTGGCAACATTTAAAAAAGTCAGCAAGTTGGAGATATTCCGACAAATTCGACCAAAATTTTGCCAAACTTTACGGACGGAAAAATAGGTTATTCTTATAGTAGTAGATACATGTATTCTCGCCAAAATATTGAATTTCCGTCAATTAATCGTCATTTTCATTGATTTAGCGTCATTTTTATCCATTTGGCGATATTTTCGTTAATTTGGAAACATTTAAAAAAGTTGCCAGGTTGGCGACATTATGTTGCCAAAATCTCCCCAAGCTTTCTGGACGAAGATATAAGTTATTCTTATGGCAGATGAATAGCTATTGACGTTCAGATACAAACGTATTACCCAAAGTATCTTTTCCTATGAATGGAACGAGCTAGATCCACGAGAATGATGTCACCCAATTTATCGCAAGATATTACATATGAATGGCGAACATATTTCACAATTGTTAATAATTTTTTATGTAATTTTTTCATACATTTATTTGAAAAATATGCAATATCTCGAGAACGGTTCATACTAGCGTCCTAATGTTCATATCAATCGTTTTCTAAGGAAGAATTACATAAAAAATGACTATTTGCGTAACTTTATTAAAAGTTTTAATTTTTTGGTGATTTTTTTAAAGTTTCACTCGAACATTTAGAGGGGTTCTGAATATTCGATTGCGTTTAAAAACAATAGGCTTCTAGTATTAACGAATTACAATTTTTGTACCAAATTTTGTTCGAATCGCTCCATTCGTTTGTAATATATCGTCCACACACACACACACAGACATCACCTCAAAAACATTTGATTCGTGTTCAGGGATGCTAGAAAAGTGCTCTCCCGTCGAAAACTCGAATTCGAATTTTTAACACCGTCACAATACTTTCCTTATATACATATATAAGGAAAGTAAAAAGTAAGCCGAAAGAATAGACAACAACAGAAGAAATTAAAATTGAAGGGATTCATTAGACGGAAAACAAATTGAAGAATGGCCAGCTAGATCTTGTAATGCAACAAATGACGAAAGGCCTTTCGTAGCAAGGGAAATGTAGCATAGCTGCGTTGCATATACAATGGAACAATAGAAAATATCCAACACACTCATCAACATTGTTTGAGTAATAAAGATGAAAGAGATAAAAGAAGTCGAATAAACTAAATGTAAAAAATGTAAAACTAAATGTAAAACAAAACATAACGGCCGAAAACCATAGTATTTACATAGTACCTTATTATTATACCTTACGTAGTACCTTATTACTTTCCTTATATACATAGTATAATATTTAAGGAAAATATTGTGACAGGGACCAAAATTCGAATTCGAGTTTTTGACGGGAGAGCACGTTTCAAGCACTCCTGAACACGAATCAGACGTTTCTAAGGTGTTAAGTATCTACTATAAGAATAACCTATTTTTTTTCTGTAAAAGTATTAAATGTATTATATAAGGAAAGTTATGTGTTGCTCACATCAGATTATTTTTTGGCTGTAAAAGTAGTAAATTCATTGCATTATCTGAGGAAAGTCATGTGCTGTCCGCATCAGATTTTTAGCTGAATGGGTGAAAACCAATTAGTGGTTCGAAATACTCCATACACTGACATCGTTTTGGCATCGAAATGCAAAAGTAAAACTGGTGGTGGGACAAAAGCAAGTTCCAAGATATTTAATTTAATTATGCAACGATTCTGCGTAAACCTTTCTTCGGCTTTTCAGCTGATTTCTTCGGAACAAAGAATTCATTAACATGAGCGTACCTTTTGAATTATTTGAATGAGAAACATAAAAGAACCGCGTTTGCAATTGGAAAATAAATACAGTTTCTATAGCTAATTTGTTGAAACATGCAACGTTAACAATTAACATACAGAAAGTAATATCAATATATTCATTTAAAAATTATGTCTGAAGAATAATAGGGAATGATAGATGTTTCATTCTCTCTCCTCGTGAAAGCAGATTGAAAAGTGTAAAATTCATTGTTACTAGCAGTATACCCGTTCTTCGTACGGAGTATATAATATAAAGATACTTAAAATTCACGATCATCTGCAAATTTCTAAATAACATTTTTAATCAAAATATTCTATTAAAATATTTAATTGAATGCTTTTAAAAAGGAGTTTAAGAATATATGTTCTCGCTCTACAAAATGATCTTCACGGGCAGATCTGAGGAATAACAAACACACCCTGCTCCTGTTTGTAAACGAATTTACAAAAAAATATGAAATTGAACCAATATGTGCAAAATTAAAATTGTATGGGACCCATACAACTTATATTCGTGAATATTAGAAGATGCATCCGTGTATTAGTTGAAGATGACACGTACTACATATGAATTCCCAAAATATTTGCCAAAATAAAACAGATGACGTAATAAAATGAAAATATTAATAATCCCGTAATCTTTAAACCTTAAGGTCGTAATTGATTCCAATATATGTCAAAATATGTGCCAGTATACCTGCATTACTTATATTCTCGTAGATTAGAAGAAATACCCGTGTATTTGTAGAAGATTACCCATACTACGTCCAATATATGAGTTTCAACTATTTTTACAAAAATAAAACAATAACGTAATAAATTAAAAATGTTAATAATCCCCGAAATTACCAATAATAATAATGTTTAAACCTGAAGACCGTAATGGATACAATCCAGTAAAAAATGCAATATCTGTGAAATTTATTTTATATACATATCTTTATTATTTAAATCGGAAAAGATTTAATGAAAATCGTTTGCCGCATGAACACAATGCATTTAAATCCGTTGCTAAGCGACAGGATATCCTTTTCTTCAAAAAAATTGGCGGAAAAAATATCGTCTGCATTAGGTTATCTCTATGGAATGTTTAATTGTTCGTTTTTAATTAATATCTAGACAACCCCTGATCTTAGAAACTCGAAATATGGACTCAATTTTAAGTGGGGCTATTTCAAGGCTATCCAGAAAATTTCATTAAATTCAATTCAGCAGTTCTCCCGTGATGATGAGACAAACATATAAATAGACAGACAGATTTTCAATTTTATTTATATAGATTTTGTTAGGAAAACCTTTATCACAGTAGAAAACTATGAAAAAAGGTTTACATCTCAATTCGAGTTTTACAGGATCTACACATTTTACGACCTTTAGAACGAGAAAAACTATTTTTAGCGTAACGTCTGTATGTCTTTCACTCTCTCTCTCTCTCTGTGTGTGTCTGTGCAATGAATGTATTCATCCTAACTCAAACCCAAATCCACCCAATTTCATAAAATTTTATAGATAAGTCACTTGTGGATTACCCTGTTGCTCATTAGATTTTGTTATGAATCGGGAAAACAGAACCTGTCTTTTTTTTTTTTTTCTTTTTTGCGAAATGGCCCACAAAAATGAATTTGAGTCTGTAGGGATCGTCATGTGCTGCCCCCCCCCCCATCAGATTTTTATTATTATAAAATTGGCGTGAAATGTTGAGGTTCCGACAGAAATCGAACTTTATAAGTATTTTAAAAGCACAAATAAACTAGTTAGATCATGTGGGAAATTGATTTGTGGCTGAAACCAAATACAGTGCATATGGCTACCGACCAGTGTTATTGGCTCTAGCAGTTCAAAGAGATGAGGATACAGTGAGAGCAGCGACTCGTCCGGCAAAATATCGAAACTTTTCAGACTTTCACGGCGTTCTTCTGCTAGAACTAGATAGTATATTGAATGTTCTGAAATGTATAGAATAAGGAACGAATGCCTTCAAATTTTGTTAAAAATGTGTTGGTTGTATTTGTTTCTTTGCCGAAACATTCCAAAATATAGCTTAAATGTTTCAGCACAAAAATATTCCGTTTTTTAACACTTTCCAACATATTTGAAAAGCGTTTATGACTTTGGTCATTTTGTATGTCTGTTCGAACGATAACTGTCGTAAAAATCTGATGTGGGCAACACATGACTTTCTTTATATAATGTAATGAATTTACTACTTTTACAGTAAAAAAAAATAGGTTTTTCTTATAGTAGATACTTATATTCTTTCCAAGATATCGAATTTTCGACAATTAGTCGTCATTTCCATTGATTTAGCGTCATTTTTATCCATTGGGCGAGATTTCCATTAATTTGACAACATTTCAAAAAGTCGCCAAGTCGGCGACATTCCGCCAAATTCGTCGCCAAAAGATCGCCAAGCGTTATGGACGAAGAATTAAGTTATAATTACAGCATATAAATGACTATTGGCGTTCAAATACAAAAGTATTACTCAAAGTATCTTTTTTCATGAATGGCACGCGCTAGATCCACGAGAATGATGTCACCCAATTTATAGCATGGTATTACATATGAAAAGTGAACATGTTTCTCAATAGGAAATATTTTTTTTATTTTATATGACTTTTTGATAATTTTTTTTAAATGTTCAATATCTCGAGAACGGTTCATATTAGCGTTCTAAAATTTATGTCAATCGTTTTCTAATGAAAAATTACATAAGAAATGTCTATTTGTGTAACTTTATTAGCGGTTTTGATTTTTTTGGGATTTTTTCAAAATTTCACTTGTAAATTTAAGGAGGTTCGGAACATTCGATTGCGAATGAAAACAATAGGCTTCCAGTGTTTATGGATTGTGATTTTTGTACCAAATTTCGCTCGAATCGGTCCATTCGTTCGTTAGTTATCGTCTCCACAGACTCACTGACACACACACATACTTTCACACACACACACACAGAGATTACTTCAAAAATGTTTGATTCGTGATCAGGGATGCTTGAAACGTGCTCTCCCGTCGAAAAATCGAATTCGAATTTACGGCCCCGTCACAATACTTTCCTTATACATTATGTATATAAGGAAAGTAAAAAGGGCTTTATCAAAGTGAAATATTACTATGGTGTTGAGACGATCTGTGGGACATATGGAAATATAAATGAATAATAATGTCACCCAATTAGTTTTGAATGGAACCCGGGTTGAAAAAGTGAAATACACTGAACCATATGAGACCTCATTTTTCAAATATTTTTTAAGCGAAGTTATACTTCACAAATTGCTCCTAAAATTTTAGGAAATATTTAAATGATCCCGTAAAATATGTAAAAAACAATTTCAGCAAAATATGTTCGCTGGTTTTTTTAAATAAAAATAATAATTACACCTATTAATATATAAAGAAATCACGTGACTCGTCGCAAAATAAAATATGGCATCCATTTTTTTCCTGATGTGTCAAGATCGTGATGTTTAAGGATCTTTTAAATTTATATTGAGTGCTGCATCCGTCCTAAAACCGCTTTAATTTTGCCTATTTTCTGTGCATCTGTATTCTGCACTAACGCAATTACAATATTTCTGAGTTTAAATGATCACCCAGCTTTGATTATTTCTACAACGAAACTTAATTTTAATGGATGCAGAATTAAACCTTATGGAACTTAATTTTCTGTAAGGTGAGCGTAAGAATTAAGTGATTGTAAAATGAGTTGTAAGAATTGTTAAATTTCTTCACACAAAATTATTTAGCTCTGGAGTCCGGAATAAAAACGTAAGAATGAAATAATTACAGCTTTTACAGAGAACTAGACGATTTATATTGCGATGACGTCATTTGAATAAAATCAATTTTTCTCTATAAAGTTTTAAGTTTCTTAATAAAATAAATTATTGCAGTATTGTAATAATTTAAAATTTATCAGAGCCGCATGTATCGAATTTTAGAGATGTTTAAATAAATATGCATTTCAGTTGGACAGCGTTTCATTATCAATGTTTTATACTTACTTTAGGAAAAAACAAGAAAGACCAATTAACTAATTGTCGCTATTCTTAATTTTAAAGCCTGGCAAAGTAGAACGCCCTGAAAAGCTGAGGATTTTAGAATTATTCATCTAATTCTTTTTTCTTTGTAAAAAAAGGGGGCTTTTCAATTTTTTTGTTCATATATTTTTCTGTACTAATTTTAAATCAGATGGCATGCTTGCATTTCAATACGCTCTTTAACGTTTCACAAGAATACATAATGCAGAAAAGAGAAGAAAGAAAGAGAAAGGCAAATATGGCTTTAATCCCTTTTATGACTTTCTCGTGGAAACTGCGCAATATTTCTTTCCTTATATACATAATGTATAAGGGAAGTATTGTGACGGGGTCGAAAATTCGAGTTTTCGACGGGAGAGCACGTTTCAAGCATCTCTGATCACGAATCGAACATTTTTGAAGTGATGTCTGTGTGTGTGTGTGTGTCAGTGAGACTGTGGAGATGATATCGCAGGAACGAATGGAGCGATTCGAATGAAATTTGGTACAACAATCACAATCCGTGAATACTGGAAGCCCATTGTTCTTAAACACTAGCGAATATTCAGAACCCCCTGAATTTTCGAGAGAAATTTTTTAAAAATCATCAAAAAATCAAAACCTTTAATAAAGTTACGTAAATAGATATTTCTTATGTATTTTTTCCTTAGGAAACGATTGACATAAACTGTAGAACGCAAGCATTAACCATTCTCGAGATACTGCACATTTTTCAAATAAATTTTTCAATATCAAGTAAAATAAAAAAAAATATTAACTATTATGAAATAGGTTCACTTTTCATATGTGATATCATGTTATAAATTGGGTGACCTCCTTCTTGTGGATCTAGCTCGTTCCATTTATGAGAAAGGTACTTTGAGCAATACTTTTGTATTTGGACACCAATAGTCAATTATCTGCTAAATAACTTCTCTGTCCGTTTCTTGGCAATATTTTGGCGACAAATTTAGCGGAATGTCGCCAACTTGGTGACCATTTTAAATATTGCCAAAGTGACCAAAACGTCTCCAAGTTGATAAAAATGACGCCAAATGGGAAGTAATGTTTCGCGCATTCTGATTTACGCCATATGACGGACATACTCCTTAGTATGTAAGAAATGCTCTTCTCTCTGTTTGCCTGTAACACTTGGTGGTGCATATGGCGAATAATGTACTCTTAACATGTTCATTTTCATATATATTATCATACGATAAATTGGGTGACATCATTCTCATGGATCTAACTCGTTCCATTTACGAGAAAAGATACTTTGAGTAATACTTTTGTATTTGAACGCCAATAGTCATTTATCTGCTGTAAGAATAACTCATTTTTCCGTCCACGACGCTTGGCGAGATTTTGGCGACGAATTTGGCGGAATGTTGCCAATTTGGCAACTTTTTTAAATGTTGCCAAATTAACGAAAATCTCGCCAAAGGGATAAAAATGACGCTAAATCAATGAAAATGACGATTAATTGAAGAAAATTCAATATCTAGGAAAAAGAAAGTATCTACTATAAGAATAAAATTTTTTTAACTGTAAATATAGTAAATTCATTGCATTATATAAGGAATGTCATGTGCTGCCCACATCAGATTTATTTTACTTTTAAAGTAGTAAATTCATTGCATTATATAAGGAAAGTCATATGCTGCCCACATTAGATTTTTTATATTTATATAAACAAGAAAGATCAATCATGCATAAAACATTGATTATGTGAAACACTTTCCAACTCCAATTTTATTTAAATATCTCTAAAATGCGATACATGCAGCGGTAATATTTTTAAAATTATCACAATACTGCAATAATTAATTATATTTGAAAATTGAAAACGTCATCGAAAAAATATAGATCGCCTAGCTCTCTGTCGAAAGGAGTGTCGAAAACCCAGGCCGACCAGCTCATCCTAGACCAGAGAGCGAGCTGGTCGGCCTGGGCTTTCGACGTGCCTTTCGACAGAGAGCCAGGCGAGCCTGTTTCTCTGTGTAAAAGCAGCAAATATTTCATTCATACATTTTTTTTAAGTGGGTCTCATGATCTCTTCATATAAAGGGTGTAATTATTTTAATTTTTATTTAAATAACTACTGAATATCTTTTGCGGAAATTTTTTTTGTGTACTTTATGGGATAATTTGAATATTTCCTAAAACTTTCGAAGCAATTTGTGAATTTTAAATTCCTTAAAAAATGTTTGAAAAATGAGGCCCCATAGGGTTCAATGTATGTCATTTTTTCAACCGTTTGGACGGCCGGGAAGTAAAACTAATTGGGTGATATTATTCATTTATATTCCCATAGGTCCCACAGACCGTCGGAACAACATACTAAAATTTCATTTTGATAAAGTCACTTTTACGGCAGTTATGGTGCTAACGGACAGACAGACGGACAGAATGAACAAAGTCATAAACACTTTTCAACTATGTTGTAAAGTGTTAATAAAATTGAAAATCTGTCTCATCATCACGGGAGAACGGCTGAACCGAATTTAATGAAATTTTGTAAGTGGCCTTGGAATAGCCCCACTTAAAGTTGAGTCCATGTTTCGAGCTTTCAGGACAACGTGTTGTCTAGATGTTAATTAACAAGAAAGATCAATCATGTTTAAAGCATTGATTATGAAACACTTTCCAACTTCAATGCAATTTTATTTAAACATGTCTAAAATGCAATACATTCCTCGGTAATATTTTGAAACTTATCACAATACTACTCTAAAATGTGATACATTCCTCGGTAATAATTTTAGAATTATCATAATACTACGATAATTTATTATATTTGAAAACATCATCGAAAACAACTGAAATTCATTCAAATGACGTCATAAAAAAATAACACGCCTGGCTCTCTCTATAAAAGCAACATTTCATTCATAAATAATTCCCCCATTCATGTCATTCATCACAATACTATAATAATTTATTTTATTTAAAAATTAAGACCATTGAGCTACAAGTAAGTAAACTCAATGCGTAACACTTCATCGAAAAATATCGTCCTTCTCTTTCTAAAATCAATGAATATTTCATTCATATCAGCTAAGCAGACTCCATGGACTAAATGATTTTGTGTTAAAGAATTACAGCGATTCTAATACAACTCATTCTACATATTTTGCTGTTTACATTTTACATAGGTGAAAAATAGGCTTAATAGTAGAAATAATGAAATTTGGAAGAGCATTTAAACTGAAATATATTGTCATTGCGTTGTTTCAGTATGTAGATGCACAGAATTTAGGCAAAAATAAAGTAGTTTTAGGACGGATACAACATTCAATATGAATTAAAAAGAACTTTAAAAATCACGATTTTGACACAAGATGGATGCCATATATCATTTTGAAGTGGGTCATGTGATCGTTTCATATCATGGACACGTGATCGCTTCATATAAGAGGTGTTATTATTATTTTAATTTTTATTTAAAAAACAACTGAATATATTTCGCTGAATTTTTTTTTATATATTTTATGGAACAATTTGAATATTGCCTAAAATTTTCGAAGTAATTTGTGAATTTTAAATCCGCTTAAAAAATGCTTGAAAAATTAGGTCCCATAGGGCTCAATGTATTCCATTTTTTCAACCCGGGTTCAATCCAAAACTAATTGAGTGATATTATTCATTTATATTCCCATAGGTCCTATAGACCGTCTGAACAACATATTAAAATTTCATTTTGATTAAGTCATTTTTACGGCAGTTATCGTGCTAACGGACAGACAGACAGACAGAATGAACAAAGTCATAAACACTTTTCAACTTTGTTGTAAAGTGTTAAAAACGCACAATTAAACCTTCCATAGAGATAGCATCATGCAGACGATATTTTTTCCGCCAATTATTTGATGAAAATTATATCATGTCGCTTAGCCAAGCCTTAGCATCCAATATGTTTATGCGGCAGACGATTTTTATTAAATATTTTCCATTTAGATAATAAAGATATGTATATCAAATAATAAAGATTTATATCAAATTGATTTCGCCGATATTACATTTTTGACTGGATTATATCAATTACGGTCCTCAGGTTTAAACATTATTATTATTGATATTTTAGAGGCTTATTGATTCGGGGATTATTAAGATTTTCAATTTATTACGTAAGCTTTTATTTTGCATATAGTGATTCAATTTCAATTTGTTTGTAAAATTGCTTATAAAAAGGGGTCAAGATGTTTTATTCTTCAGATCTGCCCGTGAAGATCATTTTTGTTTAGCGAGAACAAAGATTCTTAAACTTCTTTTTAGGAGCATTAAATTAAATATTTTAACAGCATATTTTGATTAACAATGTCATTTAGTATACTATAGGAATTTGCACATGATAGTGAATATTAAGTTTCCTTATATTACATACTTCGAACGAAGAACGGGTATGCTGCTAGTTTTATGCATAAGGTCACAAACTGCCAGAACTGGAACGTTAAGTACTTTGGCGTTGTAAATGAGCTCCTCCTAAATTTCATATTCTCTCGATGATGTCATTACATTATACGAACAATGATCCTATCATTTGTGACGTCAGGAAAAGCAAAGGTACGTCATACTGTGGCCCGATATAGATCCCTAAATTACTGATCCGCCATTTTGGGTCCTATTGAAATATTTTACAGAAAACGATGGAACCTATAAATGAGTTTTAAACTATTTTAAAGGTGAACTTTCATAGTCGAATTCATAAAAAGCGACGACTTTCTATTGACCTCATGAAGTTAAACAACCAAATATTTGTCACATGTTCTTTGATCCTTTCATTATAAAAGTAAATTATGATAAAAAATGTATTTATCATCTCATTTATAAAAGTATTTTTACAGAATTGGATTTCCCGTTATGATTGTGACCACATTCATCTCCACGGCCTATCTACTCGTCTGCCACGTATGGCTAGGCTGGAACGACTGACCCATGACTTCAAACCACACCAGAGTGAATCCGACCAGCACAAATATACCGTTGTCTGATTGATTCTCATCAAAGTTCCTAGACATTTCTTATGCTTTTAGATACTGTTTTGACTGTTAAGCCAAGGAAAAATAACGACGTTTGTCCTTGATTTGAATCCGGGATTGAAGTGTCATTGATGCATGAGCTGCAAGATCGGGGGGAAATTTCTTGCAGAAAGGGATTTTGGGGAATATTAGCAATAGTACAAAAAAGTACCTTTTATAAGCGTGACGCATTTCAAACCATTATATTCTAGTATTGATTATACAATAATTATTCCGGAAATTGGTATTCTAACTCAGTGGGAAATACCATGAAAATCTTAAAAAATTACAAAAAAGTGTGTGCTCTAATCAAGCGATTTACGAAATTATTTGACTATTTCTAGTTTTACATAATTTATCTGCCCATAAAATGTCACAGAGATGCGCTCATTCGTTCTTGAGTTATCATCTCTACGCAGATAGATACAGGCATCTTTACGAAAGTTTTCGAAATGTGTTCAAGAAGTTTTAAAAAGTGGTTTTCCGTTAAATACTCGAAATCGAAAAATTTTAGAGGGAGCATTATTTTTATTTTTACTTCCTCGTTGTATAAAGAAATCATTAAAAAATCTGTTAAGAATGGTTGAAAGAATCAAGGATTTTCTGAAGAAGAACGGAATTTTGAATTTACCCAGGAGTGCTTTCAACGCTCCTCAACAGACTCCTGAGTAAAAAACTCTTGAAGACGGTTTACAATTAGGACGGTTTACAATTAGGACGGTTACAAAGACGTCCAAGTGTTCATTAACTGAAAACATTCACGCATTTGATCTGTCTGGAAAATTAACGTTTTGTCATTTCCGGTTTCTCCAAGTGTTACGCCGTTGCTCACGCGAAAATTCTCTACGACCATGAAAAAAAAATTCAACTTTTTCGCTCATTCAGTGTAAAGTCAATTGCAGAGAATGTGAGCATCGGTTGATGAAACTTTTCATACTGTGAATATCCATTTCAGTATTTGTACATATTTTGAAAAGTGAAAGACATTCCTGAACAAAAAACGACTTATTCTGCATTATATAAAGTTCGATTTTCTTTTATAACGAAGCATCAACCTGTTGAATAAGCTGACCGTATGGTTGTGTAGAAATCAAATTTCAAAAGCAATAAACTTACTGTAGTCTTACCACATTTATCTAAGCTTGATAAATGTATGCGTCATTTCAGCTATAAGTGTTGTATTTTCAGGTCACCCATCAAAATTAAATTAGATGTGTATAAAACCAGATACATGGTTTTTAATGTACTTACATACATGTGTTCTATGGCCTACAAAATACCAAGTAATGTTTATATTAAGACCTCTTTCTGCGAGAGTTCTCTTCAAGTAGCAGCACATATAAAAACTACTGTAGAAACAAATTCAAAGAATACGTGATTGCTACTCGACTTTATCTACAATCATACAGCCGAATGAGTACCTAGCCCAAACTGCAGAAGGTAGAAACGTGAAAGTTTTGCACATCCGCGGGACTTGAGTAATGAGAAAAATCTAAAATTGTGGAACTTTTTTAGAAAAATTATCATATATTTTATTAATATAAATCTTAATAAAATTTTAATAATATAAATTAATTTAATATAAATCTCAGAATTTTTTGTTTCAGCATTCTTCTAGCTATCACTCGAGAAAGACTAGATGCACAAAATTCGTTTTATACCATTATGCATAGAAAAATATCCTAAATTTTCTTAATTAACTTTATGCTCCAAACGTGTTTGAGATATTTTATTTATAGTTATAGCAGACGATTTTTTTATATTCTATAATTCAATGGTTTAAGCAGATTTCGATTACAGTTTTAACCATAGTAACAGTTCCTCTGTTTCATAAGATCTTTATTTTAAATCGCTGTAATAATCCCCGAAATATTTTACTTTATGAATTCTTGTTTATTTATATTTATCCGGATTTTATTTGCAATTTTGACTCTATTGAGAAACTTAGTTTTGTTTGGCGTCTTATCTTGGATTCCATGAAAGTTAAACCACTATCTGCGCGCCTAAATATTAAAAAAAATCTTTTAACATATCAATTTCTTGCCTGGCTTTTGGTATTGCATATATATTTTATAAATTTATGTTTACCTTGTACTTCTTCTTACATTGGGGGAAAAATACTTTGCCGCTGATCGAACATGTATATTTATATATGCAATATACAAATATGCTCATTTTAGTTCGAGAGTTGGCTGTAAATAAGCTTTTTGTGCTGTGTACTTCTTATATGTCTCTGATAATTGACGTTTATACACCTGAAAGTGTTAACATGAGAAAAACATTTTTTTTGTCATTAACGTTCTATATCGTGTCAAACATTTTATTGGAAATTTTTTGTTTTTGGCGATTTCTACATTCGAACTTGTTGTCAAGCAAAGTTAGGCTTCCAATACCGAAATCGTCTGCTGGCTATTTTCTGATCAAACAATTGAACATATTTATATTAATCATTTATATTTAGATTAAAAAGTCTGTAAACTTTGAAATGAAAGCAACTTGGAGATAAAACAGTGTTTGACATACCGCTATTTTCATGGTAACAGAACTATAACATTTTATTCTAATACATTCATTTAAAATGATTTTAGATCACTTTTTTTTAAGTGGCTACTATCCATTTCGAAGCGTGGGTCGAAACGGCTAATAGTATATATTGTTTAGTTCGATTTATATCATATTAAGTATTGTACAGAAAAATGTATATTTTTTATCCGTTTTCGCTCGCAAGTCATTCTTTCAAAATGTTTTGTAAAAATTCTTAAAATAATATTTTTTAAGTTGGCAAGAGATTCTGTCGTACACATGAATTGAATGCTGATGTGTTGAACTCATGTCAATCTATCTTATTTTAACGCCAATGGTACAAAACTTGTCAGGAAAGAAATAATGCTATGAAAATCCTGAATTTCGAATCATTCATGCGCATGACTTAAAGTTCGAAGCGAATTTTAATCCAATTTAGTTTTCTACATAATGTATCTACACAAAAATTTCATGGCTGATACATGCATTCGTTATAGTTAAACCAATGTCGAAATGAGCTGGCAGCATACAAAATAATTTCTCCGATTTGCATACTTACTCTACATACATAGTATAATGTATAGGGAAAGTATTGTGATGGAGTCAAAATTTCGAATTTGAGTTTTGGGCAGTTTTAAGCATTATTTTACTGGAATTTAACTTTTCTAAGGTATGTGTGTGAGAGAGAAAGGGAGCGAGAGAGTCTGTATGGTTGTGCATGTGTATGACAGGTTGTGTATGAGTGTGTGTGTGTGAGAGAATGAGAGAGAGAAGAGAATGTATGGAAGACCCAGACCGTCCGACTCATCCGAAGCCTTGGGCAGCAGTTTGGACAGCCGGAGAGGAGAGGAGAATGTATGTATGTGTGTACGTGAATGTATGTATATGTGTGTGGATGGTAGTGCGTGTGTATGAGAGGGTGTGTATGCATATCTATGTATGTGTATATTAGTGCGCGTGTCCGTGAGTTTTCGGATGCGATATCTCACGAAAGAATAAGGCTTTTCAAAAATAATCGAGCACGATTATTACAATAAAAAAATACTGAATCCTATTGATTTTAAACGCGATCAAATTTTTGGAAGATCCACAATTTTCAAATGAGCTTTTGAAAAAAAAAAAAAAATCATTTGAGGAAACAGTGCCTTCAATGCTGTTAGATAAATAACCGTTTCAGGCGCGATTTTTCATTATAAAACACTCTAGAACGCTAAAACGAACCGTTATCGAGACATCGCATTTCCTTTCTCAAAAAAATTCATCAAAAAGCAGTAAATATAACGCAAAAGGTTTATTTTCACATGTCGTAGTTCGTCCCATTTGAGAAAGAAGATATACTTACACCCCCCCCCCTCCCCATTTCAATGGGCGCAATATTGTTCTCCAGTGCCAAAAATAGTGTTGTCCTCTGTGAATCGTGTACATCATTATTTCGCCGTGACAGTAAAGTCATTGCATTACGTAGGGAAAATCATGCACGGCCCACATCTTCTTCTTCCGACCTACCAGTATATGTTGGAACGGCCGGGAAGTCCCCCCACCACCCCATTTAGACCAGAACCTGATGGAAGCGGCATTCAAAGGGACCGAACTCTTAATCCCCTACTACCAGCCTCCGGATGGACCCACATACTTAACGTGTCCGTACTCCACGTGAACACTGGGACAGTTTGGGCAGAGCTGGGAATGAATATCGAATCGTCCGAATGCCATGCCCGCCCTCTAACCACTGGGCTGCACACATCAGATCAGATTTTTTTCACTTTCTATGACTACTGTATTGTTTTCCCCGAAACTTTCGAATTCGAGATTTTATAGAAAAATGACATTTGAGGCCTCCTGATAAAATGTCGAACGGTTCGTCTGTGTGTATATTCATGTACGTCTGTGAATCGACATGATAACTCAAGAACGAATTCACTTACAATTGTTATTAATAATTGTTATTAATTGTTATATGTTTAAGGAATGCACGAAGTGCTATAAAATTGTATGTATAGATACAGTACGTAAAAGAGCTGGAACAAGAAATAATTGCTGGTAATCTTTATATGATGAAAAGATTTTCGTAGCATTATTTTCCGGGGGAAACAATTCTCAAAACAATGATGATAGCACAGTATACCAGATATCGATATAGTTTGAACTGTCTATGAATGTAGAGTATTAAATTAATATAGTAACAAAAATCAGCTACATGCATATGATTCATCTGCATAACAGACCAGTTTTAAAAATGGAAAAATAATGTTTTAAATTCTTATTGTGAAACACTTTAAGATACCTTGGGCACGAAACGTGAAAGATTTTTTCACCTGATTTGGATGGAAAAGAACTAAGCAATCCAGAACATAAATGCATGTGAAAGTCGAGTGGCGACACACACTCTAGATACTATTGAATATAGGAAGAAAAGAATACAAATTATGCGATGGTGGAATTACCTCTTTAGATCACGATATATTTATGGCGTAAACTACTTTTGCATAGGACTATATAATACACAAATACGTGTGGTATGCAAAACCTTTCTTCAAAATAATTAAGTGTTAAAAAAATTCAAATATGTTACTATATTTTTCAATATGGTAATAACTTTTCTTTTGGACTCGAAAATGTACATATTACGCTTTTGCTCGACAGATGGCACACGTGTTGCTATAAAAATTTCCAGAAAATGCTGGAGTGACCCTGCTTAATCAAAAATGTCATAACTCGAAAATGTAAAACAAAACATCAAAAATCTCAAAACTCCCCATGGAAATGTCATTCTGTGTACGACCCCATTAAAAGTGTCACAACTTCAAAAAGAAATGACATTTTGTGTATACAAATAAATCAAAGGTATCAGAACTCAAAATTGAGTTATTTGTGTACGAACAAAATATGGAAAACGTCAATAATCAAGATAGGGATGCTATCTTGAAGGAGAGGGACGTGAAATAAATTTCAATAAAATAACAATGGTAATATATGTATATATATATATATATATATATATATATATATATATATATATATATATATATATATAACAGTTTCTTCTTGTAGATTTAAGTCAATGAAGGCGATAACTGCAGTTAACTTAAGTAACTTAACATTTAAGAAATTATAACTTGTTAAAATTGTTTTCTTCATTTTCCGAATTATCTACTTTTTTTTCTACTTGTGACACTTTTGAAGCACAGGTGCGAAATCTCTAGCATCCACATCTGTATATTTGTTCATTGTTTGTTACTTTTTTAAATAAAAAATTATTGCAAAAACTGTTTGTCTTACGATTTTATTTTATTTTAGCATTTTCCACTGCCAGACACATATAAGATTTATCGATGGTGTATTTCCCCCTTTGAGTCACTACAATTGACATTAAACACCCATGCTATGAGGGATTCCTTTAAATAGGGTCACGCTGTCATGGGATTAATATATTCCGAGGAGAACTTTCTAAAGCGATTTTCCTGCTTGCGTTCCTGGAGATGTTAACCTTTTTGCCGATGACTCTATTCCATACTCATGTGCGTCAAATCTAAGTTTAGAATAGTTTCTCTCGATCTGGCAAAACTGTGATTCAAATTAACAGACTGACATTGGACTATGACAGAAAAAAAATCTGATGTGGGCAACACATGACTTTCCTTATATAATGTAATGAATTTACTACTTTTACAGTAAAAAAATAGGTTTTACTTATAGTAGATACTAATATTCTTTCCAAGATATTGAATTTTCGACAATTAGTCGTCATTTTCATTGATTTAGCATCATTTTTATCCATTTGGCGAGATTTTCATTAATTTGGCAACATTTCAAAAAAGTCGCCAAGTTGGCAACATTCCGCCAAATTCGTCACCAAAATCTCGCCAAGCGTTATGCACTAAGAAAAAAGTTATTCTTACAGCAGATAAATGACTATTGGCGTTCAAATACAAAAGTATTATTCAAAGTATATTTTTTCATGAATGGAACGAGCTAGATCCACGAGAATGATGTCACTCAATTTATCGCATGGTATTACATATGAAAAGTGAACATGTTTCTCAATAGGAATTTTTTTTCTTATGTGACTTTTTCATAATTTTTTTGAAAAATGCACAATATCATAATTTTTTTGAAAAATGCACAATATCTCGAGAACGGTTCATGTTAGCGTTCTAAAATTTATGCCAATCGTTTTCTAATGAAAAATTACATAAGAAATGTCTATTTGCGTAACTTTATTAGCGGTTTTGATTTTTTGACGATTTTTTCAAAATTTCATTCGAAAATTTAGGGGGGTTTTGGACATTCGATTACGTATAAAAACAGTAGGCTTCCAGTGTTTACGGATTGTGATTTTTGTACCGAATTTGGTTCGAATCGGTCGATTCGTTCGTCAGTTATCGTCTCCACAGACTCACTGACACACACACATACACACACGCACAGACATCACTTCAAAAATGTTTGATTCGTGATCAGGGATGCTTGAAACGTGCTCTCCCGTCGAAAACTCGAATTCGAATTTTCGACCCCGTCACAATACTTTCCTTATACATTATGTATATAAGGAAAGTAAAAATAGTTTTTTGTTCTTAATGAAAAACAACAGAACGATGATAACAAATTGAAGCTACACCCGGATTCAAGTCTGTATTGGGCAAACCAGACAAGTCATTTAAAAAGGGAGTTATCAAGAATTATGTATTGGATGAGCAGTCTGAAAGCACGTGCACCCCTGAGACTCTACGAGTTGCAAAATAATTTAACCCTTATGACCCGATAAAACTATTCACCATTTTCGGTGGATAAAATGAAATAAAGTTACAAAATTCGCCGATGGAAGTTTTCACACTCTCGTTGCAACAAACAGCATCAGTGAATCGGTTTTGCCTTCGTTAAAGTGTATCAACATCAGCACCCAATAGCTACACTGCAACAATAACACGAAAACTTGTTTATGTTAAGATTAATCTGAGAGTTTGATAATACGATCGACTTCGTTCGCCCCCAAAATGTTTTCAACATTATGGCACAGGGCTGTAGTAATGACTACCATTTGGTGTAGATGAGCTTTAACCAGAACTAAACTTTTTCATCAAAGTTGCTTTCTGAATCATGGCACCAAATGAAATTAAATTCAAAACCAGCTTTGCTACGAGATCAACTTTCAGCACGTCCACAAAAAAAACTACATGTATCAGAATGTATCCACAGAATATTCTAAAAATATTACACAAATTTAAAATCAACTACGAGAACGGAAACAATCCCAATATAATACTAATCTCAAGAAAAGAAAGATAGTCAAAAAACACATCCCTCCATTTGTGGAAGATTTACGTTATGCATAGGGTTCATGTTGGTATACAAAAAACAGCAGTGTTACCCCCTTTCGAGATCTTAGCTACGTCTTTGATGCTAATTTAGTACATAAATTTAAAACATCTTAAACTGCTCGTATAAATATTATTTATACTTGTATGAATGTACATCACATATTGGCACACGCTAAATACGTTTGTACAGATTACATACCATTCTTCGAAATTGTTCAGAGCCTTACATTTCACAGTAATCCCCTATATATTACCAATACACTTGTACGTATTTCAATAATAGCATAATTATGACTAAAACTGTTAGTACGTGGCTTACTAAAACGAGCATATTATCGATCTTACGAATCCTCTGAAAAACAATACGATCTTGCTGGTAACATTTAGGTATCAAAATCATAGCCGGATCGTTTTAATGGACCGAAAGGCATTCTAGTGAAGAAGATTACAATCCTTGACTGATTTAGACAAAATAAAATCGGTTTAAAATGCAGTTGTATTTCGTTTAAGTAGGATCCAAGTTGTTTACAACAGACATACAAACATATTCATACCTGCTAGGATATTTAATAGGAACACAGCCATGCCGAAGATGTCTTTCAACGTGATTTTATAAATGTTGTCTATTCAGTTTAACTGGATATTTACTTTACTTAAAATTGACAAACATACTTCCTTTCGAGATGACCGCCATTAAAATGACGTAGTTGCTCCCATCTGATCAAAAGATGACCCTGCGCAACTACGGTTGAAAACCTATCTAGAATGACAGAAACTTTAGAGGACAAGCGGCCAGTCGATACGATGCCTGACTCGCTTTTCAATGCCAAAGTGTTTTCGACTCGATTAGTAGGATTTAGTACGAAAATGAAAACTTTACTTTGGATGTGTATTTGCAATCTAACCTAAGAGAGCATCTTTTAATAACGTCATTTCGAGAAAAACATATGACTCGTAATAACAAATTCATTAGATGCAAAATTTTATTCCTACACGCTTAGACCTGAGGAGGATAACGGTTTCTTTCAGAAAATAGGTTGAAACTCGTTAATTATAATTTAAATGAGTATTTAAGCCTGCCAAAGACAAGAGAACTAACATTCTTAAAAGATTCAGGTGCAATTTTTAACTTTATTGTATATAGTATAATGTATAGGAAAAAGTATTGTAATGGGGTCGAAAGTTCGAATTCGAGTTTTCGAAAAATCACAACTCAAGCATTTCTGAACTCGAATCGAACGTTTTTGAGGTGATGTGTGTCCCTGTGTGTGGATGAAGACGATATCTCAAGAACGAGCGCAACGTTTCGAACAAAATTGGGTACAAGAACTACAATCAGAGAATACCAGAAGTCTATTGATTTTACACGTAATCGAATGTTTCCTCTCCTGGGATCGGAGAAAATGTTTTTCGCCTTTTTAAATTTTCTAAATCCAACTCCCCCGAAAGACCTAGACGACTGCAACTTTATAAATTTATAATATCGACCACGAGACAGAACATAATAGACGCTAAGCAATTATTATATAGTTACACGTATCTGAAAGAAAATGCATAGCTCAATCCTCATTCTTATACGGATTCGTCAAGGTGTGATCATAATGTAATAAGTATCAATGAAAGAATAAGAGCAGCACTATTTTTTGAATTTATTTTATTAGCAGTATATTCAAAATAGTACAAATGTTAACAATAACAAACAGCTTAGGATTTCGAGGTACAAAAATCAAAAATCTCTATACATGTAAAAAATAGGGTGTTTCCATGAAGGAACATATTAGCGGATCGTGGGTGGCCGTTTCTTTCACATGCTGAGTGAATTCACAGATAGGGGACGTTTTACTCACTACTATCACACGGTAAGATATATGAAGCCAGATACCCTGTAGGGTGAAGAAATCCAGCTACCTTTCAGGAAATAAAATATTTACTTGCTGAATAAAACAAGAAAGATCAATCATGCATAAAGCATCGATTATGAAACACTTTCCAACTGAAAAGCAATTTTCTTTAAAATCCGATACATTCAGCGGTGGGATTTTTTTAATGATCACAGATGTACAATCATTTATTTTACTTGAAAACTTAAAAATTCATCGAAAAAAATGAACTTTATTCGAATGACGTCATCGAACTATAAATCGTCTCTCTATGTAAAAGCAGTGAATATTTCCTTCCTATCACTTTTATTTCAAACTCCAGAGTTAAATAATTCTGAGTGAAAAAGATTCAGCAATTCTTATGCAACTTATCCTACAATCACTTGTTTACATTCTGCAACCATTAAAATGAGGCTTCGTTGTAGAAATAATCAAAGTTGGATGATCATTTAAACTCAGAAATGTTGCCATTCCGTTGGCGCAGAATATAGACGCACAGAAAATACTCAAAAATAAAGCGGTTTTAGGACGCAACACTTAATATAAATTTAAAAGACATTTAAAAATCACGATTATTAAATCGAAAAAAAGATGGATACCCTATTTTATTTTGAAGTGGGTCACGTGATCTCTTCATAATATATGTGTGTCATTATTATTTTCATTTCTTTTTAAAAAAAAAACTACTAAACCTATTCTGCTGAAATTTTATTCATATATTTTATGGGATAATTTGAATATTTCCTAAAATTTTCGAAGCAATTTATGAATTTTAACTCCGTTTAAAAAATGAACTCGCTTTTCAAAGGAAAAGCGAGTTCATTTTTCCTTTGAAAAGCGAGTTCTTTCCTATGAAAAGAACTCGCTTTTCCTTTTCAAAAAAGGAATTGACATTTTTATTTTTCGGTGCAGAAAAAAGATTTCTCCGTTATAATATTGAATTGCATAAAGCTCTCAATAACGGACACCTTCGGGATCGTTGTTTTACCGCTCTTTAGATGCGTCCGTTAATAAGGAAATGCAATTCATTCAGAGGATGTATTTGCGGCTACTAAAACTCATTTCAAAATACGTAATAATACAAGTATAAAATATCAAAATAGTATTTTCTTTTTTCTAATAAAGAAACTTTTAGTATCAAATACTTTAGTATATTATAGTAAAGTATCATTTTATATATAATAATGTATTATACATAAATAGTGAAGATTATACGAGTATTCCTTTCAGTGTTACATTGTGACTAAACCACATCTACTACTGGACCCACTTCCTCCTTTTATTTGACCTCGAAGTCCCTTTTCCGAGGTTCCAGTTAATCGTAATGTCTTAAGAACTTCATAAAACAGGTTAAATCAGGTTAAAATGTTAAAATTCACTGACATTTCAAAAGATTTCCCTAATCTTTTGACAATATATATATATATATATATGTGTGTGTGTGTGTGTGTGTGTGTGTGTGTGTGTGTGTGTGTGTATTTAAATTCCCCAATAACCTCGTGGCAAATGCTTAGCTATACCTTTAGTTATTCCCCTGTATTTGGCGATTACGAAGCACGCGAATGCCACCTATAGTAAGATGCCTACAAAAGTCTATGCGGTCATGATTTCGGTGGTTACATTTATTGGAGATTAGGTCTAAGGAGTGGGACAGCCCAGTGGTTAGCGCGCGGGAATTGCACTTGGAGAACTTGAGTTCTCCTGGCTCTGCCCAAACTGTCCCATGTTCACGGGGAGTACCGGCACGTTAAAAATGTGAGTCCGTAAGTTCTTCCAAGAGGTGGGTGGTAGAGGATTGAGGGTACGCCCCTGTGGATGTCGTCCCCCACTGGGTAAATTGGGTAGCATTGTTTCGGCCGTCCAAACCTAATACCTTCGGGTAGGTCGGACAACCTGGGTCGAAGAAAAAGGTTTGGTCTACGTTAGATCTGGCAATTGTGACGTCAATAAAAGCCACCCATTCCCTGTTTTCCAGGCACGGTGACTAACCTGAGATACAGTGGAAGTGTCAGAATATATCGCTTTATTGGATGATACATTTTTGAGCAGGGAAAGTGCGAAGGGTCACTTTCGAAGCAGGTGTGATGGTAAGGAAAAAAAATAGATAAAAAGGGCACAAAACGTTCATATAGTGTTCAGTTGCGTATAGTGCACCTTCGCGTTCAGTCGCAATTCAGAGTAAATTCAATTTTAAATTAAATCACATTTGAAAACGGCCACCACTCAATCTGATATGCATGGGGGGTAATACGTTCCATCAAGACAAAGACGAACCACATTTGAGTATAAAACTACAAAAGAACAAAATGAGAAAGAAAATCATCCGACTAGATGCACTTAAATGTCAAAGTTTGATTTCACGAGGGAATGATCGTCCTTCTCTTGTCATTCCCTTTAAACATTTACTCATCTGAGTAAAAACGTTTACCCTTCACAGGTCCAGGCTATCAGATCGTTCATTTTAAGATATGTGCACAAAATGGAATTGTTAATTACCGAAAAAATATCGTAAATTAAAAATGTGTAACTTTTAAAATGCACGTAAAACATTTATGTATTTATATTTTAAGAAATAAGAAATTAAAACAAAAACTTACAGATGAAAGCTCACGCAGTAAAGAACCGTTTACACGTTTCTTTGTACGTACGAGAGAGCAGTAGAAAATACATATAACTACAAGAGCATCCAATTTATTCGGATATACAGTTTTCTAGTTTATTCAGACTGAATGTGAAGTATTATTTTTTCCTGAAGACTTTTGAGCTTGAAAAAATATATAATTCCCAATTATTTATATTATATAACAAATAAAAAAAACCTGGCAATTTTTTTAATTTTTACATAAATATATCTTAGCTACCATTCAACAGCTGAAACTCAAAAACATATCTTTCTTGTCACGGTTGTTTAGTAAATTCATATGCTCTCTAGTAAATAAACGAGTCATTATAATAATGCGCTATTAATAGGTAGAAAATATATTTTCAAGTTCATCTAGATTATCGTATAGATTACATCCAATGCCATTTAATTCAGATGAATGATGAAATTAGTTATTATATAAATCACTCAATCTAGATGTAACGATTGAAATTCGTATCATAAATCAGATCTTTCACGAATTTAAAAAAATTTATAACATCAATCTCTAATTAAAAATGGTCACCTATGCGCAAATAATGTCTAATGCTTTCTCTATGTTTTAAATCAGGTTTGGATAAGTATTAAAATACTATTTTCTGAGTATTAAAATCCTTATTACAATTTTGTAAGGTAAAAAACTGCACAAATTAAATGATAAAATAAAGCAATTAGCAAATTTCAGAAACTAACTCTCGCAACGTAATCATTAGAAGCCCATAAAGAGGTGGTAAATGTGACACAATTACCGTCTGTGTAAGAATTAAGTGATATTGCGCCCACACACTACATGAGTAGTAAAAAAAATTATAAAATATTTATTACAGTTTCATATTCCTCTGATAGCCCGAACTTTCTTTTCAAAATCAATCGGTTTTCCATCGAACGCTCCTTCGCCTTCCAAATGGCCGCACTTCCGTCGTTTTTCAGATAGAAGTGGCATTAAAAATATAATTTATATAGACACACTTTTAAGAGGGGCGGAATCAACACTGCTATATCTCGTAGAGGAGGTACATTTTTAGGGTCGTAGGGATGGGAAGATGCTGGACCTGTTTGATTACAGAAGACCCTGATCCTAGGAGGTTCCGGATGTAGATCCTCATGATGTGCTTCAGAGGTAGAGGTGTCAAGGCGTGCTCAAGGAGGGCGTATCGTTGTAGATCGGTGAGAATAAGCGACCTGGATAAAAAAAAAATTCATTACATTTAATACAATCTTATATAACAATAGAAGATGTTTGTCTGCGTATCCGTGTCGTCTGTAGTGTAAAATAAAAGCCTCGAATAGCGACGAAATTCGGTACAGAAGCCCTTTATGTCCCCGAACAATACAGTTCGGTATTTTGTATTTCTTTTTTAATTCAAAATAGTTCTTCATTTCTTCTTTGCGATTTTGAGCGGTTTCCACACAAATCGGTTCCTTAGCGATCCAAAGTATCATCGCAGAGTTTCCATCTCAACATGATCGGAAAGATCGAAGAACATTCTTTTTAACGATCTTTGAACCAAATTCGTAGGAAAATTCCTTCCTAGTCATTTATTTATTTTTGAATACATTGAACATTAGCATGTTTTGTTTTTTATTTTCTTATTTTGCCGCACCGAAAAGGGGAAATGAACACAATTCTATAGTTTGGCAAATATTTGAATGTATATCTTTGCATTATTACAGAAAAAAACTATTTTTAAAAAAAACTCCTTTCTAATTTTATATTAATCATCAAACAAAAACATACAAATCAAAACGTTCATTGCCTTTCTTTCTCCGGTGTGCTGGGTGTTGCTATGGGGAGAAATGGATGTGACAAATAGTTGCGCGGGATTACGGTGAAACTAAAATATTTGGATTGAAATGAAAGAGATGAATGATTTGGGTTCAAAACAGGCGATTTGGAAAATTGAGTGTTGTTAAATGTATTATTTATGCAGCGAAAGCTTCTCTAGGACCCAGGCAAAGCTTAGATTATTCGTATTTTTGTAGAAAGTTAAGAAAATTAACTTTTTATACAGTCCCTCTATTGAAAGAAGTCAAATTACAAATATGTTACGCAGACCGTATTTAGCGTAACTGAAAAAAATTTGGCTGTAATACGATCTAATTTGACGTAGAAATTAACATAGACATTAGCTAAACTTTTCATTGAGAAATTAACATCAGTTGTAAATAGTTATTAAAACTTTCACCACTTCTTCAAATTTATTTTATGCAGATAAAGCTATTATGCCGATTCACGGTTTGGATTTAAGCATTGAAGAGACTCTGCTATCTAACTAGGTTTAATAATGGCGCTATTCGGTAATAAGATGATTTCGATTTACGGAGAATACAACCGATCTCTTAGAGATACAGTATCTCTACACACAGAGATACATACAGAGGTAAGGGAATACTATCGTCGTTTCCAGAAAATATCCCTCAATTTTTTTATTCTGCGGCTGGTATGTCGATTGCAATCAACAGGTTCGTTCCAGGAAGACAAAGAGTACTAACAGAAAATGATGATATATATATTTTAGCCTATTTCTCATCCTATCCATATGCGAGTATCCGAGCCGTAAGTAATGAACAACATCTTCCTCGGTCAACGTGAACCTGCCACCAATCTACCTGAACCCGCCCCCTGCTATAACACATGCAAGAGTTCTTACCATCGAGAACCGATTCGTCAATAAGGCTAATTCTGGTGGGAAAAGTGCAGTGACAAAAATGTGTTAGAAACTTATTGATTCTACTGAAAACAGTGGTTTTAAAGGATCCTAGCTAATTTCAAAACTTATTTTTTCCATAGATCTCGTCAGTAAAATATCTGACAAAGGAGTTCTGTACAGCAATTCAATTTGTGACGCCCTCTGGATTTATGAATTTTGATGATTAAAAGAGTACGAAAAGTCAAGAGAAAGTGGTGTAAGTCAGGAAGTTTGACAATTTATTTCGTCCTAAATTTTAACTTTTAAGAACCATATTTTTCTTTAGCTCGACTAAATAAAGTATTGACAACAGTTTTATAATTTGATTTTTTTTTATAAAGGGGCTGTATAAAAAGCTAATTTTCTTAACTTTTATGAAAATAAATATGGTACAGCATTTAAATTACCATTTTATAACTTCCTATCTTATTTAGAGCATTTTTGCAATTGGAATTATGGGTCTATAACCAACGTTTAGAAACATCGTTCACTGTTCACTTTTTGTGGGACACCCTGTATAAAACGCAACTTTTTAACGAAATTGCGATAGCAAAATTTCAGGTTTACGGAAAATTTATAATGAATGTTTTGTTCGTTCTAATATCAAGATGTGATGCAGCCTTTTTTCACTTTCCTTATATACAATAATGTATAAGGAAAGTATTGTGACGGGGTCGAAAATTCGAATTCGAATTTTCGACGGGAGAGCACGTTTCAAGCATCCCTGATCACGAATTGAACATTTTTGAAGTGACGTCTGTGTGTGTGTGTGTGTGTGTGTGTGTCAGTGAGTCTGTGGAGACGATAACTGACGAACGAATGCACCGATTCGAATGAAATTTGGTACAAAAATTACAATCCATAAACACTGGAAGCCTATTGTTTTTATAAGCAATCGAATGTTCAAACCCCCTCCCCCTAAATTTTCGAGTGAAATTTTGAAAAAATCGTCAAAAAATCAAAACCTCTAATACAGTTACGCAAATCAACATTTTTTATGTAATTTTTCATTAGAAAACGATTGACATGAATTTTAGAGCGCTAACATGAACCGTTCTCGAGACATTGCACATTTTTAAAAAAAATTATCAAAAAGTCATAAAATAAAATAAAAATATTTCCTATTGAGAAACATGTTCACTTTTCTTATGTAATATCATGCGAAAAATTGGGTGACTCATTCTCGTGGATCTAGCTCATTCCATTCATGAGAAAAGTTACTTTGACTAATACTTTTGTATTTGAACGCCAATAGCCATTTATCTGCTATAAGAATAACTTATATCTCCATCCATAACGCTTGGCGAGATTTTGGCGACGAATTGGTCGGTATGTCGCCAACTTGGCGACTTTTTTAATGTTGCCAAATTAACAAAAAAACTCGTCAAATGAATATAAATGAAGCTAAATCAATGAAAATAACGACTCATTGGTGAAAACTCAATATCTTGGAAAGAATATAAATATATACTAAAAAATAAACTATTTTTTTGCTGTAAAAGTAATATATAAATTCATTGCATTATATAAGGAGAGTCATGTGCTGCCCACATCCGATTTTTTTCTTTTATAACAATTTTTCTTATTTAAGTTCATTATAAGCTATTCTGAAGCAATTTGCAAACTAAAAAAATTGGTTTTTTTTCGCTACATAGTCAAAATGCAAAAGAAACATTCGCTATCCATATTAACTGTCACACACTTACAGAGAAATAATAAGTGCTTGTTGCTAGGTGCGTATGATTTTCAACAATTTTTTTTAATCACTACATCTTTAGAAAGAGCTTTCGAGTGCTCTAAAAAACTCAAGCAATATATAACAAAGAATAAGACTCACATTAAAGAATTTTATGGATTACGTAAACCCAATTCCTTGCAGTGCAACTGTATGTCGCACTATACAAGGTGTCCCGCAATAAATATTACAACTCTTATACTAACGTCACTGTGAGTAGAAGCCCGTATACAGTTTTCAATTACGTACTCATGACATCGAAATATTAACGCCGAGAGCTTGAGGATGTCACTTCTGTCATACAAATTTCGCCACAAATGAACGACTTATTCTTTCGTGACAAAAACAACATCGGCAAATTTTCTTTGCTAATATCTCAGTAATAAAATTGTGTAATTGAAAACTAGAGATTTCTTCTCACATCTCTTAATGCCATCTTTCCAGGATCTGTCAACTAGAACTAGCTCTCGAACTGAATGCAGGACATTCTGCATAGCTTTCCTTCCGTTTCGGCAATATCACAATACATAGTCTGAAAGCTTTGAGGGAAAAGGGTTGCATGTTGATAGCTTTTGACCATTCGAATGAGTTATTTCTTCCTACTGTAACCCATATCGATCATCTCACATTTATTTCTACTCTAACTCACCAAGACGGCCTCCTATCCAAATGAATACAGTTCCTCTCATCTACTTTGATCGCTAGTTGTTGCCAGAATAACATTGAATCATAAACAATGAGGAAAATCACACGCATTATATAAATATATAAGTATTTTACATTAGAGATTACACACCCAAATCTGGCAGCATCGGGCGCGGTTAGTACTTGGGTGGGTGACCACCTGGGAACACCGCGTACTGTTGGCACATTTCGGGCGCGGTAGCCCGGTGGTTTGCGCGTTGGATTTGCACGCTGCCACAACTGCCGCCGTGCTCATGCGCGAGTACGATCACGTTAAACATGTGTGTCCGTAAGTCCTTCTGAGAGGTTGGTGGTAGGGGAAGGAGGGTACGGTCCCTGTGGATGCCTCCCCCACTGGGTTCCGGTCTAAATTGTGTGGCACTTCCCGGCCGTCCAAACGGTTACCTTACACCTTTCTGGTAGGTCGGACGGTCTGGGCCTCAACAACAACAACACCCAAATCTGGCATTCGCCTAAAAACAATATCACTCACCTGTTTATAGAGGCCGCACTGTAATCTTCCGCCGCGTCCAGCACGACTTCAAGAACCTCCGGGTGAGCCTGCGGATGCAACCTGTGCACACATTTTAGGATTCCCAGAGGGTGGTGAACCTGAGATTTGATGACGATTCGAGCTCCGTACTTGAGCAGGAGCCTCACAACGTCTTCCGTGGGGTTGTCGCAGGAATTGAGGTACTCTCCCAGTGGAGGCTTGATCAGAGGTCCTTCCTCGCACACCGAGACTGCGTTCGGATCGGCACCGCACTCCAAGAGGAGTTGGATGATGTCTTTCTGCGAAAGAGACGGCGTTAGATTGCGTCACATCAGGACAAACCTAATATTGTAAGGATTATACAAGCACAACAGCGCGATCAATAAACATGCGCTTATGATTATATTCCACTAAGCGCTTTTAAAGAAGTACCTAACTACCTGTTTCCCATGATTCTTATACTTTATTATGGAAAATCCCAGTTGTGATCATTTAAGGTGGCAACAGTTTGCACTAACTTGACTGATTCACGCTGCGTCAGAGCAGGTCTGTTGGAACGGCACGAGAACATACATTGAAAATATAAATTATTATATGCACTCCTCCAGCGATCCTCAAAACAGAAGTACTAAGTAGTACTTCTGTTTGACAGTACTATCAAATAATGTGGCAAGTCTAAACTGCAGGGTGTTGCAAGCAGGAGATGTGTGTGGTAATGCTGAAGGGTGCGTCTACGTGGACTACCTCGGAGTTCTCGATACCAACTGAATAATTTTAGTTAATATACATGCAGATCTATCTATACTTTTTTTCCGGTCTCCATACAGTAATGCCATCTTTCAATAGAGCAACGCCCCAACCGAAATTATAAAAATTAATTTATATTGGCTACATGAGGATTCTACTAGTTAACTACTTTGAATAACCCCGAATATCTGGAGATTTTAATCCAATTGAAAATTTGAGGGACGAAGTTGAGTGGAAAAAGATGTTAACAGTCCAAAATCCTCCACTTATGGCAAGTTATTATGCTCTGTAAATGAACCTATATGCAAATTCTATATGCCTATAATATAAAATATCTTGTTTATAGTAAAAATATTTATTTAATAGCAACTTTTAAAATATTCTACATTTTACGAATATTTAAAGCTTTATAAAAAATATTAATATGACGTGACACTTGGCTAAATTCACAATCAAAGCCTATTTCATCGATTTGTATTTTCAACATATTTTAATTAAAAACAGCTGCGTTCCGCATATGTGCAGAAAGCCGTACAACAATTCTACACTCAAAAGTTACAATTGTTTGAAATTCGGATATATGAAAATCTGCCAATATTTTTCTTTTAAGTACAATAAAACCTGGTAAAGTGACCACCTTGGTATATTGACCACCTGGCTAAAATGACCATACCATTTTCATATAGTAACCACTGCCATTTTCATAAAGTGACCAGTTTTCACGGTCCCAAGGGTGGTCACTTTAACCAGGTTTCACTGTATTTTTTAATGTACTTAGCAAACATTCAAAATATATTGACATTCGTGTATTCATGAAACAAAATCATATCTTAAAAAAACCCACTCAAAATTAAAATCTGGAATATATAAATCAGAGACAAATACATACGACAATTTCTCTCACAGATAAATTACCTTAATATCTACTAAAATATTTTCAGCTTACCTTATTATCGACTTTCTCTGACAATGCTATGTGAAGTGGACATCCGATGATAGGGGATCCCAAATTCACATCTGCTCCAGAATCTATCAACAATCTGACCATGTCCGGTTTACCCCTCAGGATGGCAAAGTCTAGTGGACTTGGCTTCATATAGTCTGCTGAAAACTTTACAACAGCACCATGCCTCAGCAAAAACTTCACCGTATCCATATTACCACTGAGAACAGCGTAGTGTAGAACAGTCCTGTTGTCATGTCGTTCAGAAGTCATATCATTCACGTCTCCACCGTATTTTACCAAAATCTGGGCTGCAAGAAGACCTTGGGGATGCCTGCATGCCTTCATCAATGGCGTAAGGCCCGTTCGATCCCTGGAGTTGGGGTCGGCTCCGTGTTTCAAAAGCAGTTCCAAAAATCTCGTATTGAGAGGACTGATCAGGTTAATTTCGGCGCCCAGGAAGTACCTAGCGTTGGGATCAGCACCATTCTGGAGCAGAATTTCAGCCACATCATAATGTCCGTTTTTAATGGCCAATCTCAGAGGTTCATCCGCCATCACAACGCGGGGCGGGTTCCCCAGTGACTTATCAACGCCATCCAATTGCGTAAATGATACTCTTGCATTGTGCTTCAGCAGCAAGAGGACAAGATCTTCGTATCCACGCTCAGAGCACAGATGTAATGCTGTGTATCCGATCTCATCCATCGCATTTGGATCGGATCCCCTCACCAGAAGTAGGTTCAGAGCATCGAAATACTGCTGGAAGGCTGCGTAGTGTATGGGGCGCAAGCCCTGTGTGACGGGCTCATTCACTTTAGCTCCACATGCCAGCAGGATTCGGATGTCGTCCAAAGGCGCGCAACGAATAATGCTGTCCGCCAGCTCTCGCTGAAGAGTCTGTAGACACGCAATGGAAGGCATGTCGACAGTGCGATGTCACTGTAAAAAGAAAACTTTATTAGTAGTAGAACAATCACTATACGTATCACATTTATACACTATACATATCCCACATGTCGACAGTGCGATGTCACTGTAAAAAGAAAACTTTATTAGTAGTAGAACAATCACCATATATATATCACATTTGCACACTATACACATCATATATGTCAACAGTGCGATGTCACAGTAAAAAGAAAACTTTATTAGTAGTAGAACAATCACTATGCATATCACATTTGCACACTATACATATCACACGTGTCGACAGTGCGATGTCACTGTAAAATGAAAACTTTATTAGTAGCAGACCAATCACTACATACATCAAAATTCCTCCCCACTTAAATTATTTTTTTGCAAAACCCACGCTTAAAAAAATGGGGTGAAATAGAAAATTGTTAACATTTTACACTTTCTTGATATTTAATTTTCATGCAGAAACGGTTGAAATAATTAGACTAGAATTTAGATAGGACATTCGGTTAAACAGGAAAGGAAACAACTTACAGTGGAATATTTAAATTCTAAACCTCCATGGATTTTCGAAAAAAAATGTTCGAAATACTAAGGACCGACCATTCCTCCTAATAATCAAGAGGTCTCTGACGCTTACAGATTAAAAAAATATTTGCGAAATTTATATCAGATATGAATCCCTCAATAAAGTAGAACGATGTAACCAGGACCTGATTAATGCGGGCGCTCGAGAGGCAGACCCCTCCCCCCTCCCCTCATCAGAGGAGGGCCCTAAAAGAAAACGCAACATCAAAAAATTAACTGTTTCCTGAAAAGAAAATATATGTATATCATCAGAATTCTTTTGCTAAGTGAAAAAAATTATTCGCCCTCTTGGCTATGATGAGAAAGTCAATAAAATATGTAGGAACTGCATTTTGTATACCTATGTCTACAGCATAATTATGTTGTTAAAATATTTTCGTTCCTTTCCGTTATGTCGAGAGGTGGAATGGGGGGAGGAACCCGGAGGAATATCTGCTCCCGGGCTTCAGACAGACTAAATCGGGCCCTGAATGTAACACGTTAGTTGACAGATCATTCTCTGTAACTAGAAGGTATGCCAGTCATATGACGGAATTAAAAATTTGCAAAGCATTGCCTCCCATTTAGCGTTATTTTTTATTAAGTTTGAAATTTTTATCGATTTGGCGACATTTTTAAAAAATCGCCAAGTTTTCAACATCTCGTCAAATTTTTCGCCAAGCATTACGGACGGGCGCAGAACTGGGTTATTCATATAGTCGTTTGTTATGTTGTTTCCAAGATATTGAATTTTCATCAATGAGTCGTCATTTTCATTGATTTAGAATCAATTTTATCAATTCGGCGACATATTCGTCAATTCAGCAACATTCAAGAAGACTCGCCAAGTTGGCGATATGCCGTCAAAAGTCGTCGCTAGAATTTCGCCAAGCGTTACAGACGGAGAAATAGGTTATTCTTCCAAGATACTGAATTTTCATCAATGAGTCGACATTTTTACAGATTTGGCGACATTTTCGTCAATTTGGCAACATTAAAAAAATCTCGCCACGTTGGCGATATTCAGCCAATTTCGATACCAAAATTTGGCCAAGCGTTACCCAGAGATAGATAGGTAAACAGACAGGTGTTTATATTATAAATGAAGCCTTATGTATATCAAGCAGACTGGATGTTTTTTGATCCTCAAGTGAAAGCACCACCACGCACAAACCCTCTTACTCCTCAAAAATGTGCGATAAACATTTCAAGATGAACCAGAACAAATAAATAAATGAACACTCCCCCACCCTTCACAGACATTCCAATTAAAGGCACACCGTACAATAAAAGAAACAATTCTGTCATTGTACAATTATTTCCATTTCTAAAGCACAGGCATTTTACTTAACTCAGCAAGATTCCAACAGAAACTGATAACTTCTAACGAAAAGTCAAAGACCTTTTTGCCTGAGCAGGAACCAAGCCGTCTGGATACAATTAGGTAATCACCCTTTCTACTCGGAAATCCCAAAGTCAAGAAACCAGACCAAGTAGACACACAAGAACAAAGGGTTGTATCCAAGATCATTGTACTTTGCGATCCTTTGTGTACCTCCAAGGTATGCTAAAGCCCCCTACCTACCTCCCAAACGTTCCCGAGCTCCCCCAGGTGTCGCAATGGCGTTATTTTTAATTTTCTGCTGTGGTTGCCCAACCCTGGCTCGCTTCCACCGATTTTTCTGGAACGGATGCAAAGTTAAAGTTGCATAAGTTCTCGAGTGCGGAGTTGATTCCCCGTTACGTGAACGACACACCAAACCGCAAAAGTGTGTGTACCGCGAGGAAATATCAGCACAGACATATGTTTGTTTCTTTCCGAAGTACTGCGTCGTGGCTATGAAAGCAAACAGTTTTCTTGGGGGGAAACATATTAACGGTGTTTACGGCAATTCTAAGCTCCGGTGCATTTAAACTGCTAGAATGAGAGAGCTGATTCTCGCGGAAGCCAGTGTTTCTTTCAGGCATACCTCCAGGGGGACGGGCCCTCCCCCCGAGACATTTTATGTTAACTTAGCTTCTGTTTATGTGACACACATCTATTAGATACATTTATTTAGGGCAAATAGAAAACTTATCCCCTCCACCCACCTGAAACTTTATTCGCTCCCCTGGCCAAAAAGTCCTGAAAGAAACACTGGCGGCAACTGTGAACAAAGGATGCAAAATTTCCTCAAAAGCCAATAAATTATCTAAAATATCGAAATTATAACAACCGTACTATACTAAGAGCTTGATCCAAAGTCCAGTTATATATAATTGCGCGGTTTTCAAAGAGCTACAAATCCTTCCTTATTGTTAATAGCCAACGATCTAAGTTTTTTAAGATATAAGCTTTAGAATCTTGAAAAACGGAACATTTTCCATCTTCTTAAAATTGACAATACGAATACTCGAAAACTTGTAATAGCTTTCGTAAAAATTAAATATAGACTAAACTAAATTTCATCATACATATTTTTGTCGCTTTCTAAATCTGTCTTATAGTTTCGAACATATTTCGGGTAAAAGTAAGGGGGAAAAAAAAGAAACTCGTACGCACAGTTTTAGTTTTTTCGAAAAAAGAAAGAAAAAAGAGCTCGATTCAAAATCCAATTATATACACTTGTAAGGCTTTTAAAGAGTCACACATTCTTGCTTATTGTTCATAGCTAGCACCCTTAGAATTCGCATACGCACGAGATATACGCATTACTAAATTGAAAAACGGAACATTTTCAATCTTCTTCAACTTGACCATTACTCATTACTCGAAAACTATAAGAGCCTTTTTTTAATAAATATAGATTTTAATACTAAAATTCCTAGTACGTACTTTTGTCCCTTATTATTTATATCTATATTTTATAATTTTGAAGATATTTCGAGTGAAAATAAGGGGGGGGGAAACACTGGTTCGGACGGATACTTTTTGAAATTATTCGAATGAAAAAAAAGTTCAAAATATTAAAATATTGAATTTATTTTTATATGATCATAATTTGAACCCTATTTCTGACATGTTTCATAAAGCTCCGTTTTTCCACCACAGAACATACAAGCATAGATGTTATTTATATCAAGACTAGAACTGTATAAATCTTGCAATTTGCATGATTAGAAGACGAATTATTCGAAATATATAAAATTTTTAAAGGATTTTTTTTTCGATAATAAAACGACTATCCGTGTAATAATAATAATAGTCAACGAGGGAAGATGATGGTTTTTGTTTAAACTATGAATTTAAATAGTTTAAAATATTATATATTAGCACAAATTATACAAAATACATCGTCGTGACTGTACTACATATTTTAAATACTTTCAAAAATTAGGAATGAATGTCCATAAAAATGCCTTTTTACTTGCCCTACATACATAGTATAATGTATAGTATTGCAACGGGGTCAAAACTACGAATTCGAGTTTTCGACGGAAGTGCATGGTTTCAAGTATCCCCGAACTTGAATCGAACGTTTTTGAGGTGATGCCCGTGTGTGTGTGAGTGTGTGTCCATGAGTCTGAGGAAGCGATATCTCACGAATAAATGGAGCATTTCGAACGTCATTTAGTATGATTATTACAATCTGTGAATACAGGAACAATATTGATTTAAAACGCGATCGAACGTTCAAAATATCCCAAAATTTTCGAATACATTTTTTTAAATCATGAAAAACTCAGGACATTTAATATTACTAAATAAATAATCATTTTATACGTAATATTTTATTCCAAAATGAATGACAAACTTTAAAATACTAGCTTGAACCGTTCTATAGTATCCGAGATATAGCACTTTTTTCAAATTAATGTGTCCAAAAATTACATAAAAATGAACAGTAGTATCATCCAATCTGTAACATTTGGCGACAAGTTTGACGACTCTTTTGACTAAATGCCGCCAACTAGGCAACTTTTTAACAGGAATTTAATGAAAATGTCGCAAAATTGGCTCAAATGACGCTAAAGTTACGAAAATGACGCTAAATTGATGAATTAATAATAATTAAAATATTTTAATATTTCTTTTCCATCATACTATATTTTGTGCAATTAAACCCAATTTAATGAATTATTGAAGAAATAAATAGAACTTGAATATGAGTCTGCAGCGAAAGTCATGTGCTGCTCACATTAGATTTTCACTTTCCTGCAATACATGGTAATGTATAAAGTATTGGAATCGTGCCGAAAATCGCAACTCGAGTTTGTGACGGATCTACACGTTTTGGGACCTTTAGAACACGAAAAAACCATTTTTAGCATGACGTCTGTGTGTGTGTCTGTCTGTACAATGTACGTATCTACGCTAACTGAAAAATTATTCGAGCGAATTTCATAAAATTGGGTAGGTAAGTCACTTGTGTGTGACTCTGGTGCTGATTAGATGTAAGATTTGGAAAAGAAGAAACTGCCTTTTTTTACAAAATGGCACTAACTGCCTTTTTTTGCGAAATGGCCCGCAAAAATCGTCAAAATCTAAAATAAAAAACTACGTATTCTCAAATATATCCATTAAATGCTTGTTTTATATGTAATTTTTAACGATGAAAAGAATAAGACCAACTCCATTACACTAGGACTAGCCAATCCAAAATGCTACTCTAAGTCCACGGACGAGTCGGATGGTCTGGGCTTTCGACACTAGGACTAGCCATTCTCGAGATATTTCAGTATTTTCGCATTTTCGCTAAGCCACCTTTGAAAATAAAACCAGTCACCCAATGAGAACGAAAATTGAATTAAAAATGCAAATTCAGTGTCATTTTAAATAATAATGGGTGTTATTTTGTGCCATTAAACTCACTATAATGAATTATCGAAGAAATAAAGAATATGAGTCTGCAGGGAAAGTCATCAGATATTTTATTTCTAATTTTATGGTCAGTATTAGTATTTTATTATCAGTGTTTTGGATGGTATTAATAGACTAAAGGGTTCATGGCTCGTTGGGTCTGGGTGGTGTTCCTGCGTTTGTTATTAAAACGTGTTTTACCTATCTTGTGTATTATTTACTTATTATTTTTAACTTATCCATCAGTTGTAATGTTTTTCTATACGAGTGGAAAATATCCCGAATTATTCCTATTTTCAAAAAGCGTGACACATGTCGTATTGAAAATGAGAGGCCCATCTCTATTACTTCTTCATTCGTTAAAGTTTATGAATTTATTTTGCATCTACAGTTAAGTCTTTTATTTCTATTCATCAGCATGGTTTTATGAGTGGCAGGCCTACTGTTACTCATCTCCTTTAATTCGTTTGTGATGGACGCCGTCCATTCGAGGGGTCAGTTGGATGTTGTTCACACTGGTTTAACGAAAACTTTTAATTCGGTTGATCACGGTATTTTGATTCATAAATTGAGGAGTATTGGGTTTCGTTCTAATTTGATTATGCTATTAAAATCCTATTTAACTTCAAGGTTTTCATGTGCTCGTTTTCGTTCTTGTTGCTTGAGTAAGGATTTTTTGGCTACTTCTGGGATGCCTCAAGTCTCTGTTCTTGGTCCCTTGTTCTTTATTGTTTTCATTAATGATCTTGCCGATTGTTTTAATAATTGACTATTTTATGCCGATAATTTGAAACTTTTCTGTCCAATTTTCGATGCTGGTTCTCGTATCGATGTTCAGTCTGAGTTGCGTGTCATTTTTAATGAGGGAAGCAATAACCGTCTTCATCTCAATATTAGTAAATGTAGCGGTGTGTTTTTTACTCGTAGAAAAATGCCTATTTTACTTTCTTATAGCATTGGCAACTCTGTTTTGGCTAAGAAGTTCTCTGTTACTGATCGTGGCGTTATTTATAGGTCTGATTTCTCCTTTTTTTCCTCATATTTCTGATATGTGTGCTAAATCCTATAGGAAACTCGGTTACATTGAGAGAATGACTCAATGTTTTACTAATGAGGATGCCATCATTGTTATCTTTAATGCCTTGGTCAGGTCTGGGTTTGAGTATGGGTCTGTGGTGTTGTTGTTGAGACCCAGACCGTTCGACCTACCAGAAAGGTGTGTAAGGTAACTGTTTGAACGGCCGGGAAGTGCCACCCAATTTTGACCGGAACCCAGTGGGGGAGGCATCCACAGGGACCGTACCCTCCTTCCCCTACCACCAACCTCTCGGAAGGACTTACGGACCCACATGTTTAACGTGATCGTACTCCGTATGAACTCGGCTGTAGTTGTGGCAGCGTGCAAATCCAGCGCGCAAACCACCAGGCTACTGCGCTTGAAATGTGCCAATAGCACGCGGTGTTCCCAGGTGGTCACTGGGTCTGTGGTGTTTAAGACCCAGACCGTCCAACTCGTCCAGAAGACACGAGCAACCATTTGGACAGCCGGGTGGGTCTGTGGTGTGGAAGACTTTACATGCTGTTCATGCAAACAAGGTCGAAATTATTCAAAATAAATTCTTAAAATATCTATATTACAAGAAAAAGGGTACTTTTTGTTATACCTTATCTGCTACTTTTCCTAGTGATAAGTTTAAAAAAGCTTACAGAACATATTAAAACTTACAGCGATTATATTTTATTTTCATTCTTCAGGAATCTGTTCAATAACAGAATGTTCCCCTGTCTTGGATGGGATCGGGTTTCATGTTCCCCAGTATTCTACCAGGAGTATGAGTTGATCTGCTGAATGGAATTTTAGTACTAACATGGGTTGTTATAGTACGATTCGTAATTTCTGTAAACTATACCGAAGCTTCCCCGATAATCTTGATGTTTTTTATTTATCGGAAATTGCTTTTAAAAATCATTTGTTGTAAATATTTTATATTTTAATGTATTTACTGCAAGTGATTTTAAAAATTATTTGTTGTCAATAGCTTGCAATTTAAAGCACTTTAATTTTAATCAATATATTTTGTGTTGCATTTTATCACGCATGCTATTACAGGAACGTTGTCCTGCAGCTTGCATTATTTTAAATTAAAAAAAAAATCAGTATGCCGCATTGAAAGAAGCAAATTACTTGCATTATGTATAGTCATGTGTTGCCCACATCAGATTTTTTCCCTTATTCTGATACTGATTACGATACAAGTGGGCCTAAACAATATATCGTATAAATGCATATGAGAAAATCGATTGGAACCTCACACTCCGAATAAACTAGGTCAGAATCTCAATGAATGAAATTCCCTCGTGCACTACTAGGCAATCGCTAGTATTACATCGAAACCTCTGGCATCCACAATGCTCCTCGCATAATTGCGCCTTTTCGAGGAACGCAGCCAAGAATTTGAGCGTCTCGGGCCAAGCTCAAAGCATGCTTTCGAAAACATCTGAAACCTCTCGATTCTTCAATATATTAAAAATACACGTATTTTTATTGGGGAACCCTCTTAAACTTGCGTCTGAGGGAAGAAACTACATTGCAATGAACGCCGCAGCGTATTATGTCATCCATTGGGTGATGCGATTTATTTTCAGTGTGTAGATTTATTTTTACTTTTAAAGCATCCTAAATGTACAGCGACGTTTAAAAAACTGTATCGAGAAATATATATATATATATATATATATATATATATATATATATATATATATATATATTTGGGGGGTCCTAGTTCAGTTGCAGTCACAGTTGCAATCCACAATGTGTGTGAGCATTTTGTAAGCGTACCAAAACTAGATCATCCGTATATATAGAAATTGATTCACTTTACGCCAGACAGTTGCAAAGCTGAAACGGCAGCTTGAGGCAGATCAACGAAGTTTTAAGTACTTATTTTGCGTACGTATATTTTTATTATTATTTCAACTTGTCATGTCAATTTGTACACGTAAATGCCATAACATTAAACGTGCCTGAGGCAAGCACCTCAATTACAATGGCCACCTCAGCAGATTAAAGTATCCTCCGTTTTAGTACTGTTTTTTTTTCGGGTATTTTTGTTCGGTGGGAGTCTTCTTTCGAATGTTTTTGTTCAATACAATTGCAGTCACAATGTGTGGTGCCACGAACTTGGACTACAGTCTATACAGGGGTTCATTCACTTTATACCAGACCGTTCCAAGACTGGAGACAACTCGAGAAGGATCAATGAAATATTAAGGACTCATATTTCACATCTCTACATGATTTTATTGCGTTCACTTATTTCAGTTTCTACGCGTAAATACCATAAAATGTATGAAGGGTTTCCCATTAATTACACATTTTATATTACTTTCCCTATAGTGTATATGGGAAAAGTATTGTGACGGAGTCGAAAATTCGAATTCGAGTTTGCGATGAAAGAGCGCGTTTCAAGCATCACTGAACTCCAATCGAGCATTTTTGAGGTGATGTCTGCGTGTGTGTCTGTGAGTCTGTGGATGCGATATCTCACAAACGAACGGGGCGTCTCGAATGAAATACAAATATTACAGTCGGAAGAACCCTATTCATTTTAAGCGCAGTCAAATGTCCGGAAGACCCCAAATTTTTGAATAAAATTTTGAAAAAATCAGTCATTTCTTGCGTAATTTTTTATTAGAAAACAAATATCACACACTTTAAAACAATAGTATGAACCGTTCTCAAGATATTGTGCGTTTTTTAATTAAATGTATCAAAAAAGTGATACAAAATTATAAATATATTAACTATCGTGTAATAGATTCACTTTTCGTATGCAATATTATGTAACAAATAGGTTAGCATCATTCTCGTGGATTGGGTTCACGTTCCATTCACGAAAGAAGATACTTCTTCTTTTAGTCTGTGCTAAACATTTGGCTAACTTGGCGAATGATACTTCGAAATATCGCCAACTCTACGATATTTCGCCTCAGATGGACGAAAACTTCCATCCAAATTACAAAAATGACGCCCAATGGATGAATTAATTATTAAAGTATTTCAATATACGGTCGCTATTGGTCATTGCGGATGCTATACATATTGAAAATTGTCAATTGAGAGTTATGTGACCTATAAGTTAATTGGGTACTTTCGTACATATTATGACCCGAAAAATGTGACCTCTAAATGTAAATATTGTGACCCGGAAAATGTGACCTCTAAATGTAAATATCGTGACCAGGAAAATGTGACACCTAAATGTAGAATTCAACAATAAAACACTGTGCCGTGGATCTTATACATCATTCTTTCACTGTGAAAGTCAATTCATTGCATTATATAAGGAAAATCATGTGCTGCCCACATCCGATTTTTCTGGTACTCTATTTATGACTATTGGGTGAATCACATAAAGTGTAATATTTTTATGGGTGACTAGAACGAAATATCTGATATCACTCGGGACCTGAATAAGCACCCGCTACGTAAATAATACAGATAATACCACTCAATTAAAAAAAAAAAGTCTATTTCGAACAAAATTCATTACCGCGCTCTATTTTTACTTGTTCAACACAATTTTACAACGACTATATTATAAATCCGTTTACTGCTTGCTGAAAATCCTCTGCGCTTCGTATTTCAAGTATGAGATCACCATAGCAATGGACACTTACCAAGTTGTGACTTCATGAACCACAAACACAGGAAGACTTTTTATTTAGGAGAGTGTCACAATGGAGAATCGCAGCTTTTATACATCCAATTAAGAATTCCTAAAAAAAAACTGATTCGAATTTTAAAAAATGGCTCACAGGTATCTCGGAACACGATGTGAATTAGAATTGGACTAAGTATCGTAACTGTGGGTCGCTTACATTTTCCGCTACGTCAGCAACAGACGGACAAACAGACAGACATATTTTATTATTGCACTATATATCATATAACAAAAGCATTTGGACCATTTTTGCAACCCACAATGCAGTGCAAAACACCGTTTTTGCAAAATTCACATGTGATTTTCTATTTTTTTACTTGTCCAACAATATTCTACTGTGACAATCTACATATCTGACCTGTATTAAAATAACAACCAAACTGCAACATTCCCAATTTTGAATTATTGGCAAACAATGTTAAAGGGCAAATAGTGTTTCCACTGCTGAACACACATCTCATTTTCCCAGAGTCACTTATTACAGGAAATAATGGAAAATCCATACACGCGCAGAATATTGAATTCGAAAATTTTCTCGGAAAAACAATACTTGATACAACAGTATGAGAAAGCAAAAATTTAAATTATAGGAGCATACAGACAGAATAATCATTTATGAGGTTTCTGTTACTAAGTTAGAAAAATCTGATGTGGCCAGCACATGACTTTCCCTGCAGACTTATATTAACGTTCTCTTTATTTTAATTAAATTTATTTCACTTTTAATTCAATTTTCGTTCTCATTCGGTAACCGGACTTATTTTCAAAGGTGGCGTAGAGAAAATACGGAAAACTAAAATATCTCGAGAACGGCTAGTCCTAGTGTAATGGGGTTGGTCTTATTATTTTCGTCTTTAAAAATTACGTATTAAACGAGCATTTAATGGATATATTTGAGTATACCTAGTTCTTTAGTTTAGATTTTGATGTATTTTGCGGGCCATTTTGCAAAAAAAAGCAGGTTATTTTTTCCGAATTATACCAAAATCTAATCAGCACCAGGGTATCCCTCAAGTGACACATCTACCGAATTTCGTGATATTTGGTCCAGTAGTTTTTCAGTTAGAGTGGATACAAGCTTTTGCGGGCCATTTCGCAAAAAAGGCGGGTTCTTTTATTCCAAATCGTACCCAAAACTAATCAGCACCAGACTCGCTCACAAGTGACTTACCTACCAAATTTTGTGAAATTCGGTCGATTAGTTTTTTAGTTAGAGTGGATACAAAATCTGCACAGACAGACACACAGACAGACACACACACAGACGTCACGCTAAAAATGGTGTTTTCGTATTCTAGAGGTCTCGAAACGTGTAGATCCGTCGAAAACTCAAATTGCGATTTTCGACATGATTCCAATACTTTCCCTATACATTACCATGTATTGCAGGGAAAGTAAAAATCTGATGTGAGCAGCACATGACTTTCCCTGCAGACTTATATTAACGTTCTTTTTATTTCAATTAAATTTATTTCACTTTTATTCAATTTTTGTTCTCATTCGGTAACTGGGCTTATTTTCAAAGGTGGCGTAGGGAAAGTACGAAAAACTAAAATATCTCGAGAACGGATATATCTGAGTAATGGATATATCTGAGTATACCCAGTTCTTTAGTTTAGATTTTGACGATTTTTGCGGGCCATTTTGCAAAAAAAGGCAGGTTATTTTTTTCCGAATCGTACCAAAATCTAATCAGCACCAGGGTAACCCACAAGTGACTTACCCACCGAATTTTGTGAAATTCGGTCCATTAGTTTTTCAGTTAGAGTGGATACAAGATTTTTCGGGCCATTTAGCAAAAAAAGGCGGGTTCTTTTATCCCGAATCGTACCCAAAACTAATCAGTACCAGCCCCGCCCACAAGTGACTTACCTACAAAATTTTGTGAAATTCGGTGTATTAGTTTTTTAGTTAGAGAGGATACAAAATCTGCACAGACAGACAGACACACAGACAGACAGACAGACAGACAGACAGATACACAGACACACACACAGACGTCACGCTAAAAACGGTTTTTTCGTATTCTAGAGGTCTTGAAACGTGTAGATCCGTCGAAAACTCGAGTTGCGATTTTCGACATGATTTCAATACTTTCCCTATACATTACCATGTATTGCAGGAAAAGTAAAAATCTGATGGGGGCAGCATATGACTTTCCCTGCAGACTTATATATACATTCTCTTATTTTAATTAAATTTCATTCACTATTAATTCAATTTTCGTTCTCATTTGGTAACTGGACTCATTTTCAAAGGTGGCATAGAAAAAAAACAAAAAAACAAAAATATCTCGAGAACGGCTAGTCCTAGTGTAATGGGGTTGGTCTTATTCTTTTCTTTGTTAAAAATTACGTATAAAACAAGCATTTAATGGATATATTTCAGCATACGTAGTTTTTTATTTTAGATTTTGTCAATTTTTGCGGGCCATTTTGCAAAAAAAGGCAGGTTATTTTTTTTCGAACTGTACCAAAATCTAATCAGCACCAGGGTGACCCACAAGAGACTTATCTACCAAATTTTGTGAAATTCGGTCCATTAGATTTTTAGCTAGAGTGGATACAAGCTTTTGTGGGCCATTTCGCAAAAAAGGCGGGTTCTTTAATTCCGAATCGCACCCAAAACTAAACAGTACCAGATTCACCCACAAGTGACTTACCTACCAAATTTTATGAAATTCGGTCAATTACTTTTTTAGTTACAGTGGATACAAAATCTGCACAGACAGACAGACAGACACACAGACAGACACACAGACACACACACAGACGTCACGCTAAAAATAGTTTTTTCGTATTCTAGAGGTATCGAAACGTGTAGATCCGTCGAAAACTCGAGTTGCGATTTTCGGCATGATTCCAATACTTTCCCTATACATTACCATGTAATGCAGGGAAAGTAAAAAATCTGATGTGGGCAGCACATGACTTTCCCTGCAGACTTATATTAACGTTCTCTTTATTTTAATTAAATTTATTTCACTTTTAATTCAATTTTCGTTCTCATTCGGAAACCGGACTTATTTTCAAAGGTGGCGCAGAGAAAATAAGGAGAACTAAAATATCTCGAGAACGGCTAATCCTGGTGTAATGGGGTTGGTCTTATTATTTTCGTCGTTAAAAATTACGTATTAAACGAGCATTTAATGGATATATTTGAGTATACCTAGTTCTTTAGTTTAGATTTCGACAAATTTTTGCTGACCATTTTGCAAAAAAAGGCAGGTTATTTTTTTCCGAATCGTTCCAAATTCTAATCAGCACCAGGACAATCCACAAGTGACTCATCTACCGAATTTTGTGAAATTCGGTCCATTAGTTTTTCAGTTAGAGTGGATACAAGCTTTTGGGGTCATTTTGCAAAAAAAGGTGGGTTCTTTTATTCCAAATCGTTCCCAAAACTAATCAGCACCAGACTCGCCCACAAGTGACTTACCTACCAAATTTTGTGAAATTCGGTCGATTAGTTTTTTAGTTAGAGCGGATACAAAATCTGCACAGACAGACACACAGACAGACACACACACAGACGTCACGCTAAAAATGGTTTTTTCGTATTCTAGAGGTCTCGAAACGTGTAAATCCGTCGAAAACTCGAGTTGCGATTTTCGGCATGATTCCAATACTTTCCCTATACATTACCATGTATTGCAGGGAAAGTAAAAACAGCATAAAATAAAATGGATTATCAAAAACTTTTTCTTGATTTCCTTACTACAAGAACAGACATTTTAAAATGAAAACAAAATTTAATTTGTAATAAAAATATATAGGTATTTATAAGTTCATTATAAAAACTGCAGCCCGGAGAGATGATATTCAGGGAATTAAAATGTAGGAATTATTTCGTTGTTGCCTACGCCATCAGTAAAATATTTTACAGGCAACGTCTTCGAATCCAACACGTTTTTTCATACAATAGTGTCATATATTTTCATACAACTCATACAAATATCAAAATATCTTATAGATATTTAAATATATCGGCATAATGAGAGTAACGCAAGCTGAGAGAAGAATTAAAATTCCCGCGAATACTTTGATGGGTTGAAAGGCGACCTGGTTACTGATATTGAGCAGTAAAGATTGTCTCCTTTTGCAAATTGAAAGAGAAATTCCAGGAGTTCGGACACACCTTCCCCGAGCCGGCCGTCCAAACAGTTACCTTACACCTTTCTGGTAGGTCGGACGGTCTGGGTCTCAACACCTTCCCCGAGACCCTTTCTGGTAGGTCGGACGATGTGGGTCTCAACAACAACACCTTCCCCGAGATTTTCTGCGCCATCTATATTTGTTAAATCGAACCTATATTGTCCTCGTTTCATTCAAGAACAATCTTAATAGAATTTCTAGTGATTTACATAATTAGTTTACAAGTTATTGAAGATTAAAATTTTGATATTACTATCTTTATGGTAAAGAAAATTTATGAATCTAATATGTTGTTGCCAACTTTAAAGTAGAATATTTTAAAACTATTTTAATTAATCATTTGCAAACAAAAGTTTCTATAATGATTTAATTTTCACAATTCGATCACTTTGAGCTTGTGTCGTGTAATACTGTAATGAATTAATTAGACCTGTGATTTACGTTGATATTCAAAATATTAAAATTAAACAGCAATATTAATATATAAAATTAAACAGCAATATTAATACAGCAATATTAATATGTAAAATAACATGCCTACAACAAAATTACACAAAACTTTACAATTGAGGATACATATTGTGTGAAGTCAAGTTAATTCTTAATAACACATATTATCTATATAAATATAATTGAAAATCTGTCTGCCTGTACGTTTGTCTCATCATCACGGGAGAACGGCTGCGCCGAATTTCATGAAATTTCGTAACTAACTGTGAAATAGCCCCACTTAAAATTGAGTCCATTTTTCGAGTGATCGCGGGGTTTTATTCTTCAGATCTGCCTGTGAAGATCATTTTGCATACCGAGAACAGAGATTCTTTTGATTACATATTTTAACATAATGTTTTGAATAACAACGGTATTTAGAATACTACAGGAATTTGCACATAACTGCGAGTATTAAGTTTCTGTATATTATATATTCCGTACGAAGAACGGGTATACTGTTAGTACTTAATCGATTGGAAATATCTTGCCTAAGTTGCGAAACTGCAGTAAGAACATATATTTTTTAAATTTCCCGGAAATTTTTATCGTCAGATCGTCCAATACATTGGCGACCTTTAAGCAAATGTATTTTTCATTATTTGGACAATTTCTGCATTTAGAAGTCAATAGGGCAAAGAAATAGTTATGCTATTATGTTTATCTCCGGGAAATTTAGAATGTATTGCAAACCATTTTAATGAAAAATATATTTTTATGAGTGATATAGGCATTGAATATAATAACTTGGAAGCTTTTCATTTAAATTTACAAATCCTAGAAATAAATAAATAATCCGAATTAAATATGTTAACTTTTATAATTTTATCAGCAACTATTTTTATCTTCCCTACGATATGTGGGAAAGTGATATAGGGAAAGTAATGGAATCATGTCAAAAATCACAACTCGAGTTTTCCCAGGATCTGTACGTTTTGGGCCCTCTAAAACACGAAAAACTATTTTTAGCGTGACGTTTTCCTCTCTGTGTGTGTGTGTGTCCATTTTAAATCAAAAGCTAATGAACCCAATTTCACAAAATTTTATAGGTAAGTAAGTCACTTGTGGATGACCCTGGTATTGATTAGATTTTGGTCAGATTCGAGATAAAAGAATCTGCCATTTCTTGCGAAATGACCGCATAAATCGTCATAATCTAAAATAAAAGACTATGTAGGCTCAAATATATGCATTAAATGCTTGTTTTATACGTCATTGTTGGTGATGAAAAGAATATGCCCACCCCATTACTCTGGGACTAGTCGTTCTCGAATTAATTTAGTTTTCCGTATTTTTATTGCGCCGCCTTTGAAAATACATCCAGTTATCCAATGGAAACAAAAATTGAATTAAAAGTGCAAAATCTGTGCCATTTCAAATAATGATGAGTGTTATTTTGTGCCATTAAGCACAATTTAATAAATTACTAGAGAAATAAAGAAAAAATTAATTGTAGTCTGCAGGAAAAGTCGTGTGTTGTCCACATTAAATTTTTTAGTTACATACATATAAATATTAAAATGTCATTTCTGAGGAGGAGGGGGAGATTAAAAGGTTCAGTTTCAGTCAAAAACTTCTTAAACGTTGAAGTTTTAAGGATCGAATAATCATGGCTTACATAACGGTATCATTCATTTTGTTTTAACTGTATGTTTTGTTTTAATAATATGCCCCTTTAAATTAGTTCCGCAATGCACCATTTGACATAAAGCATCTGATGTGGGAGATTACAAAATGTTTCCTTCTTATGGGGCATAAAAATGAGGTGCATCCATGTTCGCTATTTTTCATCGTTTAGTGCACATTAAAGATACTATACAATACATACAAACATTTTTGTAAATTATTGTTGCAAAATGAAATAGATTTGATACGACAGAAAAATAAATCTAACATAACGTGAAAAAGAAGTTTTGAAAAAGCAGATTGGGTTGATCTCCCAATGTAATTTAAGGTTTCAAAAGTTGATCACCATGGATCTCCCAAGGCTCCTCATAGGTTTCAAACATTTATAAACTAAAGTTTTCTTGGGAAAATGTGAACTAGCCTCTGCTTAAAACTGGAGGATGCATAAAATCAAGAAATGACTCAGAAACTACCTCACCACCTTTAAACTTGTTTCGCGTTTTTCTCTTTTCTTCAGAAAAGGTGCTTGTTATACACAACAGAAGAGATGGCCTAATCGTACCATCGCCTGCCACTTGCTGATGAGGGGGATCACCCCTTTACCATTAATAGACCTATTGACCATTTTTTTCACGTCTTCGACAAGTAATAGTGATAACATCGCCTATCCCTCGCCGATGAGATCTTTTATGAACTAGAATGTCGGGATGATACAAATTCAGTAAAACTGCACTTAATCAAACTATTATTTTAAATCCATTAAGGAAACAGTATTCTGCATTGAGATGCAGTTGAATTATTAATGCAATGAAATTATTAAAGCCAACTCACCGGCGGTCAAGATGCAGAATACAATGCAACAAACAGATCCTGTCGCTTCAATTAATCTTCCTTTGTCTGCTTCCAGGTAAACTAAAAGAAAATGAATCAACTTTTCCCTTTATATTTTCTCGGGTGGCCGAGATACTTTCTCAAACTGAATCTGAGAAGACACTAAAATTGCGCAGCTAAGTACCGTGGCCTTTAATGACTTGGCTGTAAACAGTAGCACGTGATCAGATGGCGTCTTCAGCTGATTTTTAAACCCACGTGTCCACAAGTTGTTACGGAGAAAGAATAATAATAATAAAAAAAAGAGCTCTTTTCTTCTTTTTCCTTTGGCATCATACCCGGGATGTGTGACGCAAACGCGCAACTGTTACTCGAGGGGACCTTCCTGGCAAAAGTTCCGATTCGATTCTCGAGAACGGAGAGCTAGCTCTGAGTGTTTCTCAAATGGAGGGTCATTCTCCTGCACGAAGTACCGGAAAAGTTTTTTTTCTTTTTTCACGCCGTAGGATATTTCTCAATTCGATTGTGACGGGAACTGCTGTTGCAAATGGAAACTTATCTACCTCAAAATCCAGGTATTCTTCCTTTGAAAATGTTCTGTTAGAACATTGCTCCTAGATGCCTGCCTAATGTACTGTCTTGAAATCATACTCCCTCGGTATTTCTTTCAGGAATTTTTGGTCCGAGAGGGGGGGGGGGGGGGGCGAATTACGCTTTAGGGGGGCAAGTTCGTTATTTGTCCTATATAAATATAAAGCTATATATATGCAATTTTTAGCTACTATATTTACATATATAGAAGTAATTACTATATATATATATATATATATACAAGGATCACACTGAAATTTTTGAGATACGGCTAAGTGGTACAAGTTAAACTGACCAACTCTTAGGAGTGTTCAAAGTACTCCCCTTCAACATCAATGCACTTTTGCATGCGAATTTTCCAACGATTAAATGCTTTAAGCCATCCATTTCTTGGAATCAATGAAAAATATGCTTTTATAGCCTCATCCATCTCATCTTCGGAATGAAAACGACGCCCACATAAAATTTATTTTTAAGATTAAAAAATAGCCAAAAGTCACACATAGCAATATCAGGAGAATAGGGCGGATGTTCTATCACTTTGATGTTTTTCGCTCAAAAAATTCGACTGTCATTCTTGCTGAATGAGAAGATGCATTGTCATGAGTCCCCTAACATTCACGTCCTGAAAAATTTCCGGAAGACATTTAGTGATGTACCAGTTATCTGTAACTGTCTATCCCTCTAATCTTAGGAGTGACCGGACCTGTACTTCTGACCGGACCTGTACTTCTGAAGAACATGGCATACATTACTGTTTTCATTGCTCGTTGTCTTTCTACCATTGTTAATTTGGGGTCATCTTCAAAGATCCACACTTTACTTTCTTAATGTGTTGGAACGTCAAAAAACGGTATGAACGTTTCATCACCAGTTATGGTTTTAGAAATAATACGATGTCCACCATCATTAATTCGCGACGGCGGCATTCCGGAACTGCCGCGGCCCAAAGTACGGAGCGCTTCGCTTCCGAACTGTTCCCAGGAGACGGCAATTTTTTTGCGCTAAGCCTAACTCTCGAAATAAATTCACTAAAAATCACCTATTTAACACAGAAATCTACTATTTTCAGGCATAAAAGAAATATTTATTTTCTATTTGATGTATACTTTTCATACAAATCTGAATACAAAATACTCGTTAGTTGCTCCCATTCTTTTATCCGAAATAAACGAATAATTTCACTGCCTCTAAAACCCAAGCAAAAAAAAAAAATACTCTCTTATATTCCTATGATTCACCAACGAAATCATAAAGTTGAAATAAAAAAAAAACCGAAACTCAATTATAAATTGTTGATGCTGCGAGAATTGCTCTGTCTGTTTATATTACTAAATCATGTTTCACCGCTCCAAATGGAGAAATAATTCATTGGATCCTCCTTATGCCAAGGTCATGTATCTGCAAAATACGTTAAAGTTAGTTCCACGGACATTTAACGCCATCTAGTAGACAAATTAAAACGTTCCATGTGAAAGCACGCATGCGTGCCACTCGCCGTTTACCGTAAAGTTTCCTCCGTCACGAGTGCGTGCTGTCCGTCCTTGAATGCAAGTTCGCAGCCGACACGCGGGCGTGCCAATCGTCTCGAAAGGATTAAGTAATTTTAGGGTTTCTGTACTGATTCTGACACTCTCCGCTTTTCGGTGTTATGTTAAATTATGGGGGACACAACGACAAACTAAATTTTCATATGCATGAATAATTTTATGTATGGCTGCGGATCTAATATTAAGTTCCTTCTGTATCATTTGGTAGATACAGCGATTATCGTCGATTAACATTTTTCAAGTGGCCGACGCATTTTCTGGGACTACAGCTAACAAAGATCTTCCTGTGTGTTTTTCATCCAGGAGAGAATTTCGATCTCATCTAAACTCTGTAAACCATCTGAATACAGTGGTACCAGATGGAGCATCATTTCCATATGCTTATTGTAGACGTTGAAGATATTCTTCTTGATTTAGTCCCACTTTAAAATCATAGAAAATCATAGCTTGATAATGCTCTAGCGTCAACTCCATTTTACTTTCTTTTAAAATTTATTCTACGATAGCTAAATTGTAATTGTTGCCACACATTATCGTCTGCGGACATAAAAGAGTTCAAATTTAAATATGCGACCAATCCAAGAAAACTGTCACCTTTTCTGGAAAGCGTGAAATTTTACTTAAAAATACATACGTTAAAACACGATCCCACAACATATATAACCATTAATACTGGCACATAAGACGCACTAAACAGCGCGTAGTATCGCCTACTTTAATTGATTTGCGAGAATGGGAGCGATTAATTTTAAGGCTAATTATGTTACCGTTTGTCTGCTCGCTCCATTCGTTTCATTTGTTTACGCCGCTCCCGTGTTTTGTTGGCAAGCGAGGCGAGGATATTTATCTGAATATCCTTGCCAGCAGCTTTTCAACATAATTTTTTAACTTACGTAGCTGGGACGAAAGTAAAACAACTAACTTTTCTTCAATTGGGTGGTATTTCGCCAAATGTGTCGCCAAGTAGAACACACAAAGAGTAGGGTTTTTCTTATATAGTACTAGGAAATGCGCCAGGGGTAATATATAAATTAATGAACTGCTGCACTCTTTAAAAAAACAATAATAATAATAATAATTAATAATATCGGTAAAAATTAATAATGATAATAAAGAATCAAAACACGACTAAAACGGTTTAACGCAAAAATTATTATTCGCATCTCTCAGCACTTATTCCACCGAATAAAAGTAGGATAAACTGTGCTTAAAATTTATAGTCCGTTTCTTCTAATTTAATATTTTTACATCGATCTTATTCAAACTAGATAATAATAATAATTCTCCTGGAAACAGGTGATTTAAATCGCTGTTCTCAAAGATTGCCAATAAACTACGTATGCTTTGAGGGCGGTGACAGCCAATTGAGCTAAGCGAGCTATTGAAAAACTAAAACTTATTAAGTCTGGTTTTTCGGGATTTTGTAACCAGAAGGACCTTCGTGCCAAAAGTTAAATATAGTAGGGAAGGAAAAGGTTTTCGGAGTTTAATAAACGAAAAGGAAATTACCGTGAACATAGACTGAAACTCACATATTATAGAAAAGTGAAACCTGCATACATAGCAGATTCTAATCGTTCGGGTGCGATAAAAATTTCCAGTGTATATCTCGTAATGTTCGCATAAATTCGGCCCTCTTAATCGAAAAGAGTTTGTGGTTGCCACCAAGCAGTTGTGATTGTGGGAATATCTCGATCCATAATAAGAACTCCAGACAACGCAACATAAGTAAAGCCATGGGAAAATTAGGTTTGGCCAATGTTTACAACGCACTGAGAAGTATTTCTTTCAGGAGCTTTTACCCGAAGGGGGGGGGGGATGGAATAAAATTTTCAGGGGTGGGTCAAGTTTTCTATTTGCCCCATATAAATATATCTAAATACTGTCAAATAAATAGAATCTAGGTTAACATAAAATGTTTCCGGGGAAATCTACTTTTAGCGTGACGTCTGTGTGTGTCTGTCTGTGCAATGTATGTATCCAGTCTAACTAAAAACCTAATTGACCGAATTTCATAAAATTTGGTAGGTAAGTAACTGGCGATGATTAGATTTTGGTAAGATTCGGGATAAAAGAACCTGCCTTTTTTTGTGAAATGGCCTCCAAAAATTGTATCTACTCTAGCTGAAAATATAATGGACCAAATTTTACAAAATTTGGCAGATAAGTTACTTGTGATTTACTCTGGTGCTGATTAGATTTTGGTACGATTCTACAGAAAATAACCTGCCTTTTTCTTGCAATATGGTCCGCAAAAATCGTCCAAATCTAAAATAAAAGACTACATATTCTCAAATACATCAATTAAATGCTTGTTTTATACGTAATATTTGATGATGAAAAGAATAAGACCAACCCCATTGCACTAGGACTAGCCGTTTTCGAGATATTTTAATTTTTTCTCATTTTCGCTACGCCACCTTTGAAAATAAGTCCAGTTACCCAATGAAAACGAAAATTGAATTCAAGTGCAAATTCAGTGTCATTTAGAATAATTATGAGTTTTACTTTGTGCCATTAAACTCAATTTAATGAATTATTGAAGAAATAAAGAGAACGTGAATATGAGTCTACAGGGAAAGTCATGTGCTGCCCACATCAGATTTTTTTTTTACTTTTTATAGATTCTGTTGGAATATTTTGAACAAGACTATTTTCACTTTTCCTAAAATACATGGTAATACATAAGGAAAGTAATGGAACCGTATCAAAAATCGCAATTCGAGTTTTCAATGGACCTACACGCTTAGAACACAAAACAGCTATTTTTGGCGTGACGTCTGTCTGTGTGTATGTATCAATTCTAACTCAAAAACCGATTGACCCAATTTCATAAAATTTTACAGGAAAGTCACTTGTGGGTTATCCTAGTGCTGATTAGATCTGGGTATGATTCGAGATAAAAGAACCTGCTTTTTCTTGCGAAATGACCTGCAAAAATCGTCAATGCCAAAAATAAAAGACTACATATGCTCGAATGTATGAAAGGCTAGTTTTATACGTAATTTTTGACGTTGCAAAGAATAAGATCAACCCCATTACAATAGGACTAGCTGTTCTCGAGATATTTTAGAATTTTTTACTACGTCGCCTGTGAAAATACATTCCATTACCAAATGAAAACGAAAACTAAATAATTAAAAATTTAAATTCATCAGTGTTATTTTAAATAATGATGCGCGTTATTTTGCGCAATGAAACCCAGTTTAATGAATTATAAATGAAATAAAGAGCAAATGAATTTGAGTTTGTAGGGATATTCCTGTGGTGCCCACATCAGATTTTTTCAAATGCTTTCAGAATCTGTATATATATATATATATATATATATATATATATATATATATATATATATATATATATATATATATATATATATATATATATATATATATATATATATATATTCATCACGAGCAAATAGTTTTCTTTTAATAAAAACTTCAGGTAGGATTCTAAACAACCATTTCTTCAAGGTGAAAATCCTCGGAGCAGACGATATCAGAACGGCGATCAAACGAGTCATGGATTCGAACGATTCTTGGCAAGACAAAAGAACGGGAGCAATTACAGCAGGTTAAAGGACTTCTTTCATTCCCGACAATTACGTTGAAATCTGTACTTTAGAGGTTCAATTTCTTTTATTTTAAGGGTTCGTGATTGATTTAAGTGCTCACTGCACTTCCAATCATGTGACGTATTTTTTAACTGAGAATACTTTTATCGCAATGGGAATTTTAAAATGTATAATGCGGAGTCCAGAACATGATTATTACTATCACTTCTCCATAAATCTATATGCAGTAAATTTTTGTTGGTTAATTGGTATCCAACACTGCAGCATACGACTTGCCCTACATGACATTACTAGTTTCACAGCGAAATATTATAGATGTACGAGATCCACGGCACACAATGCTTTTTAAATTGCACATTAACATTTGAGGATGACAACGTGCAAAACTGTTTACAAGTACCCAATTAATTTATATGTCGCGCAAATTAAAAAAATCTGATGTGGGCAGCACATGACGTTCCCTGCAGACTTATATCCACGTTCTCTTTATTTTAATTAAATTTAATTCACTTTTAAATCAATTTTCGTTCTCATTTGGTAACTAGACTTATTTTCAGAGGTGCCGTTAGAAAATACGAATAAACTAAAATATCTCGAGAACGGCTAGCCATAGTGTAATGGGGTTGGTCTTATTCTTTTCTTCGTTAAAAATTACGCATAAAACACGCCTTTATTGGATATATTTGAGCATACGTAGTTCTTAATTTTAGATTTTGACGAGATTTGCGGGCCATTTGGCAAAAAACGGCAAGTTACTTTTTCCGAATCGTACTAAAATCTAATCAGCACCAAAGTGACCCACTAGTGACATATCTACCGAATTTTGTGAAATACGATCGATTAGTTTTTTAGCTAGTGGATACAAGCTTCTGCGGGCCATTTCGCAAAAAAAGGCCGGTTCTTTTATCTCAAATTGTACCAAAAACTAATCAGCACTAGATTCGCCCACAAGTGACTTACCTACCAAATTTTATGAAATTCGGTCCATTAGTTTTTCAGTTAGAGTGGATAAAATATCTGCACAGACAGACAGACACACACACAGACGTCAAGCTAAAAATGGTTTTTTCGTATTCTAGAGGTCTCGAAACGTGTAGATCCGTCGAAAACTCAAGTTGCGATTTTCCGCATGATTCCAATACTTTCCCTATACATTACCATGTATTGCAGGGAAAGTAAAAATCTGATGTGGGCAGCACATGACTTTCCCTGCAGACTTATATTAACGGTCTCTATATTTTAATTAAATTTATTTCATTTTTACTTTCCCTGCAATACATGGTAATGTATAGGGAAAGTATTGGAATCATACCGAAAATCACAACTCGAGTTTTCGACGGATCTACACGTTTCGAGACCTCTAGAATACGAAAAAACCATTTTTAGCGTGACGTCTGTGTGTGTGTCTGTGTGTCTCTCTGTCTATGTGTCTGTCTGTCAGTGTGTCTGTCTGTCTGTCTGTGCAGATTTTGTATCCACTCTAACTAAAAAACTAATGGACCGAATTTCACAAAATTTTGTAGGTAAGTCACTTGTGGGCGGGGCTGGTGCTGATTAGTTTTGGGTACGATTCGGAATAAAAGAACCCGCCTTTTTTTGCGAAATGGCCCGCAAAAGCTTGTATCCACTCTAGCTGAAAAACTAATGGACCGAATTTCACAAAATTCGGTAGATGAGTCACGTATAAGTCACCCTGGTGCTGATTAGATTTTGGTACGATTCAGAAAAAAATAACCTGCCTTTTTTTGTAGAATGGCCCGCAAAAATTGCCAAAATCTAAACTAAAAAGCTACGTATGCTCAAATATATCCATTAAATGCTTGTTTAATGCGTAATTTTTAACGAAGAAAAGAATAAGACCAACCCCATTACACTAGGACTAGCCGTTCTCGAGATATATTAGTTTTTTTCGTATTTTTCCACCCCACCTTTGAAAATAAGTCCAGTTATCAAATGAGAACGAAAATTGAATTAAAAGTGAATTACATTTAATTGAAATAAATAGAACGTAGATATAAGTTTGCAGGGAAAGTCATGTGCTGCCCACATCAGATTTTTAAATCAATTTTCATTCTCATTCGGTAACCCTACTTATTTTCTAAGGTGGCGTAGAGAAAATACGGAAAACTAAAATATCTCGAGAACGGCTAGTCCTAGTGTAATGGCGTTGGTCTTATTATTTTCGTCGTTAAAAATTACGTATTAAAAGAGCATTTAATGGATATATTTGAGTATACCTAGTTCCTTAGTTTAGATTTTGACGATTTTTGCGGGCCATTTTGCAAAAAAGGCAGGTTATTTTTTCCGAATCGTATCAAAATCTAATCAGCACCAGGGTATCCCACAAGTGACTCATCTACCGAATTTTGTGAAATTCGGTCCAGTAGTTTTTCAGTTAGAGTGGATACAAGCTTTTGCGGGTCATTTCGCAAAAAAAGGCGGGTTCTTTTATTCCAAATCGTACCCAAAACTAATCAGCACCAGACTCGCTCACAAGTGACTTACATACCAAATTTTGTGAAATGCAGTCCATTAGTGTTTTAGTTAGAGTGGATACAAAATCTGCACAGACAGACAGACACACAGACACACACACAGACGTCACGCTAAAAATGGTTTTTTGAATTCTAGAGGTCTTGAAACGTGTAGATCCGTCGAAAATTCGAGTTGCGATTTTCGACATGATTCCAATACTTTCCCTATACACTACCATGTATTGCAGGGAAAGTAAAAATCTGATATGGGCAGCACATGACTTTCCCTGCAGACTTATATGCACAATCTTTTTATTTTAATTAAATTTAATTCACTATTAATTCAATTTTCGTTCTCATTTGGTAACTGGACTCATTTTCAAAGATGGCGTAGCGAAAAAACGAATAAACAAAAATATCTCGAGAACGGCTAGTCCTAGTGTAATGGGGTTGGTCTTATTCTTTTCTTCGTGAAAAATTACGTATAAAACAAGCATTTGTTGGATATATTTCAGCATCCGTAGTTTTTTAGTTTACATTTTGACGATTTTTGCGGGCCATTTCGCAAAAAAAGGCAGGTTATGTTTTTCAGAATCATACCAAAATCTAATCAGCACCAGGGTGACTCACAACAGGCTTATCTACCAAATTTTGTGAAATTCGGTCCATTAGATTTTCAGCTAGAGTGGATACAAGCTTTTGCGAGCCATATCGCAAAAAAAGGCGGGTTCTTTTATCCCAAATCGTACCCAAAACTAATCAGCACCAGATTCGACCACAAGTGACTTACCTATCAAATTTTATGAAATTTGGTCCATTAGTTTTTTAGTTAGAGTGGATGCAACATCTGCACAGACAGACAGACAGACACACACAGAGACGTCACGCTGAAAATGGTTTTTTCGTATTCTAGAAGTCTCGAAACGTGTAGATCCGTCGAAAACTCGAGTTGCGATTTTCGGCATGATTCCAGTACTTTCCCTATACATTACCATGTATTGCAGGGAAAGTAAAAATCTGATGTGGGCAGCACATGACTTTCCCTGCAGACTCAAGTTCATTTTTTCTTTATTTCTTTAATAATTTATTAAATTGAGTGTAATTGCACAAAATAACACTAAATTTGCATTTTTATTTCAATTTCTGTTTTTATTTGGTAATTAGACATTTTTCCAAAAGCGGCTAATTAAACGCGAAAAATCTTAAATATCTCGAGGATGATTAGTCCTAGAGTATTAAAATTGTTCTTATTCTTTTCCTTATTAAAAAATTACGTATAAAACAAGCATTTAATTGATATATTTGAACATACGTAGTTTTTTTTTTTTAGATTTTAGCGATTTTATAGCGCCATTTCGTTAAAAAAGGCAGGTTGTTCTTTTCCGATTAATACAAAAATCTAATCAGCACCAGAGTATCCTACAAGTTAATTATCTACCAAATTTTGTGATATTTGGTCAATTAGTATTTTAGCTAGAGTGGATACATGAAATTTTTACTGGCCATTTTGCAAAAAAAGACGAGCTCTGTTTTTACGAATCGTACCAAAAACTAACCAGCACCAGGGTCATACTCAAGTGACTTACCTACCAAATTTTATGAAATTGGGTCAATTAGTTTTTGAGTTAAAGTGGATATATACATTGCACAGACAAACAGACACACACACAGATACACAGACACACACACAGACGTCACGCTAAAAATAGTTTTTCGTATTCTAGAGGTCTCGAAACGTGTAGATCCGTCGAAAACTCGAGTTGTGATTTTCGGCCATGATTCCAATACTTTCCCTATACATTACCATGTATTGCAGGGGAAGTAAAAATCTGATGTGGGCAGCACATGACTTTCCCTGCAGACTTATATTCACGTTCTCTTTATTTTAATTAAATTTAATTCACTTTTAATTCAATTTTAATTCAATTTTCGTTCTCATTTGATAACTGGACATATTTTTAAAGATGGCGTAGAGAAAATACGAAAAAACTAAAATATCTCGAGAACGGCTAGTCCTAGTGTAATGGGGTGGGTCTTATTCTATTCTTCGTTAAAAATTACGTATTAAACGAGCTTTTAATGGATATATTTGAGCATACGTAGTTTTTTATTTTAGATTTTGTCGATTTTTGCGGGCCATTTTGCAAACTAATGGCTGGTTATTTTTTTCGGAATCGTACCAAAATCTAATCAGCACCAACGTGACCCACAAGCGACTTATCTACCAAATTTTGTAAAATTCGGTCCATTAGATTTTTATCTAGAGTGGATACAAGCCTTTGCGGGCCATTTCGCAAAAAAAAAGGCGGGTTCTTTTATTCCGAATCGTACCCAAAACTAATCAACATCAAACTCGCCTACAAGTGACATATCTAACAAATTTTATGAAATTCGGTCAATTAGTTTTTCAGTTAGAGTGGATACAAAATCTGCACAGATACACAGACACACACACACAGACGTCACGCTAAAAATAGTTTTTTCGTATTCTAGAGGTCTCGAAACGTGTAGATCCGTCGAAAACTTGAGTTGCGATTTTCGACATGATTCCAATACTTTCCCTATACATTACTATGTATTGCAGAGAAAGTAAAAATCTGATCTGGGCAGCACATGACTTTCCCTGCAGACTTATATTAACGTTCTCTTTATTTTAATTAAATTTATTTCACTTTTAATTCAATTTTCGTTCTCATTCGGTAACCGGGCTTATTTTCAAAGGTGGCGTAGGGAAAGTACGAAAAACTAAAATATCTCGAGAACGGCTAGTCCTAGTGTAATGGGATTGGTCTTATTCTTTTCGTCGTTAAAAATTACGTATTAAACGAGCATTTAATGGATATATTTGAGTATACCTAATTCTTTAGTTTAGATTTTGACGATTTTTGCGGGCCATTTTGCAAGAAAAGGCAGGTTATTTTTTTCCGAATCGTACCAAAATCTAATCAGCACCAGGGTAATCCACAAGTGACTCATCTACTGAATTTTGTGAAATTCGGTCCATTAGTTTTTTAGTTAGAGTGGATACACAATCTGCACAGACAGACAGACAGACACACAGACACACAGACACACAGACAGACACACACACAGACGTCACGCTAAAAATAGTTTTTTCGTATTCTAGAGGTCTCGAAACGTGTAGATCCGTCGAAAACTCGAGTTGTGATTTTCGGCATGATTCCAATACTTTCCCTATACATTACCATGTATTGCAGGGAAAGTAAAAATCTGATGTGGGCAGCACATGACTTTCCCTGCAAACTTATATCCACGTTCTATTTATTTCAATTAAATGTAATTCACTTTTAATTCAAATTTCGTTCTCATTCGGTAACCGGGTTTATTTTCAAAGGTGGCGTAGGGAAAGTACGAAAAACTAAAATATCTCGAGAACGGCTAGTCCTAGTGTAATGGGGTTGGTCTTATTCTTTTCGTCGTTAAACATTACGTATTAAACGGGCATTTAATGGATATATCTAAGTATACCAAGTTCTTTAGTTTAGATTTTGAAGATTTTTGCGGGCCGTTTTGCAAAAAAAGGCAGGTTATTTTTTTCCGAATCATACCAAAATGTAATCAGCACCAGAGTGACCTATACGTGACTCATCTACCGAATTTTGTGAAATTCGGTCCATTAGTTTTTCAGCTAGAGTGGATACAAGCTTTTGCGGTTGAAAAGTGGCGTAGGGAAAGTACGAAAAACTAAAATATCTCGAGAACGGCTATTCCTAGTGTAATGGGGTTGGTCTTATTCTTTTCGTCGTTAAACATTACGTATTAAACGGGCATTTAATGGATATGTCTGAGTATACGTAGTTCTTTAGTTTAGATTTTGAAGATTTTTGCGGGCCGTTTTGCAAAAAAAGGCAGGTTATTTTTTTCCGAATCGTACCAAAATCTAATCAGCACCAGAGTGACCTATACGTGAGTCATCTACCGAGTTTTGTGAAATTCGGTCCATTAGTTTTTCAGCTAGAGTGGATACAAGCTTTTGCGGGCCATTTCGCAAAAAAAGGCAGGTTCTTTTATTCCGAATCGTACCCAAAACTAATCAGCACCAGCCCCGCCCATAAGTGACTTACCTACCAAATTTTGTGAAATTCGGTCCATTAGTTTTTTAGTTACAGTGGATACAAAATCTGCACAGACAGACAGACACACAGACAGACAGACAGACAGACACACAGACAGACAGACAGACACACAGACAGACAGACAGACACACGCACAGACGTCACGCTAAAAATGGTTTTTTCGTATTCTAGAGGTCTCGAAACGTGTAGATCCGTCGAAAACTCGAGTTGTGATTTTCGGCATGATTCCAATACTTTCCCTATACATTACCATGTATTGCAGGGAAAGTAAAAATGGTTATCGTCCGATAAGCAATATCAAGCAATATTCATCATTAGAAACTAATATTTTATTATGTAAAACTGATGGCTTGAGTTGCAGTCAATACATTCTTAAAATACAAAATGCAAATTCGAATTATGCTTTTTATATGTCAATAACATATTTAATTTTTCATTATTTAATTTGGCAAACTGAATCTCGCACAATGACACCTATCCAAGTATTGTACATAAATTCGCCAAATAAGAGCGTTAAAAAATAAATCCCAACAATAATGTTATTGGCATAAATGAGCATTATGCAAATTGAAATGCGGCGCGTTTTCGCAACTTTAATTATACTCACGTTCAAAATCCGCACCAAAACGCAACATGTAATAAATAGCCCGAGAAATTGAATGAGAATTCACGACATTTTTGGCGTTTAAATACAAAACTATAGCAAACATTTTCTTCTCTCGCTAATGAAACCGGTTAGATTTACGTGAATGATGTTAATACGTAGATTTGTCACATAATGTTGAATATGGAAAGTGAAGATATTTGACGATACTATTTTTTTCAATTATATGATTTTTTTTTTTTTTTTTTACATAAATTTATTTTAAAAACGTGCTTTCAGAACGGTTTATGCTAGCGTTTTCAAGTTTATATCATTGGTTTTCTAATACAAAAATTATATTTAAAATGAAAATTTATTTAACATTATTAAATGCTTTGATTTTTTATAATTTTTCCACAAAATTATTCGAAAATTATGGAGGTCTTCCGAACGTTCGATTGTGTTTAAAATCAATAGGGCTCCAGTACAGATTGCAATAATCGTACTAAATTACTTTCGAAATGATTTATTCGTTCCGTAGATATCGTGTCCACAGATTCTTAGACACAGGCATACATGTACACACACCGGAAAAATTGAGTACATTATCCTGATTCGAACTTTTTGAAAATAAGAAGAACCGTAACTTGCCAGATTTTAAGACTCAATAGAAGACACATACACAAAGAAGAGGAAGGTCAACTGGGGACTATGATACTATGCATATTCTGACTCCGAGATATAGTGCAGTTATACTTTGAAATGGTTCCAAGTTTTTCTAGTTGCTTGGTCGTTGCCTTGTTTTGTCCTCTTACTGTATAGGATTGTCTCAATTCACATTTATTCACTGGACTTAAGAATAAGTCCAAGCGTAATTCTGAACGACCCATGAATGGAGAACATTTGGATACGTGTACGTACACTTAATGATTTGGAATGTACAGGGTGTAACATAATTCCCTCCGGGGTTTGGAAAGGTCAAAAATGTCGCCAAAAATGTCGTTTAAAAAACTATTACGAATACAGCAAAAGGTTTCATACCACCCTATAAAGAACCACTTCAAGTGATGTATAAACTTTACAAGTGTTTAATATGTGCACCCTTGGTGACGCAGCCTCGCGTGCAGCTTCCTATGTGCGCACATAGGAAGCTGCAAGCGAGGCTGCGAGGGAGAGAGAGCGATGTTCGACTGTTGAGCGCATGCGCACATAGGAAGCTGAAAGCCAGGCTGCGAGGGAGATAGAGCACTGTCATTCCCGCAGTGCCATAGTGCCTATACACGAGCTGCCACTGTGACGCAGTATACTTCAATTCTAAAAGCAAGTTCTTGTCATACATTTCCCAACATCTTACGGTCAGTGCTAGCGAGTGCACGTATGTTCGTGCCCCCTATGCCAAGGGATTTAACAGAATTGCGAGGAAGAATTACACGTGCATTCGCTAGCACTGACCGTAAGAAGTTGGGCAAAGTATGGCAAGAACTTGCTTTTAAAATTGAAGTATGCCGCGCCACCAAGGGTGCACATATTGAACACTTGTAAATCTTATACATAACTTGAAATGTATGTTACACAATGTATATGGGGAAGCTAAAAGGATAATGATTTGTTAAACGCTTGGCATTTGTAAATAAATACCGGCAAAAAATAGAACCCTGTGTCAGGGCCGTAACCAGGTAGGGGCCAGACGGGGGGTAAGCCCTCCAGAGGTATACTCAGCCCCCCCCCCCCTGATAAAAATATTAAATTTTTAGTAGTGATATGAAATTTCATATAAAATGTCATTCAAATTTTGCATAAAAAATTTCTAGATTTTTTTATGAATGACTTCGGTTCAAAGATTTTTTAATTTAGCTGAATTTATGATTATACTAATGATCCATTTATTTACATATTTAATTTAGAAATATTTAAAAATGATGACAAAAGTAGTTAGAATACTTTTGTATTATTGTGGGGTTCACTGTGTTACACATTATAGAGTCAAAATCAACTGATAAGTAAGTAAGAGTAAATATCAAGCATTAACTTGTCTTAACTTTCAGAATTTTTCTACAAATTATTAACAGCTTTACTACTAGTTAATGCTTACATTAAAATCAATTGTAATTATTATATATTAATATGGAAGTATAGTAGCTATACCGATTTTAATAATCAGCTCTTAGCTTGCAAATATAAATATGCAATTATTTGTTAATAATTTATATGGATTAAAACATATAATAGTAACTATTATGGTTTATAAATGCTAATGATTAAATGTGTTTTGTGCGAGGCCCTCCTTCCAGACTGTTGAGCTCCCCTTGAATTTACTCCCAGCCCTCTTCAATTTCGTCTTTGGCTACGACCCTACCCTGTTTACGTTCCATTTTTGAATGATCGAGAAGTTCAGAAGCTCCAACATTGCATAAATACCACGGGAGAAGCAGGGATTGATTTCGGTCCATCTAGCAATCGGTCTATATAGAAAGATGCCACGCGATCCTTGCCGCCATCCGCATTGGCCGTACGGTTCGGTATCAACGGTATTAGCCATATAATTCGGGCAAACACCAGCCTTTCGGTACTTGCCCGAACAGTATGGTCAATCCGCTCATGCTGAGTACACAAAGCCTCGAAGTTTCATGTATTCCAAATCCAGTGGATTCGTATATTCGTATTTATGGTAGCTTATAAAGACCGCCTGATCTCAGCCGTGATCCGTATATAACTGTTTCCAAGAACAGTAAACGTTCGCTGGAATTTTATTTCCCTTCCGAAAACCACAACACGTTGCATAACGTGTCAAATCGGACGACAAACACCTTTGATGCCGGTGCGTCTCGGGCGAATTATTTTGAAAGATCCAAAAAGGTGCAAAAGGCATTTGCACTCAGAACGACGCAAAAAAAAAGACTGCACATGCGACTTTTGCCATCATTGCAAACACGTGTTGCGTCAGATGCATTTAGTCGTTTAAACAAAGAACCGTAAAAGATTGTTACCTCCATTCTAAATTTGGACTGAACGTGAAGCAATCTCCCCGTTTTCAGCATCATTTTTGTTTTAGGTCTACGTCCTGCACAAGCCTGGTTCGCTGCACGACCGTATTTCCCTTACAAGTAGAAGTGCAAACAAGATAGCAACGACGTATCTAGCAAATCAGCGTTTCTTTCAGGCACACCTCTAGAGGGGGGCACGTGTATTCGCACCCCCCAGGAAACATTTTATGAAACCTAGTTTCTATTTATGTGACACAGCATTTAGATATATTTATATAGGGCAAATAGAAACTTGTTCCCCATCCCCTGACCAGTGTTTCCTGAAGGAAACACTGGTCATAATTTGAGCAGTCATTATTTCGCGGCGTGGATTTCCGCGAATTTTAAAGGAAATTCTGCGAATATCACACATAATTCGTATTTAAGATCCCCCCCTTTATTAATGCCTAATTTTCATCGTAAATTTTGTTTCGCGATGAAAATTTCAGCAATGAGGAATTTGCACACGTGGGGAAAATGCTCAATTTTATATTTTCCTGGATATTTTAGGTTTACGATTTTCAAATATGTCACATTAAATGTCAAAATGATTTTGAATAAATTAAAGTTTAAATAAGCGAAAAATGACGCGATGTCATGTGATCTTGAAACGCTACGTGATTGGCTCAGACGTCACTGTGCATGAAGTATCAGTGTTTACGTTTCTAAAACAACGCTAGGTCAATTCGCTTCTTCGCATTCATAGTTTAGAAATCATTTTTTGAGCCGTAAATTTTATAATCTTTTTTAATTTTACCGTATATTTTAATTGTATAACCCATCCATTTCATTTTGTTTAAGATGTCGATTTTTCCGGGATTTGTCAAAGGACAATCCGATAATCTTCTTAAAATTGACGCTATATGTATGTTTTCGTTTTTGGGAACGAATCCCAATTTTATTGGCGCAGAAATGCGAGGCGTTAAAACTAAGAGGTATGTATGATCTTCATTAATATTGACAAATAAATCTAAAACTAATTCAAATGCATGAATAATTATTTTACATTTAAAACTTTAATTTTGATTGCACGTGGAAATAGTCGCACACTACAATGTCCTATTCTGCTTTTAAGCTGATAATTGACTTTTTATAGTAGTTCATATTGTAATTTGAAATTATGTAAAGACAAATAAAGCATGCCTGAAATACTCAAGAAATTTAAATACAATACAAACTACAAAAAAACAAATTTGAATGGCATAGTCTGATTTGTGAGGTTCTATTGCCAATATGTTCCTTTAACTGAAATATAGAGAGGAATCAAGAAACAGTTCTAAAAAAACAGTTACATTTATAGTTTGATTTAATGTCTCCCATTACAAAGTTAAAAGGATTTATCGAAACTTAAAAAAAATTTCATTGAATATTCTGTAATATGTCAAATTATATTATTTTGATATAATTGGAAGAATAAAAGCATTATAAAAGATAGTTTATTTAATTTTTCGTCTCTCCCCTCCAAAAAAAAAGGAATATTTTATTTAGCAGATGAAGGGGGGGGAGGGGGACACTGGGATTTTGTGTTCTGTATATGGGGACAAAAGTTGATAGAACCATTACTGCATAAACACTGCATAAGTTGAAGATATAATGCATTTATACTGAGAAATAATAGTTAAAGTAGTATATATATATCAGTAGTATATATATATCAGATAAATATTGATAAGATATATCTTTATTTCCCAAATGATGGTTGCACAACTTATGATCATAACTTATTTGTTACGCAAGGAATGACAGCCATTTATTATTATAAATTACTATATAATGTTAACATTTCTATTTATACAATAGATATCATCAAAAAGAAATAATTATAAATTAATGTGCTATTGTTTATTTCAATAAATTGTTTGGCTTAATAAAGGGGGGCGCCAAAAACGCTGGCGTCATTTTAAGATATTTATTACTGCCACCTCTCCCCCACCCCCCCTCGGGCAAATTCTAGCGCCACCCCTGTTTAATAAATTGTGAGATATTTTTAAGGTTTGATTCTATGTTTTTAAAACTTATTATTTTGAGATACAAGCTAGAGTATGTTTTATTGTTCAATCCCTAACTTGACCACAAAATTCTTTAATTTTAAATTACTATTTACACAGGATTATTTATAGTTTATTATTGATCCAAGTAAGATCGTATCCAGGATTTGATTTCGAGGGGGGGGGGGGGGCGGTAAACCCGCATTTCATATCTTGATGGATCTTTACCTTTTCAATGTTAACTTTTTCATTTTGGGGTGTTTGAACCCCCGAAAAAGACTCTTGGTTACGGCCATAAATCCAAGTAAATAATATTTAAACAGAAGTAAATGTTTACTTACCGAAAAATGATCTTCACAACACCAAAGAGATGTTTTATTCGATAATTTTGGATTTTTCTGCTCGTTCCTTTTTATTGCTTTAGTCCATGCTTTTCGTTTAATTAGATATTTCGGAACATTAAAAAACAGCTTATCAACTGAATTAACCGTTGTATTTGTGCAGCAAGGTACTAAACAGTACTTGTAGGTCGGTTTCAGAATCTCACTCATTATAAAAGTGTGATAAATAAAATATTTTGTGTCGGAGAATCAAGTGAGCAAGCACCTCTCGGAATCCACAGTAAACAGTGTATTGCGCTCTTTGTTTACATGCATTGACGTCACAAGGGTCATTACAGAAACAGCGTTTTCGCGCCGGATTGCTAAGTGCGAGTTTAAACATTTTTATATTAACTATCTAAGTTCAAAAATTAAAATATATATATACTATCATTCATGATTTTTTCTCTACTACACGATAAAAAAAATAAAAAAAAAAACCGTGAAAATTCCTCATTTCTTTCGCGAATTATTCTTCAGAAATTTCGTGGGTATTTTAAAAAAATTCGCGAAAATCAGATATATCAAGTCGTTAGATATTTTAGACGACGAAGAATTGTTTGCTTTTTCGTTCATATAAAGCGAGTTGTAAAAAAAAAAAAAAACTCCGTGTCAGCTTTAAGTTCGATAGATTTCTGGAATACGAAAAAAAATATTTTTTTTCCAAGCTACGTATAAAATTGATATCCGTTATCGGTCAATACCACCACAAATGGTGCCGATGCCGAAAAATCCTATTCCAAATTAAAAAAAAAAAAAACATGTTACAGACTACAAACCCTGCATTCCAGAAGAAATAATGTATCGATATGCTGTCTACTTAAATAAAAATCTTAATCTCACGCAACGGCGTTGATAACTTTGACACAATTTCAGCGGTTTATAAATGTTAGTATAAGTTTTAAAAAAATGTAATCTAATGCTTATTTATTTGCGTAGTAGTTACTTGTATTACTGCTTCGTAATGAGTAGATTTTTTTAGAAATAGTGTAAATCGTCTGCCGCAATATATTCCGCGACCGCCCCGCGAATTTTGTCCCGTCATAAAATGACTGCCATAGTCATAATCGCGCATTTACTGAACAATGACCTTTGTTCTTCATTGAGGGCCACTAGCTTTTAAGATATTTAGCACTGTTACACCCGCTCGATCGTCGATTCCCTACTTCCAAGATTCTGAACCCTACGCAGAATGATCATAATGAAAATTGGGATCGTAAGCGATCGATGGTGATCGTAATTAAAAAAATATTTCTATTTAGGTCATCATAAATACCTAATGCGCAACAAAATTTGGTAGACATCGTCTTCAGACCCAGCCTTCTGGTAAAAGAAAAAAAAATAATAATAATTAAAAGATCACCCAGGACTCATTTCCAGCTGGGATTGGTGCATATGCGTAAAATTTGTGTCATAAAATTTATAATGGATAATTGTCATGTAGGAACTGATAGAAGACATTATGTTTCTTTGCATATAGTAAAACGATAGCAGAATGTGGAGAACAGAAATGGGGTCGGTATCGGTTCTTGGGTAGAAGGCCCAGACCACACGACCAACCCGAAGGTTTGTGTAAATCTTCTTCATTAAAAGTAGACGCAGAAAACATAAATAACAGCACGTGTTTCGACAGCGGTGTCACACGCCCTTTCAAGTGAAAGAAATTCAAGAAGCTTTTGTACACATTCATTTTTGCACAATGCGATTTTCGCACTTGAATGTCGGCAGCTAACGAAGCACATATAGTCATGCGGGCTTACCAATGACGCAAGTCTTACACATTGATAAGGTACCAGGGCCAACGGCCATACCGTGCTGAAAACACCGGTTCTCGTTAGATCACCGAAGTCAAGCAGCATCGGGCGCGGTTAGTACTTGGTGGGTGACCACCTCGGAACACCGCGTGCTGTTGGCCATCTCGGGTGCGGTATCCCCGTGGTTTGCGCGCTAGATTTGCACGCTACCACAAATGCCGCCGTGTTCATGCGGAGTACGATCACGTTAAACATGTGGGTCCGTAAGTCCTTCCGAGAGGTTGGTGGTAGGGGAAGGAGGGTACGGTCCCTGTGGATGCCTCCCCCACTCGGTTCCGGTCTAAATTGGGTGGCACTTCCCGGCCGTCCATACAGTTACCTTACACCTTTCTGGTAGGTCGGACGGTCTGGGTCTCAACAACAACAACAACATTGATAAGGTACCGTTGCGACGTATCCTCTGGAACCGCGAGTGTACGCTCAGCATACAAGAATGAGTCCTAATTCCTGGATAACTGACACGTTTAAGGGGACGGTGGACGTTGAAATGAGAAAAATCGACTAAAAAAAAGTTTTAATATATAACATTATTTTACACATTTAACATTTGCTTACGGATGGGACAGCGTCCATCCCAAACGAAGAACCTCCCCCAAAAAACAAGTATTTGACATACTTTATCCCAAACAGTTCGATCCCCCGTTGCAGGCATTGGCGTCCATGGAAATCGCCAACAGAAATATTGCACCTGCTGTAGCAGGTGCAATGTTGCAAAAGGTTGAATGCATTTTTTTCGAAACTGAATTTTTAAAAGTTTTACATTTTTAAAATGCTCCATGCGTCTTAATTTTTGTTTGAGATGCATGGAATTTGGCAAAAAAATACCTCTCATACTTTTTAATGAAACTGGATATGCATTTTATAATTGGACTTTATTAAGGTCATTAAAAGTGAATAAGAACCTAATTAAATGATGAAAATCAAGTTTTAATGCAAAAAAATATTTTTAAAAAATTAACTTTCTAAGGGATTTAAAAACAAATACCCAAATTTGTTCATAATGTGTTTTTGAGTGATCATAATGTAAAATGAATCAAAAATGTGAACAAATGGCACGCAAGGAGCATTTTCAAATGTTCTTTAAAAAAAAAATTTAATTAAAAAAAATACAAAATTATAACAGAATTAAAAAAAAAATTAGTGGTATTGTATATAGTAATGTTAAGAGGAATATTTTTACAAATTTTCACGTTTCTAAGTCAATAAATAAATAAAAAAAATTTCAACGTCCACCGTCACCTTAATAACAAGCAGAGCATCAACAGGAATACTCTGCAGCAAGCAGCTCGATCTCACTACTGTCAGGTACTATTAAAGGCTCTACTTGCTTCACAAAATGAGCGGATACTATTATCAAAATACGGTAGTATTTCACATTTCAATGTAACCCAAATCCCGCAAAACTGCCCCAAATAAGTCGTGTCTCCTTTAACATATTCTCAATAGAAACTTCCAGAAGGGGCTCTATCGAAAGATATTCGATAGATCGAAGAATATTCGTTATTTTGAGAAGATTCTCGGACCTTAGAAAAGTTTCCAAATGGGCGATACATCACCCGATCTTGAAATCCTGCTACATAGGGCAACCCTAAATTCACGTCATAGCCTGTAAAGGTGTTTTCTCTTTGTCGTTCTCAAAAGAGACTCCAGTGAAGGCATTTTCCAAATGACCGCGTCAGTAGTCATTTGAATTTTCCACAAATCTAGCGATCTAGCGGTAGGGAGTGGAATGACCGATACCTGAAGTGATCGCTTAGGCCAAAATCTTTCACCCAATGAAAGATAAATAATTCGAGAACCCTGGGGCTCTCTCAACACAACAAATTCACTGTCATCCAGAGGCACTTTCAAGACAATGCAGCTGTATGAAACATCGGACGAATTTTTTTTTTCTTAAAGAAAAAGTACAATTTGAAAATTTAAATAAGAGGTAGACAAGGACGATTCCATAAATGCTTATGGATGATTCGAGAGGGAAGTTTAAAAGGGGTGTCGTCATCCCTTACCCCACCTCAATAAATATTTAAATGTCGACAAAATTGGAGAAAATATACCTCAAAAACCGAAACTAACAATATAATCATTTTATAAATCGAAAGTTTTATTGGAAAGTCGCACACTTAGGTTTTTTATCCCCCCCCCCCTCTCCCAACTACAACACCAACCCATGATAACTTTATTCTAGGATTGGTTCTACAAAGCATCAGTAGCGTAGCGTGATCTTCTTGACTGGGGAGGCTAAGCGATTGTCATTTAACTTAGAAAAGGTTTTTGTATAAGTAAATTTATATTGGAATTCGCACTTTCAATCAGTTTTATTTCCCTGGTGAGTAAAGTAAAATAATGTAACATCAAAATGCTAAGAGTGAATGAGCTCAATATTTTAAAATATATTACCTATGTGAGATATATATATGTATATATATATATATATATATATATATATATATATACGTGCATACAAAGTATAACATTTTAAATGTTTGCTTATTTCTAAATGAGTTGAACTTTTACAACCATTTTATTAAATGTGAAGTCATGGTCGTTCATAGGGGAGGACACTCTCCCCCTTGGATATTCAAGATAACAAAGGCGAGCATCAATCTAGATGATGTTATACATTTTATTCTTGAGATTATACCCCCCCCCCTCCCCCATCCTTTCCGCAAAACGTTCTACGTGCGCCCATGTATGAAAAAGTGCACTGAAAATTTGTGAGAAATCTGGAACATAAGCTTAGTTGGAAAACACTGCAGTCAACCAAGGTTAATAGAATTAACAGGTTGTCTCGTTCGCTATTCCCCCCATGGTACCATTTCTGGGCGAGCTGTGACGTCACTGCTAGACCTTCCGTTCTGTTGACAAGCGGCGCTTCGTTGAAAAACGTTGGAAAACAGCACGGTTTTGTTTAAAAATGTCTTGCTTTAAACATCAACGAGATACATGAAATGTTTCCTAAAATAATGTGCTAATACTGAAATATGACAAATGAACTCAAATTTGAATTCAAAACGAACTAAATTGCTGTAATTAACGGATGAAGACGTCAAAAACAGCCGTTTGACAAATTATATATTAAGACAAGGATATGATTTTCCGGGTGATTTCGTATAACAAATACATTCATCTTCTTTTTTACACAAAATTTACATATTTCATGTGTAAATTGATAATCTTTATTAATATTTTTACTTACAAATATATTGCATGAATATGGATTTTAATATAGTATTTTTTAACAATTACTTTTACAACACATTAAAGATTTTAAACGAAATATCCCGTTCAAATTCATTAAATAGAGACTGTACACTTTACTGTCTGTATTTTCTATTAAAGGTTTGGAATAGGATACAACTGATGAGAAATATGTAAAAATAGAATTAAATAATATTTATTTCTATAAAACTCCCCATATTATCTTTATCAATTTGCAATTAAATTTCTATTTCTTTAAAAATTGGATGATTTAAAATTTTCTGCATATAAATGCTATGGCACTTATTCTATCGAGTAAGCGTACCATTCCGTTCCTAATAGTTCCTATACAAAAAATATTTGAACTTTATAATTTTCTGAAAAATGTCATTGATTTGATTATAAAATATTTAGATTGTATCATTGCATGCACAATGCATGTAATTAATATTTTCATTTTATATGCTTAAAGAAAACCCCGTTTCTATATATTTAATGATATACATCTGCTGTTTAATTTTGTTTATTTGGAAGTTTTTGTGAATGCATTTAATTTCTTTTATGGTATAGATATTACCGTAGAATTCAGTCAATCAGCACTTTAAAATGCGACAGAAAATCGTGGAAAATAAAAGGGGAGGGGGGGGGGAGGGAGTATCATCCAGAATTTTATGCTAAAAGAAACAAAGGCTATTTTTATCATTTTATTCGACGACGAATTTTTTTTCTCCGAAATTTGTCCAATATTTATGGGGAAGGAGCTTCAAACTAAAAAGATTCCATTCACCGTTTGCTTTAAAATAGATAGGGGTAAATGTATCATTTTAATGCGACTATAAATTTATTTTGTTTTTACAAAATTATCCATAAAATTACACTTGTTTCTTTTAACTTATGAATATTCCTTTTTTGAACAAAAACCATTTTTATTGAATCGAAACTACTCAGTCTTACTCATGATGAAGCCCTTCAATTTGACAAATCAAGATATAAATGCCTTAGCAAAAACTTTATTAACAAATTTAACAAAAAAATTCTTAACAAATTACATTTGGCGTGACTAATAATTATTATTGAAATGACTTGATAAAATATGTGTTTTCAAATTTAAATCAATTACTGTTTTTTCTTCAGATGATTTTGAAAGTTTCCTGACCTTCTCTCAAATCCAGACGATATATTTTTTCTAAAACATGTAAAATTTTTGAACTAGACAAAAGCTATGCATTCATTGCCTGGAAATAATATTTATTCTAATTTATACTGCTTTATTCATGCCTGTAAACTTCGGAATACAGTCAATATTTAAATGATGACTGATTTGCCACATTTAGATTAGAAATATATATTTATATCCTTCTCAAACCGATTCACATAACACACCTAACAACTATTGGCTCTTCTCTGATCATTCACTATTTTTTTATACATAACTTTTGCTCATTCAATTATCTTTCAACATAGCATTCAGTAATCTTTGTATAAACTTCACTTATGTTAAAATTTTAATAGCTTCCACTCTCATAAAAAAATTGCTATTTCTTTTCATATGTACGGAATTTATTTTCATAAACTTCACATTACTATGCATGTACTGTTTTATTTTATTCTATATTGCTTGCACACCGTTACTATTAGATAAATATTTAAATAGTTTCCGATCAACGTTTCTCAATAGTTCTTCTCGCCTCTGTCAGAGAATGGGTCTAGCTAAGGCTCCTCTATATACGAGCTGACTCATCAAGCATATTGAAGCCCACCGTAGCTGGAAACGCAATCCATTAGCATTAGCTCTATTCGTATTTCCACTTTAGGAAGTATTATTGAAATAATTATGGATGGTTATTTTGCACCGAACTGCTCTAATCATTCTAGAAATGATTTTAGGCTATTTCGTTTTTCTAGAAACGAAGAAAGAAGAAAACAATGGCTAATAAATAATCGGCGCAATAATTGGATACCCGATACTGGAGGATACTTATGCGAGATAAGTTCTACAATATTCTAATTGAAACTTCTTTTTTTATATAAATTATTTATTTTAAACACTTATTTTATAATTTCTGTAACTGTAATATGAGTTATTAATAATTTTAGTTGTTATAGTCTTATCTTAGGACACTTGGTTTGTAATGTAAACATCACCTTGAATGCAATACTGTCTTCCAAACCTAGAAGAAAATAGCTTCAAATTATATATATATATATATATATAATTTGAAGCTATATATATATATTAAAGATTTATTACTGTTACACCAATATCTTTCAAGTTTCATACACTTTGTTGTATTTTTAGATCATAATGAATCACAGAATTGGTGAATCCTACTATCAACAAACTGTCGCCAAGTGGGAAACTTGCCATGTTATAGTAATTATGCAAACATAAGCTAAAATGGTAAATAAATCGAAATACGTTTATCATAATAGCTACTTAATGAACAACTATTGTTTGAAAATCTTTGATGAAAAAAAGCCGAGCTCAGTAGGGTTATTATTAGTATTTTCCTCTTTAAATACAAAGTAGTTAACAAACTTTCAAATATGTGAGACAAACATTCATACATGCTATTAAAAAAACCTTTTATGATAAACGTATTTCGATTTATTTACCATTTTAGCTTATGTTTGCATAATTACTATAACATGGCAAGTTTTCCACTTGGCGACAGTTTGTTGATAGTAGAATTCACCCATTTTGTGATTCATTGTGATCTAAAAATACAACAAAGTGTATAAAACTTGAAAGATATTGGTGTAACAGTAATAAATCTTTAATATATATATGTAAAAGTTGAAGCTATTTACTTCAAGGTTTTGAAGACAGTATAATGCATTCAAGGTGATGTTTACATTACAAACCAAGTATCCTCAGATAAGACTATAACAACTAAAAATCATTAATAATCCATATTACAGTTACAAAAATTATAAAATAAGTGTTTAAAATAAATACTTTATATAAAAAAAGAAGTTTCAATTAGAATATTGTAGAACTTACCTCGCACAAGTATGCTCCAGTACCGGGTATCCAATTATTTATTAGCCATTGTTTTCTTCTTTTTTCGTTTCTGTGAAAGCGAAATAGCCCCAAACCCTTTCTAGAATGACTAGAGCAGTTCGGTACAGAACAACCACCCATAATTATTTCAATAATACGTAATAAAGTGAAAATGCGAATAGAGCTAATGCTAATGGATTGCTCTTCCAGCTAGGGTGGGCTTCAATATGCTTGATAAGTCAGCCTGTAGTAGAGGAGCTCTAGGTCTAGCAGTGACGTCACTCGTCCTTCCTTCCCGGGACAACTTTTTACCCGAACGAGACAACCTTATATATAAGATATTCTACGGACCTTGGCAGTCAACAATGTTTCTAAACAATATTGCTTATTAATTATTTTCAAATACTGTACTATGAAAACTTCATAATATCTTATAATTACAATATGCTAAGAATCCGCTAAAAAATTATCAACCACTTTTATTTAACTGAGATTCTCGTCCAACAGGGGATTTTAACGGGAAATGAAACTTATTCTAAAACTCCAAAATACGCAAACGGATGCTTCGCGACATTGATGCCTATATAAAGAGCTAAGTCTACCTTGCAAACTACTTAAGTTTAATGGTAGTGATTATTAGTATATTTCTTCGTCTTGAGATTGTTTAAAGTTAGATAAATCCCAGGTTATTCGTGAAAAGTGACTCAAATCCTTTAGTATTACAAATAATGATTATTTTCTACAAATAGTAAACAATAGAATCCTGTTTGACCCAAAATGGAGGACCCATTAGGTTTGCACTACTCACCCTCACCTACCCATCATTGATAAAACGTCACGTCTCACATCCAATGATTGATTGTTTATAAAAGGGTGAAAATGGGGAAGCAATAGCCACGCCTTTCTATAAGCTAGTTTCCCATATTAGTTAATCAGCTAGGGAGGAGTTTAACAAATGGGTGGTCTTAATGTCCTGTTTCTCCTCATAGAAGACGAAGGCTGGATGATTTTAACTTCTAAAACATTAAAGTATGCGTTTCAATATACTTTGAATCGTGTCACTTTAAGGAAGAAAAATGTAACAATTTTCTAAATAATACCTATATCTTGGCAAAATTATTTTAAAAATTATAATAAAAAAAAGTATGTTTAAATAATTCTTTAAATTAGATTTTAAGCTGGGGAGGCTCAGGTTTTAGCCTCAATGGACGCTACGCCACTGCAGAGCATACAAAGAAAAGTCAGATACAAGATTAACTTTTGTAGCGTACTAAAAAAAAATACATCGTCGTTAAATAAAAGCAATAAAATGCTCAATCGCGGTTATTGCAGCTCGTCATCATAAAATTCCAAGTGCTCAGGAATACAGTGAAGTGACTTCTGCACTATAACAGGGTGTCGACTTGTATTTAGATGCTAGACAAACCCTGAATCGTGACACGTAAATTTTTCAATATAAATTCAATTTTTAAAATTCTTTAAAGACTACGAAAAAAATAAGGTTACATTTGCGAACACCCCTTTCCAATTATTATGGTCACGAGTGGTCACAGCCTATTTTACACTTCTTTATTTTATAACGTTAGTAAAATACTTCGCCACTTTAAAACAAAACAAAGTGAACCGTGAAGCTTGTTGATACTCAAAATGTTGTTCACTCCAAATATACTTGATGCGAACATAAGAAATTTGGGAGCTACTTAGGCACTTAATCTGTTCCTGTTTATCCGCAACAACGCAGACAAAAAGAAAGTTCTAAAAATAACGACAAACTTACTTTCTTGAGCTATTTTTCAGCCTTTTTGTTACTATCGCTGTACCTCATTCAACTACAAGCTAAATGCAGAACAAAGTTTTGAGAATATAACTTTTTATTACTTCCTTGAAGAAGGCAGGCATAAGAAAATTAGGCGACATCTAATTTTCTTACGTCTGTGCTTTCTTTAAGGAAATATTATAAAGTTAAATTCTCCCAATAAACAGTTTTATTTATTGTGAAATTTTAAGACTTTTTTAAATCCTTTACTGTATGTAACACACACGCCCATTTTGTAAATCTATATGAATAAAATTGAAAACCCGACTGTCTGTCTGTCTCATCATCGTGAAAGAACGGCTGAACCGAATTTGATGAAATTTTGTGGGTAGCCTTGAAATAGCCCCGCTTAAAATTGAGTCCAGGTTTCGAGTTTCTAAGACCAGGCAGGGGTTGGTCCAGATATTAATGTAAAACGAAATCTTTCATAGGAGTTCTCCTCTCTAACTCCCTGGTTCCTCCAAACGAAAAAGGTTGGAAATCGCTAGTTTAGAACGTGAAAGTGAATTAAACTCTATTTCTGAGTTTCTTTGGAGTTTATTGCGCTACTCAGTCACTTTTAAAAATCGCAGGTTTGAAACATGAATTTAAATGGAAACTATCACCATGGGGTTTTTTTTCCCACAGGCTCTAACTCAACAATGAAAAGAATCAAAATGGTTATTTAATTATCAGAATTTTATAAGAAGATTCTTTCTTATATCATATTGCTCAGCAACGCAATAAAATCAAATGTGTTTGTTAATTTTTTTTTTTTCGATTTGAATAACAAAAATTTGATGTGGGCAACACATGACTTTCCTTATATAATATAATGAATTCACTACTTTTACAGTAAAAAAAATAGGTTTTTCTTATAGTAGATACTAATATTCTTTCAAAGATATTGAATTTTCGACAATTAGTCGTCATTTTCATTGATTTGGTGTCATTTTTATCCATTTGGCGAGATTTTCGTTAATTTGGCAACATTTCAAAAAGTCGCCAAGTTGCCGACATTTCGCCAAATTCATCGCCAAAATCTCGCCAAGCGTTATGGACGAAGAAATAAGTTATTCTTACAACAGATAATTGACTATTGGCGTTCAAATATAAAAGTATTACTTAAAGTATCTGTTTTCATGAATGGAATAAGCTAGAACCACGAGAATGATGTCACCCAATTGATCGCATGGTATTACATATGAAAAGTAAACATGTTTCTCAATAGGAAATGTTTTTTTTTATTTTATATCACTTTTTGATAATTTTTTTTTAAAATGTACAATATCTCGAGAACGGTCCATGTTAGCGTTCTAAAATTTATGTCAATCGTTTTCTAATGAAAAATTACATAAGAAATGTCTATTTGCGTAACTTTATTAGCGGTTTTAATTTTTTGACGATTTTTTCAAAATTTCATTCGAAAATTTAGGGGGTTCTGAACATTCGATTGCGTATAAAAACAATAAGCTTCCAGTGTTTACGGATTGTGATTTTTGTACCAAATTTTGTTCGAATCGGTCCATTCGTTCGTCAGTTATCGTCTCCACAGACTCACTGACACACACACAGACAGACATCACTTCAAAAATGTTTGATTCGTGATCAGGGATGCTTGAAACGTACTCTCCCGTCGAAAACTCGAATTCGAATTTTCGACCCCGTCACAATACTTTCCTTATACATTATGTATATAAGGAAAGTAAAAATATGATGTGGGCAGCATATGACTTTCCTTATATAATGCAATGAATTTACTACATTTACAATAAAAAAAAATCTGATGTGGGCAACACATGACTTTCCTTATATAATGTAATGAATTTACTACTTTTACAGTAAAAAAATAGGTTTTTCTTATAGTAGATACTAATATTCTTTCCAAGATATTGAATTTTCGACAATTAGTTGTCATTTTCATTGATTTAGCGTCATTTTTATCCATTTGACGAGATTTGCGTTAATTTGGCAACATTTCAAAAAGTCGCCAAGTTGGCGACATTTCGCCAAATTCGTCGCCAAAATCTCGCCAAGAGTTATGCACTAAGAAAAAAGTTATTCTTACAGCAGATAAATGACTATTGGCGTTCAAATACAAAAGTATTATTCAAAGTATATTTTTTCATGAATGGAACGAGCTAGATCCACGAGAATGATGTCACTCAATTTATCGCATGGTATTACATATGAAAAGTGAACATGTTTCTCAATAGGAATTTTTTTTATGTGACTTTTTCATAATTTTTTTGAAAAATGTACAATATCTCGAGAACGGTTCATGTTAGCCTTCTAAAATTTATGCCAATCGTTTTCTAATGAAAAATTACATAAGAAATGTCTATTTGCGTAACTTTATTAGCGGTTTTGATTTTTTGACGATTTTTTCAAAATTTCATTCGAAAATTTAGGGAGGTTCTGAACATTCGATTACGTATAAAAACAATAGGCTTCCAGTGTTTACGGATTGTGATTTTTGTACCAAATTTGGTTCGAATCGGTCCATTCGTTCGTCAGTTATCGTCTCCACAGACTCACTGACACACACACATACACACATACTTTCACACACACACACACACACACACACACACACAGACATCACTCCAAAAATGTTTGATTCGTGATCAGGGATGCTTGAAACGTGCTCTCCCGTCGAAAACTCGAATTCGAATTTTCGACCCCGTCACAATACTTTCCTTATACATTATGTATAAGCACGTTTCAAGCACGGGAGAGCACGTTTCAAGCATCCCTGATCACGAATCAAACATTTTTGAAGTGATGTCTGTGTGTGTGTGTGTGTGTGTGTGTGTGTGAAAGTATGTGTGTATGTGTGTGTGTGTGTCAGTGAGTCTGTGGAGACGATAACTGACGAACGAATGGACCGATTCGAACCAAATTTGGTACAAAAATCACAATCCGTAAACACTGGAAGCCTATTGTTTTTTATACGCAATCGAATGTTCAGAACCCCCCTAAATTTTCGAATGAAATTTTGAAAAAATCGTCAAAAAATTAAAACCACTAATAAAGTTACGCAAATAGACATTTCTTATGTAATTTTTCATTAGAAAACGATTGACATAAATTTTAGAACGCTAACGTGAACCGTTCTCGAGATAATGTACATTTTTTAAAAAAATTATCAAAAAGTCATATAAAATAAAAAGAAAAATATTTCCTATTGAGAAACATGTTTACTTTTCATATGTAATACCATGCGATAAATTGAGTGACATCCTTCTCGTGGATCTAGCTCGTTCCATTCTTGAAAAAAGATAATTTGAATAATACTTTTGTATTTGAACGCCAATAGTCATTTATCTGCTTTAAGAAAAATTTATTTCTTAGTGCATAACGCTTGGCGAGATTTTGGCGACGAATTTGGCGGAATGTCGCCAACTTGGCGACTTTTTTGAAATGTTGCCAAATTAACGAAAATCTCGCCAAATGGATAAAAATGACGCTAAATCAATGAAAATGACGACTAATTGTCGAAAATTCAATATCTTGGAAAGAATATTAGTATCTACTACAAGAAAATCCTATTTTTTTACTGTAAAAGTAGTAAATTCATTACATTATATAAGGAAAGTCATGTGTTGCCCACATCAGATTTTTTTCTTAACATGGTAGCATAGGAGAAATTTTGACATTATCATGCATTAAAGGTTTTTTTTTAAAGCTCAGTGATCACGAAACTTAATTTAAATAATTAGTAAAATAGCCGGGATACAATTTTTGTATTCGTGACATTGTTAGTCCCTCGGGGGGGGGGGGGGAGGGGGAGTTACCTCCCTCTTCTCGGGGCGATGCATTGTCAAGCTTGGTATGAAATATTTTTTTCAAACCCTTTAAATTGAAAGGTAACATTCTATAATTGTAAACATTTGACACAACGACGATATAGATTTTAAGGTTATTCTAAAATTGTTTTCATGATAATTTTTTGATTTCGAAATTTGTATTGTTTTTACGACAATTTTCGAATTCGAAATTTGTATTGTTTTTATGATAATTATCGAATTCGAAATTTGATGACAATATATGTTTTAAGACTTCCTGAACACGTTTTGGCTATTTTGGATTTGATGTATGTATGTCTGTAGTCGATTTTTTAGGTACATGATAGCAGCTGCTACAAATATTTATGTATCTTCGCAAAACTTTGTATCCAGCTTTGCTAACGAAAATTCTAGAACTAGATAGAATTTCTTTAAATTCGAGTGAAAACGTGGAAATTTTACATTTATTTAACATACTATCATAGGACAAAATCTGATACAATCATGCGTAAAAGAGGTGACTTACAGTTCAACAATCATGGCACTTAATATTTTTAATCACTGTTGCGAAAAATAGCCGCGATAGATTTTTTGTCTTCGTAACGTCATTAGCCTCTTCGGCATAGGCGCCTAGGGAGGGCAAGGGGAGTAATTATTATTAAAATATTAGTAAAATTAGTAAAATGCACTAAAAAATATAAATTAAGTTTTAGCTATCACAACATTCTTGGTCATATGCGACCAAGAATGGTTTTATTTTGAATGGCAAAAATAAAACCCTGAAGCGCCTATAAGGGAATTGTATTTCGACATTAACAGAATTTTAAGGAACACAAGAAGTGAATATATATATATATATATATATATATATATATACAATTTTTTTTAAATCAAAAGCATTTTAACAGAAAATTGAAATTTATATTTTAAAAACTAAAACAATTTAAAATTATGCTTGAAAGTGATTAACAATTAAAAAGTATCTGTTTGAATAAAGATGGGGATTCATCATTCATTAACGTTTAATTATTCCGGCATATCTATTGAACCATATTTTAAAATGGGCGCAAATTTGCGCATGTCCCCTTTTAGTTTCTTCAGACATTAAAACCCATGACTATTCAATTGCATCATGTTGTGGCAAAGCCTCCGACCTGAATTATAAAAGCAAATTAGCAGGGAAAACAGGCCAAAATTTGATAAGCTGTTTTTCAGCATCCAAAGGTTAGTTTGATAAGCGAATTCCAAATTTGTATTCATCATGGTCGGATTAATATGAGCTTTTAGAGAATTAGATAATTTCATTTTAATGTGATTGAAAACAAAAATAGTAAAATTCTTTATTAATCTACGAAACTTGAATGTTGTTGTTGAGACCCAGACCGTCCGACCTACCAGAAAGGTGTAAGGTAACTGTTTGGACGGCCGGGAAGTGACGAAACTTGAATGTGTCAGATTTTATCGGAATATTATGTAACGGAAATGTCCCTATACTTGCATATTTGAACATAATACAGAGAGCAGGGATAGCCTAGTGGTTATGAAGAGAAGATCGTACGAGGAGAACCCGAATTCGATCCTAGACACCAACTAACGCCCCCCCCCCCCCCCTCGTTTCTACGCGGAGTAGGAGCACTAAAAGTCTGAATGTTTATGATGTACAAGATCCATAGTGCAATGTTTTTGTCAATGAAATCGGCCGCTCTGGGCAACTTATGAATCTAAGAAGAGTGACACTCAGCCGCAAAATCCTCATAAAAATGCAATTAACTGCTAATAAACATACCGTGAAATAAATTACTATTGACAAGTTTTTTGTTATCAAAATACAAAGCTAGTCAAAAACTATCTCGTCAATAAAATATACTATATCCACGAGAATGATGGTAACAAATTTCTCACATAATATCGCATATGAACACATATTGAATGATATTTATTACATTTTAAAATTTTATGTAATTTTTTACCCTGCTGAATCCATAGACACATATGGTATCCTTTACGTCTATGGAAAAATCGCCCTTCACCTCGGGCCAAAAAGTCCTGAAATACACAGTACTAGTGGCAAAGAACAAACAGACTTGCGTGAAAGGAGATAACAGAGCAGTGACACTTCTTTTTTCTGAAAGTCATAAATCACTTGACCAATTAAAGACACCACTTTAAATGGATCCATAGGGTTTCTCCAACTATTTAACCTAAATGTGTTGTTTTTGCGCCTTCTTCCAATAAGGAAAACCGACAAGGAATGTAGAATTGTCAGACCACCCACATCCCAATGAAATTCAGAGACACACGGGGGTGTCATTGAATGATGAATTAGGGTTCGGATGTGTGAAGGTCAATGATTTTGCTTCATAAAAGTTAAGCGAATTTTTATCTCATAAAGAACATTTAAAAAATAAAAGTTAAAAGCAAGTAAAATTTAAAAACTTTGCTTAAAAAATATATATATACATTATTTTATTATTTAAGTAGAATTGTACATATTGCAACATCCATGAACTGACTGGCTTCGCATTTATATGAGCTCTTCAGCTACGTGCAGCCACACCAGACTCCATTAAAAAAAAATAGTTCAAAATCCTACATCATTATCTAATATTTATAATCTCTGCGGCTATTTTTGAAGAGTTCAAAATCCTATAGCATTATCTAATATTTATAATCTGCACGGATATTTTAAGATAATAGTTCAAAATCCTATAGCATTATCCCATATTTATAATCTACCAAGTTCTCCGTTCAACCTACGGCATTTTCTTACCAATCCGAAATATTAATTATAACCGAGTTCATTCAAGCCATACCATTAGCGTAAGCAGTGAAGATTGGTCGTCATCTCCACTCCACCCATTGTTGAAACATACGAGTATATTTAATATCCATATTAGTATGAAGTTTTCCTTGAAAGTTTCTCAATTCGATCTTTAACCCCCCCCCCCCCCCCGCCTGCTCTGAAATTCTGGCTACGTATATGAATCTTGATGATATTTTAAGATAATAGTTCAAAATTCTACAGCAATACCCCTTATTTATAATCTACCAAGCTCTCCGTTCAACGGTATTTTCTTACCAATCCAAAATATTAATTATAACCGAGTTCGTTCAAGCCATACCATTAGCGTAAGCAGTGAAGATTGGGCGTCATCTCCACTCCACCCATTGTTGAAACATACGAGTATATTTAATATCCATATTTGTATCAAGTTTTCCTTGAAAGTTTCTCAATTCGATCTTTAACCCCCCCCCCCTCCTCTGAAATTCTGGCTACGTATATGAATCTTGATATTTTAAGATAATAGTTCAAAATCCAATAGCAATACCCCTTATTTATAATCTACTAAGCTTTTCGTTTAATTGTTATTAATTATATCTGATATTTATTAATTATAAATGAATAATTCAATGAACCATAACATTATCGTTGCTCGATCAATATTTCAATCTTAATCAATATTTCAATGTCGATCAATCGTTCAACATCAATCAATATTGATAATTAATATCTTATCAATGTGTCTAAATGAAACTCAATCAAGTAATCATTCCTTGTTTTTAAATATACCATCATCATAAAGATAAAGAAGAGACATCCAGCTATATAATCATCAGTAAAATTAGTACTATTTATATTGCAATTCAGTGCACTGCACGTATTCAGATAGTGATCATATTTGTACCGAAATCGCTGCATTGGCGACAATGCACAAAAAAAAATCTGATGTGGGCAACACATGACTTTCCTTATATAATGTAATGAATTTACTACTTTTACAGTAAAAAAATAGGTTTTTCTTATAGTAGATACTAATATTCTTTCCAAGATATTGAATTTTCGACAATTAGTTGTCATTTTCATTGATTTAGCGTCATTTTTATCCATTTGACGAGATTTGCGTTAATTTGGCAACATTTCAAAAAGTCGCCAAGTTGGCGACATTTCGCCAAATTCGTCGCCAAAATCTCGCCAAGAGTTATGCACTAAGAAAAAAGTTATTCTTACAGCAGATAAATGACTATTGGCGTTCAAATACAAAAGTATTATTCAAAGTATATTTTTTCATGAATGGAACGAGCTAGATCCACGAGAATGATGTCACTCAATTTATCGCATGGTATTACATATGAAAAGTGAACATGTTTCTCAATAGGAATTTTTTTTATGTGACTTTTTCATAATTTTTTTGAAAAATGTACAATATCTCGAGAACGGTTCATGTTAGCCTTCTAAAATTTATGCCAATCGTTTTCTAATGAAAAATTACATAAGAAATGTCTATTTGCGTAACTTTATTAGCGGTTTTGATTTTTTGACGATTTTTTCAAAATTTCATTCGAAAATTTAGGGAGGTTCTGAACATTCGATTACGTATAAAAACAATAGGCTTCCAGTGTTTACGGATTGTGATTTTTGTACCAAATTTGGTTCGAATCGGTCCATTCGTTCGTCAGTTATCGTCTCCACAGACTCACTGACACACACACATACACACATACTTTCACACACACACACACACACACACACACACACAGACATCACTCCAAAAATGTTTGATTCGTGATCAGGGATGCTTGAAACGTGCTCTCCCGTCGAAAACTCGAATTCGAATTTTCGACCCCGTCACAATACTTTCCTTATACATTATGTATATAAGGAAAGTAATAGGTTATTCTTATAGTACACACTTATATTCTTTCCAAGATATTGAATTTTCGTCAATTAGTCGTCATTTTCATTGATTTAGCGTCATTTTTACCAATTTGGCGAGATTTTCGTGAATTTGGCAACATTTCAAAAAGTCGCCAAGTTGCCGACATTTCGCCAAATTCATCGCCAAAATCTCGCCAAGCGTAATGGATGAAGAAATAAGTTATTCTTACAGCAGATAATTAACTATTGGCGTTCGAATACAAAAGTATTACTTAAAGTATCTTTTTTCATGAATGGAATGAGCTAGATCCACGAGAATGATGTCACCCAATTAATTGATCGCATGGTATTACATATGAAAAGTAGACATGTTTCTCAATAGGAAATGTTTTTTTTTTATTTTATATCACTTTCCGATAATTTTTTTTAAAAATGTACAATATCTCGAGAACGGTCCATGTTAGCGTTCTAAAATTTATGTCAATCGTTTTCTAATGAAAAATTACATAAGAAATGTATGTTTGCGTAACTTTATTAAAGGTTTTGATATTTCGATGATTTTTTCAAAATTTCATTCGAAGATTTAGGGGGGTTCTGAACATTCGATTGTGTTTAAAAACAATAGGCTTCCAATATTCGCGGATTATAATTTTTGTACCAAATTTCATTCGAATAGCTCCATTCGTTCGTGAGATATCGTCTCCACAGACTCACTGACACACACACACAGAGACATCACCTCAAAAATGTTCGATTCGTGATCAGGGATGCTTGAAACGTGCTCTCCTGTCGAAAACTCGAATTCGAATTTTCGAACCCGTCACAATACTTAACTTATACATTATACTATGTATATAAGGAAAGTAATGAATGGATAAATATATCTTAATAAAAATCTAAATAAAAATATATCTTATTAATGAATGGTTTGATTTTTACTTTCCTTATACATATAATATATAAGGTACATAGTATGTACCTCTATACATATGTACATGTAAGGTACATATGTACATGTAAGGTACATAGTATAATGTATAAGGAAAGTATTGTGACAAGGTCGAAAATTCGAATTCGAGTTTTCGACGGGAGAGCAAGTTTCAAGCAACCCTGAACACGAATCAGACGTTTTTGAGATGATGTGTGTGTGTGTGTGTGCCAGTGAGTCTGTGGAGACGATAACTGACGAACGAATGGACCGAGTCAAACGAAATTTGGTACAAAAATTACAATCCATGAATACTGGAAGCCTATTGTTTTTATACGCAATCGCATGTTCAGAATCCCCTAAATTTTCGAGTGAAATTTTGAGAAAATACTGAAATAATCAAACCCTTTAATCAGGGGCGGCATTTCAGCATTCCATTTGGGGGTGCGAGATTTGTATATATGAAAATTCACAATATGGAAAAATTAAAATGTTTGTTAACAGGGGGGGGGGGGGGGGGGGCGGGGGATCACAAAATTGAATTGATGTTGAGAAAAATAATTGCTGTTAACATAATTTTTGTACATAATTGTGTTAACATAATTGTTGTTAACATAATTTTTCTAAATACAAATATCTATATTTATTTACCTTATATTGAAGTTTTAAACGAGGGTTCTTAGAGTCTGGGAGAAGAGAAAATTTTGTTACAATATCATCATAATCCAGTGGTATATATTGTTCTATAGCTAAAAATGAAAGTCTTTCTTGTCCCATTGTACTGCGAAAATAATTTTTCATCCTCCTGAGACACTAAAAATACCTTTCACAACTGGCTGAGCTGATTGGCACAGTCAAAAAAAATTTAACTAATAGTGTTATGACAGGAAACACATTTTTTTAAATTCTGCTTTTTAAAATAATCCAGACGACTTTTAAAATTGGGATGGTCTATGTTTTCATTTTTCAGCATTGAATAAAACAGTCGCAATTCACACAGCAATTCCTCTTTCTGGAAGTCATATACTTTGCATATGGTTGAAACATTTTTTTTTTTTTCAACATCTGATCCGGATAATACTGAACTAAGTGCAAACAAAACAGATATAATGTTCTCATTAAATCTTGTCCCAATTTCATTAGATACTGTATCTATAATTTCATATTGATTCTGTGATATGATTCAACATCGTCATGAGGATTTTTTTCACCGCCTCCGAATTCGCTTCGATTTTTTTTACGCCTTTCCAGTTTTTGTCCAGAATAAGAATTTTTTTCGCAAAGTTCTGTTACAAAACTCCACACTTGATTGAAATACGCATCAGTGCGAAAAGAACTAACAGTTTCAATTTTCAGACTGTGCAAGCTTTAGCCAAAGCTTGCACAGTCTGAAAATTAAGATCAGATGACTGAAGATACTTTGAGAGAGTGTATTGATCAAAAACACTGTTCAATACAAACAAAGTGAACAAAAATTCGAACGATGTCATGCATGTTAAAAAGGCTTCGGCTCTTCCACCATTGAGAGAATCGCTTTCAGATAATTCTTCCAGTGTTAAAATCACCGCTTCAAAATTATCAAGTAGTGCTTTTATGGAGTTAACTCTGGGAACCACCTCGTATCACTGAGTGATTGCAGAGTTGAAGAGCCTCCAAAAAAGTATTTCTTGATGAGCGAATCTTTACGAAAATAGCATGTCTTTTATAGGATGTTTCTATGAAAAAATATAATGCATTCAGCTGCTGAAATGCATTTCTAGCAGAAGGAATGGATGAGCAAGCACTAACTACACATGCATTTAATCGGACACTTGAAATTTTCAAGTGAAAAGGATAGCATCACCCCAATCTTTGTAAAGGATTCGTTCCAGCCAGAAATGAGAATTTCACTCTGAAGGTTGGCTCTTTTAAAGCGCCATAGCGTGAGAAAACTGACCAGTGGACAGTCGATAAAAAAGGGAGAAGCCGATAAACGACAGGAGAAATTTTGGGGTTGCCGCCCCTGCCTTTAATAAAGTTACGCAAATAGACATTTCTTATGTAATTTTTCCTTAGAAAACGATTGACATAAACTTTAGAACGCTAGTATGAACCGTTCTCGAGATATTGCACATTTTTCAAAAAAATTAACAAAAAATCATATAAAATTAAAAAAAAATATTACCTATTGTTGAAATATGTTCACTTTTCATAAGTAATATCATGCGATAAATTAGGTGACCTTATTCTCATGGATTTAGCTAGTTCCATTTATGAAAAAATATACTTTAGGTAATACTTATATATTTGGACGCCAATAGTCAGTTATCTGCTACAAGAATAACTTATTTTTCCGTTCATAACGCTTGGCGAAATTTTGGCGGAATGTCGCCAACTTGGCCACTTTTTAAATGTTATCAAATTAACGAAAATATCGCCAAACTGATAAAAATGTCGCTAAATCAATGAAAATAGCGGCTAGATGATGAAGTAATTATTGAAATATTTTAATATATGGACTATATCCCTTATTGAGGATGCTATCAATATTGATGATAGTTTAAAGTTGCGCGAAGTATAAGTTAATTGAGTATTTTCAAATTGTTTTATATGTTGTCATCCTGAAAATCGCCCAATGTTCAATTCAACGACAAAAACACAGTGCCGTGGATCTTATATTTTATTACTTTCCTTTTATACATAATGTATAAGGAAAGTATTGTGACGGGGTCGAAAATTTGAATTCGAGATTTCGAAGGGAGAGCACGTTTCAAGCATCCCTGATCACGAATCGAACATTTTTGAGGTGATGTCTGTGTGTGTGTGTGTCAGTGAGTCTGTGGAAACGATGTCTCACGAATGAATGGAGCGATTCGAATGATATTTGGTATAAAAATCACAATCCGTGAATACTGGAAGCCAATTGTTTTTAAACACAATCGAATGTTCAGATCCCTCTAAATTTTCGAGTGAAATTTTGAAAAAATCATCAAAAAATCAAAACCTTTAATAAAGTTACGCAAATAGACATTTCTGATGTAATTTTTCCTTAGAAAACGATTGACATAAACTGTAGAATGCTAGCATGAACCGTTCTAGAGATATTGCACATTTTTCAAATAAATTTAAGAAAAAATCAAGTAAAATAAAACAAGATCAATCATGCATAAAGCATTGATTATGAAACACTTTCCAACTGAAATGAAATTTTATTTAAACATCTCTAAAATACGATACCTTCTACGGTAATATTTTAAAAATTATTACAATCTACATAATTTATTATATTTGAAAACTTAAAACTTCATCGAAAAAAATGAACTTCATTCAAATGACGGAATTGAAATATAAATTGCCTGGTTTAAACATCGCTAAAATGCGATACATTCCTCTGTAATATTTTTAAATTTATCGTAATACTACAATAATTTATTATATTTGAAAACATCATCGAAAATAAATGAAATTTATTCAAATGACGTCATCGAAATGCAACACGTCTGACTCTCCATATATAAAAGCAGCATCTCATTCATAATTTTTTTCCATTCATCACAATAGTATAATAATTTATTTTAATTAAAAACTTAACACCACGGAGGTACAAGTAATTTAACTCTATGCTTAAAACTTCGTCGAAAAAAATCGTTTGCGTCTCTGTATCAATGAATGAAACATTCATATCAGCTGTATTGCAGACTCCATGAGCTAAATAATTTTGAATTAAAGAAATGCAGCAATTCTTATACAACTCATTCTACTACATTCTTTTGGTGTTTGTATTCTCCATAAGTGAAAATTAGGCTTCGTTGTAGAAATAATTAAAGTTGGATGATCATTTAAACTCAACTATATTGTAATTGCGTTGTTTCAGTATGTAGATGCGCAGAATTTAAGCAAAAATAAAGCGGTTTTAGGAAGGATACAACACTCAATATGAATTAAAAAGAACTTTAAAAATCACGATTTTGAGACAAGATGGATGACATATTTTATTTTGAAGTGGGTCACGTCATCTCTTCATATAATGGTCACTTAATCTCTTCGTTTAAAGGGTGTAATTATTATTTTAATTTTTATTTAAAAAACTACTGAATATACTTTGCTGAAATTTTTTTTATGTATTTTATGGGATAATTTGAATATTTCCTAAAACTTTCGAAGCAATTTGTTAATCTTAAATTAGCTTAAAAAATGTTTGAAAAATTAGGTCCAATAGGGTTTGATTTTTTGAACCCAGGTTCAATACAAAACTAATTGGGTGACATTATAAATTTATATTCCCGTAGGTCCCACAGACCGTCTGAACAACATACTAAAATTTCATTTTGATAAAGTCATTTTTACGGCAGTTATCGTGCTAACGGGCAGACAGACAGAATGAACAAAGTCATAGACACTTTTCAACTATGTTGTAAAGTGTTAAAAATATTAACTACTAGCAGCATACCCGTTCTTCGTACGGAGTATATAATATAAAGAAACTTGAAATTCATAATCATGCCCAAATTTTTATAGTATACTAAATGACATGTTTAATCAAAATATTCTGTTAAAATATTTAATATAATGCTCCTAAAAAGAAGTTTAAGAATCTCTGTTCTCGCTATATAAAATTATCTTCATGGACATATCTGAAGAATAAAACATCTTGGACCCCTTATGTAAGCAAATATAAAAAAAATATGGAATTGAAAATCAATATATGCAAAATAAAAGCGTTAAAATTGTATGGGACCCGTACTAATTATATACGCGAATATTAGAAAATATAACCTGTATTAGTATATTACATGTATAAATTGAAAATACCAATAAACCCGTAATCTTTAAATCTGAAGACAGTCATTTATTCCAATATATGTCAAAATTAAAGTGCTAAAATTATATGGGAAGATATACACGTACTACTTATAATGTCCGATTATTAGTAGATTACCCGTTTTGCAATATGAGTCTCAAAAGTTTTTTGGTAAAATACAACAGACGACGTAATAAATTGAATATATAATTAATCCCCTTAATCTTCATACCAGAAGACTGTACTTGATTCCAATATATATGCCAATATATGTCAAAATATATGCCAATATACCTGTACTACTTATATTCTCGTAGGTTAGAAGATATACCCGTGCATTCCTAGAAGATTACTCGTACAACGTACAATATGCGTGTGTCAGCAATTTTTGCCGCAATAAAACAATGGCGTAATAACTTAAAAATATCAATAATCCCTGAATCAATAATTCCGGAAAATATCAATAATAATAATGTTTAAACCTGAAGAGTATAATTGATATTATCCAGTCCAAAATGAAATGGCAATGAAATTTATTTTATATACATATCTTCATTATTCAAATCGGAAAGGATTTAATAAAAATCGTCTGCCGCATAAACACATTGGATTTAAATCCGTTGCTAAGCGACATGATATCATTTGCTTCAAATAAATTGGTAGAAAAAATATCGTCTAAATAGTTATATTTCTATGGAACATTTGGCGACAGTTTCGTCAAATTAGCGACATTTTAAAAAATCGCCAAATTTATCGCCAAGTGGGACTGTAGAACAGACAGTTCCACTTTGCGACAAATTGACGAAATATCATCACAATACTATCCCCTAACAAAAAACAATTAATATCATTTATGTAGCGCAATTTTATCAATTTCAAGATATTTTTATAGATTTGAAAACATTTTTATCAATTTGGTGACATTTTAAAAATTCGCTAAATGTATTACTAAGTAGGATGGTTGGTCTGATAGAGAAATGCTAACCAAACATCATTTCAGTACTCTCTTCTAACAAAACAAAACAAAATTTCATTGATATGTAGAAGACCCAAGCCACACGACCAACCCGAAGGTTTATGGCAGCTGTTTGTGTAGAAGACCCAGGCCGTCCGACTCGTCCAGGGGACTAAGAGCAGCTATTTGGACGGCCGGGGCAGCTGTTTGTGTGTCGTTTATATCAATTTGGCGACATTTCCGTCAATTTGGCAAAGTTTAAGAAAAGTTGTCAAATTAGCGATATCCCTCCAAATTCGTAGCTTTGAATTTGCAGATCTGAATGAAACATTCTTATCCCGTTTCAATATACTAAATGAAAACACTACAATTGTATTAGAAGATATACCCGCTCTACTCTTTTTCTGTTTCAACAATCGGCTATATGAATTTATTGGCTAAACACAATATATGAGTTTAGTAGCTAAATACGATATAAGCTTGAAAACTCTTTGCCAAAATAAATGAAATTGATGTACGCAGTCAGCAATTAATATAATTAAAAGAAAAATCAAACCGTCCATTCATAAGATATATTTTATATCCATTTATCCATTTATTTATAATTTAAATCGAAAAAAAATAATAAAAACATTAACAAACACATTTAATTTAATTGCGATGCCGAGCAACATGATATATCCTCCTAAAATGTTAAAATTTATTAACCACTAACAGCACACCCGTTATTCGTACGGAGTGTATAATTTGAAGAAACTTAAAGTTCGCAATCATGTGCAAATTCTGTTAAAATATTAAATTTATTGCTCCTAAAGAGAAGTTTAAGAATATATGTTCTCACTATGCAAAATTATCTTCACGATCAGATCTGAAGAATAAAACATCCTGCCCCCTTTTGTAAGCAAATTTACAGAAGAAAAAATAGGAATTGAATGAATATATGCAACCCCGTACTAATTATATTGTCGCAGATCAGAAAATATGCCAATGTGTTAGTAGAAGATTACCCGTATTACAATATGCGTCTCAAAAATATTTGCCCAAATAAAAGAGATAACGTAATAAATTGAAAACATCAATAATATCCGTACTCTTTATACCAGAAGGTCGTAATTGATTCCAATATATGCCAATATATATCAAAACATATGTCAATATACCTGTACTACTTATATTCTCGTAGATTAAAAGATATACACGTGTATTTGTAGAAGATTCGTACAACATACAATATATGAGTTTAAACAATTTTTGTCATAATAAAATAATTGCATAATAACATGAAAATATCAATAATCCTTGAATCAATAATCCCCGAAAATATAAATAATAATAATTTTTAAACCTGAAGACCGTAATTGATATTATCCAGTCAAAAATGCTATAAGAAAAATCAAATCGTTCTTTTCTAAAATATATTTTTATATCCATTTATTTATCATTCAAATCGAAAAAATAATTATTAAAATTAACAGACAGATTTAATTTAATTGCGTTTCTGAGTAACATGATATAAGATAGAATCTTATAACATGTTAAATATGTCATGTCTTATAACATAAACTGCGAAATTAAATAACGATTTTGATTTCTCTATACTTCTCATTGTTCCATAAAAGCTTGTTTTAAATAAACCATGAACCATGGAGATAGATTTCCCCTTTAAATCATGTTTCAAACAATTCATGTTTTCAGAAAGTGACTAATTAACGCAAACAATCTCCCATCAAACTCAGAGATTAAATTTTAATTCACTTTCAAACGATTTTCAAGCTTTTCGTTTGGATAAACCACGGAGTTAGGGAGTAGAACTCCTAGGAAAAAGTTCCGTTTTTCATTAATATCTCGACAACCCCAGGTCTTAAAAACTCGAAACTTGGACAAAAGTTATGGGGGGATATTTCAAGGCAATTCACCAAATTTCATTAAATTCGGTTCAGCCGTTTTTCCGTGATGATGAGACAAACGAAAATTTCGTTTTTTACTAATATCTCGAGAACCACTGGTCGTAGAAACTCAAAACACGGATATAATTTTAAGTGGGGCTATTTCTGGGCTACCCACAAAATTTCATCAAATTCGGTTCAGCCGTTCTCCCGTGATGGTGTGACAAACAGACAGACAGACAGACAGACAGATTTTCATTTTTATTTATATAGATTAGCAGCATACCCGTTCTTCGTACGGAGTATATAATATAAAGAAACTTGAAATTCATAATCATGCCCAAATTCTTATAGTATACTAAATGACATGTTTAATCAAAATATTCTGTTAAAATATTTAATATAATGCTCCTAAAAAGAAGTTTAAGAATCTCTGTTCTCGCTATATAAAATTATCTTCATGGACATATCTGAAGAATAAAACATCTTGGACCCCTTATGTAAGCAAATATAAAAAAAAATATGGAATTGAATCAATATATGCAAAATAAAAGCGTTAAAATTGTATGGGACCCGTACTAATTATATACGCGAATATTAGAAAATATAACCTGTATTAGTAGATTACATGTATAAATTGAAAATAGCAATAAACCCGTAATCTTTAAATCTGAAGACAGTCATTTATTCCAATATATGTCAAAATTAAAGTGCTAAAATTATATGGGAAGATATACACGTACTACTTATAATGTCCGATTATTAGTAGAAGATTGCCCGTTTTGCAATATGAGTCTCAAATGTTTTTTGGTAAAATACAACAGACGACGTAATAAATTGAATATATAATTAATCCCCTTAATCTTCATACCAGAATACTGTACTTGATTCCAATATATATGCCAATATATGTCAAAATATATGCCAATATACCTTTACTACTTATATTCTCGTAGGTTAGAAGATATACCCGTGCATTCCTAGAAGATTACTCGTACAACGTACAATATGCGTGTGTCAGCAATTTTTGCCGCAATAAAACAATGGCGTAATAACTTAAAAATATCAATAATCCCTGAATCAATAATTCCTGAAAATATCAATAATAATAATGTTTAAACCTGAAGAGTATAATTGATATTATCCACTCCAAAATGAAATGGCAATGAAATTTATTTTATATACATATCTTCATTATTCAAATCGGAAAGGATTTAATAAAAATCGTCTGCCGCATAACACATTGGATTTAAATCCGTTGCTAAGCGACATGATATCATTTGCTTCAAATAAATTGGTAGAAAAAATATCGTCTAAATAGTTATATTTCTATGGAACATTTGGCGACAGTTTCGTCAAATTAGCGACATTTTAAAAAATCGCCAAATTTATCGCCAAGTGGGACTGTAGAACTGACAGTTCCACTTCGCGACAAATTGACGAAATATCATCACAATACTATCCCCTAACAAAAAACAATTAATATCATTTATGTAGCGCAATTTTATCAATTTCAAGATATTTTTATAGATTTCAAAACATTTTTATCAATTTGGTGACATTTTAAAAATTCGCTAAATGTATTACTAAGTAGGATGGTTGGTCTGACAGATAAATGCTAACCAAACATCATTTCAGTACTCTCTTCTAACAAAACAAAAAAAAATTTCATTGATATGTAGAAGACCCAAGCCACACGACCAACCCGAAGGTTTATGGCAGCTGTTTGCGTGTCGTTTATATCAATTTGGCGACATTTCCGTCAATTTGGCAAAGTTTAAGAAAAGTTGTCAAATTAGCGATATCCCTCCAAATTCGTAGCTTTGAATTTGCAGATCTGAATGAAACTTTCTTATCCCGTTTCAATATACTAAATGAAAACACTACAATTGTATTAGAAGATATACCCGCTCTACTCTTTTTCTGTTTCAACAATCGGCTATATGAATTTATTGGCTAAACACAATATATGAGTTTAGTAGCTAAATACGATATAAGCTTGAAAACTCTTTGCCAAAATAAATGAAATTGATGTACGCAGTCAGCAATTAATATAATTAAAAGAAAAATCAAACCGTCCATTCATAAGATATACTTTTATATCCATTTATCCATTTATTTACTATTTAAATCGAAAAAAAATAATAAAAACATTAACAAACACATTTAATTTAATTGCGATGCCGAGCAACATGATATATCCTCCTAAAATGTTAAAATTTATTAACCACTAACAGCACACCCGTTATTCGTACGGAGTGTATAATTTAAAGAAACTTAAAGTTCGCAATCATGAGCAAATTCTGTTAAAATATTAAATATATTGCTCCTAAAGAGAAGTTTAAGAATATATGTTCTCACTATGCAAAATTATCTTCACGATCAGATCTGAAGAATAAAACATCCTGCCCCCTTTTGTAAGCAAATTTACAGAAGAAAAAATAGGAATTGAATGAATATATGCAACCCCGTACTAATTATATTGTCGCAGATCAGAAAATATGCCAATGTGTTAGTAGAAGATTACCCGTATTACAATATGCGTCTCAAAAATATTTGCCAAAATAAAAGAGATGACGTAATAAATTGAAAACATCAATAATATCCGTACTCTTTATACCAGAAGGTCGTAATTGATTCCAATATATTCCAATATATATCAAAACATATGTCAATATACCTGTACTACTTATATTCTCGTAGATTAAAAGATATACACGTGTATTTGTAGAAGATTCGTACAACATACAATATATGAGTTTAAACAATTTTTGTCATAATAAAATAATTGCATAATAACTTGAAAATATCAATAATCCTTGAATCAATAATCCCCGAAAATATAAATAATAATAATTTTTAAACCTGAAGACCGTAATTGATATTATCCAGTCAAAAATGCTATAAGAAAAATCAAATCGTTCTTTTCTAAAATATATTTTTATATCCATTTATTTATCATTCAAATCGAAAAAATAATTATTAAAATTAACAGACAGATTTAATTTAATTGCGTTTCTGAGTAACATGATATAAGATAGAATCTTATAACATGTTAAATATGTCATGTCTTATAACATAAACTGCGAAATTAAATAACGATTTTGATTTCTCTATACTTCTCATTGTTCCATAAAAGCTTGTTTTAAATAAACCATGAACCATGGAGATAGATTTCCCCTTTAAATCATGTTTCAAACAATTCATGTTTTCAGAAAGTGACTAATTAACGCAAACAATCTCCCATCAAACTCAGAGATTAAATTTTAATTCACTTTCAAACGATTTTCAAGCTTTTCGTTTGGATAAACCACGGAGTTAGGGAGTAGAACTCCTAGGAAAAAGTTCCGTTTTTCATTAATATCTCGACAACCCCAGGTCTTAAAAACTCGAAACTTGGACAAAAGTTATGGGGGGATATTTCAAGGCAATTCACCAAATTTCATTAAATTCGGTTCAGCCGTTTTTCCGTGATGATGAGACAAACGAAAATTTCGTTTTTTACTAATATCTCGAGAACCACTGGTCGTAGAAACTCAAAACACGGATATAATTTTAAGTGGGGCTATTTCTGGGCTACCCACAAAATTTCATCAAATTCGGTTCAGCCGTTCTCCCGTGATGGTGTGACAAACAGACAGACAGACAGACAGACAGATTTTCATTTTTATTTATATAGATTAGCAGCATACCCGTTCTTCGTACGGAGTATATAATATAAAGAAACTTGAAATTCATAATCATGCCCAAATTCTTATAGTATACTAAATGACATGTTTAATCAAAATATTCTGTTAAAATATTTAATATAATGCTCCTAAAAAGAAGTTTAAGAATCTCTGTTCTCGCTATATAAAATTATCTTCATGGACATATCTGAAGAATAAAACATCTTGGACCCCTTATGTAAGCAAATATAAAAAAAAATATGGAATTGAATCAATATATGCAAAATAAAAGCGTTAAAATTGTATGGGACCCGTACTAATTATATACGCGAATATTAGAAAATATAACCTGTATTAGTAGATTACATGTATAAATTGAAAATAGCAATAAACCCGTAATCTTTAAATCTGAAGACAGTCATTTATTCCAATATATGTCAAAATTAAAGTGCTAAAATTATATGGGAAGATATACACGTACTACTTATAATGTCCGATTATTAGTAGAAGATTGCCCGTTTTGCAATATGAGTCTCAAATGTTTTTTGGTAAAATACAACAGACGACGTAATAAATTGAATATATAATTAATCCCCTTAATCTTCATACCAGAATACTGTACTTGATTCCAATATATATGCCAATATATGTCAAAATATATGCCAATATACCTTTACTACTTATATTCTCGTAGGTTAGAAGATATACCCGTGCATTCCTAGAAGATTACTCGTACAACGTACAATATGCGTGTGTCAGCAATTTTTGCCGCAATAAAACAATGGCGTAATAACTTAAAAATATCAATAATCCCTGAATCAATAATTCCTGAAAATATCAATAATAATAATGTTTAAACCTGAAGAGTATAATTGATATTATCCACTCCAAAATGAAATGGCAATGAAATTTATTTTATATACATATCTTCATTATTCAAATCGGAAAGGATTTAATAAAAATCGTCTGCCGCATAACACATTGGATTTAAATCCGTTGCTAAGCGACATGATATCATTTGCTTCAAATAAATTGGTAGAAAAAATATCGTCTAAATAGTTATATTTCTATGGAACATTTGGCGACAGTTTCGTCAAATTAGCGACATTTTAAAAAATCGCCAAATTTATCGCCAAGTGGGACTGTAGAACTGACAGTTCCACTTCGCGACAAATTGACGAAATATCATCACAATACTATCCCCTAACAAAAAACAATTAATATCATTTATGTAGCGCAATTTTATCAATTTCAAGATATTTTTATAGATTTCAAAACATTTTTATCAATTTGGTGACATTTTAAAAATTCGCTAAATGTATTACTAAGTAGGATGGTTGGTCTGACAGATAAATGCTAACCAAACATCATTTCAGTACTCTCTTCTAACAAAACAAAAAAAAATTTCATTGATATGTAGAAGACCCAAGCCACACGACCAACCCGAAGGTTTATGGCAGCTGTTTGCGTGTCGTTTATATCAATTTGGCGACATTTCCGTCAATTTGGCAAAGTTTAAGAAAAGTTGTCAAATTAGCGATATCCCTCCAAATTCGTAGCTTTGAATTTGCAGATCTGAATGAAACTTTCTTATCCCGTTTCAATATACTAAATGAAAACACTACAATTGTATTAGAAGATATACCCGCTCTACTCTTTTTCTGTTTCAACAATCGGCTATATGAATTTATTGGCTAAACACAATATATGAGTTTAGTAGCTAAATACGATATAAGCTTGAAAACTCTTTGCCAAAATAAATGAAATTGATGTACGCAGTCAGCAATTAATATAATTAAAAGAAAAATCAAACCGTCCATTCATAAGATATACTTTTATATCCATTTATCCATTTATTTACTATTTAAATCGAAAAAAAATAATAAAAACATTAACAAACACATTTAATTTAATTGCGATGCCGAGCAACATGATATATCCTCCTAAAATGTTAAAATTTATTAACCACTAACAGCACACCCGTTATTCGTACGGAGTGTATAATTTAAAGAAACTTAAAGTTCGCAATCATGAGCAAATTCTGTTAAAATATTAAATATATTGCTCCTAAAGAGAAGTTTAAGAATATATGTTCTCACTATGCAAAATTATCTTCACGATCAGATCTGAAGAATAAAACATCCTGCCCCCTTTTGTAAGCAAATTTACAGAAGAAAAAATAGGAATTGAATGAATATATGCAACCCCGTACTAATTATATTGTCGCAGATCAGAAAATATGCCAATGTGTTAGTAGAAGATTACCCGTATTACAATATGCGTCTCAAAAATATTTGCCAAAATAAAAGAGATGACGTAATAAATTGAAAACATCAATAATATCCGTACTCTTTATACCAGAAGGTCGTAATTGATTCCAATATATTCCAATATATATCAAAACATATGTCAATATACCTGTACTACTTATATTCTCGTAGATTAAAAGATATACACGTGTATTTGTAGAAGATTCGTACAACATACAATATATGAGTTTAAACAATTTTTGTCATAATAAAATAATTGCATAATAACTTGAAAATATCAATAATCCTTGAATCAATAATCCCCGAAAATATAAATAATAATAATTTTTAAACCTGAAGACCGTAATTGATATTATCCAGTCAAAAATGCTATAAGAAAAATCAAATCGTTCTTTTCTAAAATATATTTTTATATCCATTTATTTATCATTCAAATCGAAAAAATAATTATTAAAATTAACAGACAGATTTAATTTAATTGCGTTTCTGAGTAACATGATATAAGATAGAATCTTATAACATGTTAAATATGTCATGTCTTATAACATAAACTGCGAAATTAAATAACGATTTTGATTTCTCTATACTTCTCATTGTTCCATAAAAGCTTGTTTTAAATAAACCATGAACCATGGAGATAGATTTCCCCTTTAAATCATGTTTCAAACAATTCATGTTTTCAGAAAGTGACTAATTAACGCAAACAATCTCCCATCAAACTCAGAGATTAAATTTTAATTCACTTTCAAACGATTTTCAAGCTTTTCGTTTGGATAAACCACGGAGTTAGGGAGTAGAACTCCTAGGAAAAAGTTCCGTTTTTCATTAATATCTCGACAACCCCAGGTCTTAAAAACTCGAAACTTGGACAAAAGTTATGGGGGGATATTTCAAGGCAATTCACCAAATTTCATTAAATTCGGTTCAGCCGTTTTTCCGTGATGATGAGACAAACGAAAATTTCGTTTTTTACTAATATCTCGAGAACCACTGGTCGTAGAAACTCAAAACACGGATATAATTTTAAGTGGGGCTATTTCTGGGCTACCCACAAAATTTCATCAAATTCGGTTCAGCCGTTCTCCCGTGATGGTGTGACAAACAGACAGACAGACAGACAGACAGATTTTCATTTTTATTTATATAGATTAGCAGCATACCCGTTCTTCGTACGGAGTATATAATATAAAGAAACTTGAAATTCATAATCATGCCCAAATTCTTATAGTATACTAAATGACATGTTTAATCAAAATATTCTGTTAAAATATTTAATATAATGCTCCTAAAAAGAAGTTTAAGAATCTCTGTTCTCGCTATATAAAATTATCTTCATGGACATATCTGAAGAATAAAACATCTTGGACCCCTTATGTAAGCAAATATAAAAAAAAATATGGAATTGAATCAATATATGCAAAATAAAAGCGTTAAAATTGTATGGGACCCGTACTAATTATATACGCGAATATTAGAAAATATAACCTGTATTAGTAGATTACATGTATAAATTGAAAATAGCAATAAACCCGTAATCTTTAAATCTGAAGACAGTCATTTATTCCAATATATGTCAAAATTAAAGTGCTAAAATTATATGGGAAGATATACACGTACTACTTATAATGTCCGATTATTAGTAGAAGATTGCCCGTTTTGCAATATGAGTCTCAAATGTTTTTTGGTAAAATACAACAGACGACGTAATAAATTGAATATATAATTAATCCCCTTAATCTTCATACCAGAATACTGTACTTGATTCCAATATATATGCCAATATATGTCAAAATATATGCCAATATACCTTTACTACTTATATTCTCGTAGGTTAGAAGATATACCCGTGCATTCCTAGAAGATTACTCGTACAACGTACAATATGCGTGTGTCAGCAATTTTTGCCGCAATAAAACAATGGCGTAATAACTTAAAAATATCAATAATCCCTGAATCAATAATTCCTGAAAATATCAATAATAATAATGTTTAAACCTGAAGAGTATAATTGATATTATCCACTCCAAAATGAAATGGCAATGAAATTTATTTTATATACATATCTTCATTATTCAAATCGGAAAGGATTTAATAAAAATCGTCTGCCGCATAACACATTGGATTTAAATCCGTTGCTAAGCGACATGATATCATTTGCTTCAAATAAATTGGTAGAAAAAATATCGTCTAAATAGTTATATTTCTATGGAACATTTGGCGACAGTTTCGTCAAATTAGCGACATTTTAAAAAATCGCCAAATTTATCGCCAAGTGGGACTGTAGAACTGACAGTTCCACTTCGCGACAAATTGACGAAATATCATCACAATACTATCCCCTAACAAAAAACAATTAATATCATTTATGTAGCGCAATTTTATCAATTTCAAGATATTTTTATAGATTTCAAAACATTTTTATCAATTTGGTGACATTTTAAAAATTCGCTAAATGTATTACTAAGTAGGATGGTTGGTCTGACAGATAAATGCTAACCAAACATCATTTCAGTACTCTCTTCTAACAAAACAAAAAAAAATTTCATTGATATGTAGAAGACCCAAGCCACACGACCAACCCGAAGGTTTATGGCAGCTGTTTGCGTGTCGTTTATATCAATTTGGCGACATTTCCGTCAATTTGGCAAAGTTTAAGAAAAGTTGTCAAATTAGCGATATCCCTCCAAATTCGTAGCTTTGAATTTGCAGATCTGAATGAAACTTTCTTATCCCGTTTCAATATACTAAATGAAAACACTACAATTGTATTAGAAGATATACCCGCTCTACTCTTTTTCTGTTTCAACAATCGGCTATATGAATTTATTGGCTAAACACAATATATGAGTTTAGTAGCTAAATACGATATAAGCTTGAAAACTCTTTGCCAAAATAAATGAAATTGATGTACGCAGTCAGCAATTAATATAATTAAAAGAAAAATCAAACCGTCCATTCATAAGATATACTTTTATATCCATTTATCCATTTATTTACTATTTAAATCGAAAAAAAATAATAAAAACATTAACAAACACATTTAATTTAATTGCGATGCCGAGCAACATGATATATCCTCCTAAAATGTTAAAATTTATTAACCACTAACAGCACACCCGTTATTCGTACGGAGTGTATAATTTAAAGAAACTTAAAGTTCGCAATCATGAGCAAATTCTGTTAAAATATTAAATATATTGCTCCTAAAGAGAAGTTTAAGAATATATGTTCTCACTATGCAAAATTATCTTCACGATCAGATCTGAAGAATAAAACATCCTGCCCCCTTTTGTAAGCAAATTTACAGAAGAAAAAATAGGAATTGAATGAATATATGCAACCCCGTACTAATTATATTGTCGCAGATCAGAAAATATGCCAATGTGTTAGTAGAAGATTACCCGTATTACAATATGCGTCTCAAAAATATTTGCCAAAATAAAAGAGATGACGTAATAAATTGAAAACATCAATAATATCCGTACTCTTTATACCAGAAGGTCGTAATTGATTCCAATATATTCCAATATATATCAAAACATATGTCAATATACCTGTACTACTTATATTCTCGTAGATTAAAAGATATACACGTGTATTTGTAGAAGATTCGTACAACATACAATATATGAGTTTAAACAATTTTTGTCATAATAAAATAATTGCATAATAACTTGAAAATATCAATAATCCTTGAATCAATAATCCCCGAAAATATAAATAATAATAATTTTTAAACCTGAAGACCATAATTGATATTATCCAGTCAAAAATGCTATAAGAAAAATCAAATCGTTCTTTTCTAAAATATATTTTTATATCCATTTATTTATTATTCAAATCGAAAAAATAATTATTAAAATTAACAGACAGATTTAATTTAATTGCGTTTCTGAGTAACATGATATAAGATAGAATCTTATAACATGTTAAATATGTCATGTCTTATAACATAAACTGCGAAATTAAATAACGATTTTGATTTCTCTATACTTCTCATTGTTCCGTAAAAGCTTGTTTTAAATAAACCATGAACCATGGAGATAGATTTCCCCTTTAAATCATTTTTTCAAACAATTCATGTTTTCAGAAAGTGACTAATTAACGCAAAAAATCTCCCATCAAACTCAGAGATTAAATTTTAATTCACTTTCAAACGATTTTCAAGCTTTTCGTTTGGATAAACCACGGAGTTAGGGAGTAGAACTCCTAGGAAAAAGTTCCGTTTTTCATTAATATCTCAACAACCCCAGGTCTTAGAAACTCGAAACTTGGACAAAAGTTATGGGGGGATATTTCAAGGCTATAAACCAAATTTCATTAAATTCGGTTCAGCCGTTTTTCCGTGATGATGAGACAAACGAAAATTTCGTTTTTTACTAATATCTCGAGAACCACTGGTCGTAGAAACTCAAAACACGGATATAATTTTAAGTGGGGCTATTTCTGGGCTACCCACAAAATTTCATCAAATTCGGTTCAGCCGTTCTCCCGTGATGGTGTGACAAACAGACAGACAGACAGACAGACAGATTTTCATTTTTATTTATATAGATTAAGAAACATGTTCACTTTTCATATGTAATCTATATATATATATATATATATATATATATATATATATATATATATATATATATAAAGAAGAAAAGTATGTATGTATGTTCCACCATAACTGAAGAACGGCTGAACCGAATTTGATGAAATTTGGTGGGTAGTCTTGAAATCGCCCTCTATAAATTTAGTCCAAGTTTTGAGTTTCTAAAACCTGGGGTTGTCGAGATATTGATGGAAAACGAAACTTTTTCCTAGTTTTTTTAGTCTACTCTCTAACTCCATGATTCCCAACAAAAAAGATTGGAAATAGTTGGTTCAAAACTTAAAAATATATCACAATACTGTAATAATTAATTATATTTGAAAATGTAAAACATTATCGAAAAAACGTACTTGATCCAAATGACGTCATCGAAATATAAATCGCCTAGCTCTCTGTGTAAAAGCAGTAAATATTTCATTCATACATTTTTATTTCATTCATCACAGTACTATAATAATTTATTCTACTTAAAAACTTAAAACCATGGAGGTCAAAGTAATTTAACTCTACGCATACAATTTCATCGAAGAAGTCTGCCATTAAATCGTCTGCTTCTCTATGTAAAATCAATGAATATTTGTTTCATTCATATCATCTATATTGCAGATTCCTGAGCAAAATAATTTTGCGTTAAAGAAATTCAGCAATTCTTATACAACTCATCTTACAGCCTAATCAGTTTACATTCTCAATAAGTAAAAATTTGGTTTCGTTGTAGAAAAAATCAAAGTTTGGTGCTCATTTAAACTCAAATATATTGTAATTGTGTTGTTTCAGAATACAGATGCACAGAAATTAAGCAAAAATAAAGCGGTTTTTGGACGGATACAACACTAAACTTAAATTAAACTGAACTTTAAAAATCACAATTTTGACATAATAGGGATGGTATTGATCATTTAAACTCAAATTCATTATAATTGTGATGTTTCAGAGTACAGATGCACAGAAATTAAGCAAAAGAAAGGGGTTTTAGGACGGATGCGACATTAAATATGATTTAAAAATAACTTTAAAAATCACGATTTTGGCACAAGTTGGATGCCATATTTTATTTTGAAGTGGGTCACGTGATCTCTTCATATAAGATGTGTAATTATTATTTTAATTGTCATTTAAAAAATTACTGAATATATTTTGCTGAACATTTTTTTATATATTTTATGGGATAATTTGAATATTTCCCAAAATTTTCGAAGCCATTTGTGAATTTTAAATTCGCTTAAAAATGTTTGAAAAATGAGGTCCCACAGGGTTCAATGTATTTCAATTTTTCAACTAGGGTTCAAACAAATTGGGTGATATTATTCATTTACATTCCCATAGGTTCCACAGACCGTCTGAACAACATACTAAAATTTCATTTTGATACAATCATTTGTACGCAAGTTATCGTGCTGACAGACAGACAGAATGAACAAAGTCATAAACACTTTCCTACTATGTTGTAAAGTGTTAAAAATGGATATTTAATTATCAGCATTTTATGAGGAAGATTCTTACTTATGCAGCTATGACTAAATACAAAGATTTTTTTTTCTTTCATAATGCAATGAATTTACTTTTTTCAGTGAAAAAACAATGTATAAGATTCACGGCCTTATATGTTCCGGTGTAACTTTTATCACAGTTTTACATGGTAAATCCCGAGCAACGCCGAGTAATAGCTGCTAGTACGCGATAAATTTGGCGACATCATTCTCGTGGATCTAACTCGTTCCACTCACGAGAAAAGATACTTTGAGTAATACTTTCGTATTTGAACGCTAATAGTCATTTATCTGCTAGAAGAATAACTTATTTCTCAGTCTATAACGCTTGGCGATATTTTGACGACGAATTTGGCAGAATGTCGTCAACTTGGCGACTTTTTTAAATATTGGCAAATTAACGAAAATTTCACCAAATGGATAAAAATGACGCTAAATCAATGAAAATGACGAGTAATTGAAGAAAATTCAATATCTTGGAAAGAGTATAGGTATCTACTATAAGAATAACATTTTTTTAACTGTAAAAGTAGTAAATTCATTGCATTATAGTAGGAAAGCCATGTGCTGCTCACATCAGATTTTTTTAATTATATTAATTACGGACTGCGTACATCACTTTCATTTAATTTGGCAAAAAGTTTTCAAACTTATACGAGGGTCACACTGAAATTTTAAGCTACGGCTAAGTGGTAAAGCTTACCAACTCTTAGGAGGGTTCAAAGTACTCCTCTCCAACATCAATGCACTTTTGTAGGCGAATTTTCCAACGATTAAATGCTTCAAGCCATCTATTTCTTGGAATCGATGAAAAATGTGCTTTTATAGCCTCATCCATCTCATCGTCGGAATGAAAAAGAAGCACACGTAAATTTTTCTTAGATTAAAAAATAGCCAAAGGTCACACATAGCGAGATCAGGGAAATAAAGTGGATGTTCTATCACTTTGATATTTTTTGTTCAAGAAATTCGACTGTCATTTTTGCTGAATGAGAAGATGCATTGTCATGGTGAAGTACGAGTCCCCAACATTCACTTCCTGAAGAATTTCTGGAAGACACTTAGTGGTGTACCAGTTAGCTGTAACTGTCTTCTGTCCCTCTAGCTTTGTGGTTTTGACCAGACCTGTACTTCTGAAGAACATGGCATACATTACTTCTTGCATTGCTCGTTGTCCTTTCACTATTGTTGGTTAGGGGTATCTTCAAAAACCCATACTTTACTTTCTTGACGTGTTGAAACGTCTAAAAACGGTATGTACGCTTCATCACCAGTTATGATTTTAGAAATAATGTGGTGCCCACCATCATTACGTAATTTTAGGGTTTCTTTAGGGCCGTAAATCTCCGTTGTCACATTAATTTGATTGACATTAACGCCGATGCAGCCTTAAATCCCCGTTGTCAAATTAATATGATTGACATTAACGCCCTCCGGCCGCACATCCCCGTGGTTACGTTGATTTGGTTAACATGACCGTGCACGCAGCCGTAAATTTACATTGGTCTTCACAGAAGACAATTTTCCATAGAAAATTATGTAAATTCCGTAATCCTCAGTATGAGGAAGTTACGGGAATACGTCGTAATCGGCATCTCCGTGAGCAGGTCAGTAAGTCGAAAATTCCCCGATTTTTCCAGAATTTTGAACAAATCATCGATTTTTCCTGCAATTTCCCAGACATTTAAGTCCACTTTCAAATTCCCGATTTCCAGAGTGCGCACGAACCCTGAGATTTATATAGGGGATGGACAGACAGACAAAACTTTCAATTTTATATATAAATCATCCTAACAGGCTTTAGACAATTTTTCGATTGACCTTGGAAGAAAACGTGTTTCGCTCTTTCTCGTTCGCGAATGAAATGAACATCGAAAAAAAAAAAACTCACCCTGCACAGTTCCAGGGCTCTTGAAGTTAGCAATGAAACGGGGTTCTGAAAAGACATATAATTTTGGATATGATATAATATTGTGCAAGGATCTAAAAGTTAGAGCCCTGGTCCCGTTCAGGGTCGAAAATGGGATTCCATTCCTCTGCTATAGCTCATTTTAAAAACATTGAGATGATGCCTTATAAAAATCCTGATTATAAAAACTAATCGCGGGAAGAACAAAAATTTTTTAGACCGTACCCTCTTTCCCCACCACCAACCACTCGAAAGGACTTTCGGACCCCATATAATGTGCTCTTACTCCGCGTGAACATGTGAACAATTTGGGTACAGCCGGGATCGAGTTCGGGGCCTCCGAGTGCAATCCCCGTGCCTTAACCACTGGGCTGTCCCGATTCCAATGGAGGGATTTTGAACGTAATAATGAATAATCCATTATGCTTGGACGAAGAAGTTCCAAAAAGCATTTAATTTCAATCGACGTGGGGTTCATTAAATGCCAAAACAGACGTCCGTAGATTCCGTAAATCTTGTACATCATTCATCGCTATGAAAGACGTGACGTCACTGCATCATGTTGGGAAAGTCACGTGCTGCTCACATTTCATTTTTTTTTTCAGAGAGAGTAATGGATTCTCAAGTCCCATTCAGTGTCCGGACAGGCCGCCTATCCGCAAATCCCCCCGTTTGAGAACCATCTCATGAAGGTCGAAAAATATTGAAGGCCGCAAATTTGTCTGGACACAGACTACAGATTTCGAATCCCGTACGGAAAAAAAGGGGCAAAAATCTATTTATAAATTTACACGAAGTTCTTTTTCCGCGCGCACTGAAGGTTCATGATGATGGACGTCTCTAATTTTAGAAAGCCATTGAGCCTAGACCTTGTGAAGTGAGAAGGAAGGTGGGTGGGGGAAGAGAAAGAAGGTCGGCATTCAGTTTTTATTCCGCAAACTTGCGTCTATTATTACTTTCCTTATACATATAGTATAATGTATAAGGAAAGTATTGATTCGAATTAGAATTTTTGACGGGAGGGCATGTTTCAAGCATCCCTGAACACGAATTAGACGTTTCTGAGGTGATATCTGTGTGTGTAAGTATATATGTCTGTCATATGATGGGCATACATTTTATTATAAAAAAAATGCTCTTCTAAATATCGCCAACTTGGCGATATTTATCCCCCCAGCGACGAAAATATCGTCAAAATTGCAAAAATGACGTCAAGTCAATGAAAATGACGCTAAATTGATGAATTTATTAAAATATTTAAATATATGGACTATATATGGAAATATATGGATATTATAAAAGAACAAACATATGAATGTAGTAATATAACATATTTAATTTATTTTACATTAGGAACAAAGAACAAGAAAACAAAAAGACCCTTAAAAAGTAATTATAAGTTTAATCACTGTCATCACTTTCATGTACTATCAGTCTTTTCTTTCTGACAGGTATGATGTCAAATTCATCACTTGAGCTTTCTTGATGCGATTCTGGCTCAATGGTTGACGAATTAGGCAAGATCTCGGGTTGACAAGATTTTGTCATGAAATCGGTAATTAACAATTGCGTAGGTTTTTTTTTTGCTAAATCTTTATAGACCTCTTCATATTGATTTAAGCATTTAAGAAGGTCTCGCCGGAATCGGAGAGCTCGATCAACATTTGTGTCATATTGTAAGAAATGGTTGTCCAATTTTCTTCCCAAATCAAGTCCTACTCTTATGATTCTTGCTGTGAACGCAACTGGTTCAGATTGCTCTTCATCAGAATCATTGTCTTCATCATGTTTGTTTGTTTCAAGAATCATGTTAATTAAATCATCTTCATTCAATTCTTCATCAGCCATTATTTCTTCAATATCTGCCTGAGCTAAATCTTCAAAATCTTCTCCTCCTATAGTATGGGCCAACTCAGTGATCTGAGAATATTCATGCTCTATTGGTGATTTATCCTTTCCACTTTCAACAACATCCGGCCATATTGCTTTCCAGCAGGCGTTGATCGTTGATTGTTTGATCTGAGTGTATGACAGTCCCCAACATGCTTAACACAATCTAAAATTGTAAATTTCTTCCAAGCATCCACCAGAGTAAGAGATTCATCATTCTCCATTTGTTCTAAGATATAACTGAAAGTTTGCTTGATGTACAGTGCTTTAAAAGTCGAAATTATCCCTTGATCTAACGGCTGTAATAAGGAAGTTGTATTCTTTGGTAAAAAAACAACTTTTACATTTTCGTGTTGTAAATCTGGAGGATGACCTGGGCATTATCAATTAATTGAAGAGCCTTAAAAGGCAATCCCTTTTTAGTTAAATAATTTTTGACATCTGGAACAAAGAAGTTATGGAACCATTCTTTGAAAGCTATGGCAGTGTCCCATGCTTTTCTATTAGCCATCCAATAGACGGGAAGGTTTTTGATATTTATTCCTTTGAATGATCGAGGTGATTTTGATTTGTTAATCACCAATGGTTTCATCATATAATCGCCAGAAGCATTGCAACAGAAAAGAACTGTTATACGACTTTTCGCTACTTTATGACCACTAGCTGATTTGTGAGCTATGGCTATAAAGGTTCTTTCCGGCATTTTTTCCCTGAATAATCCCGACTCGTCAGCATTGAAAACCTGATCGTGTAGGAGTTAGCGGCAATGATTTCAGCAAGTTTTGCCGGATAGTGTTGTGCCGCATCCGAATCAGCTGATGCACTTTCACCTTTCATTCTCAGATTATGTAAAGAATGTCTTTGTTTGAATCTCTCGAACTACCCATGGCTTGCGGAAAAAGATACCTTCTTTTCATCGGACGAAGTCGATGGCGACTGATTCTTAAATGATTGATAAATCTTCAAAGCTTTATTTGTAACAGCATTCCACTGGTATCGATCGGGATTCGCTTTTGAATTTGGTCTTCTATCCATATCACTAAGGCTTTTTCCATATTTTCCATTGTAACATCTCTAACATATGAAGTCGTACTCATACTGCTGCAGGTTCCATGTGCTACACTTTTTCTAATGGGGTCTTCATTTTTTCTTATTGTCTTTACTGTGGCTTCATTCATGGAGTAAAATTTAGCAACACCTGTTACTCTTTCTCTATTACGTAGATGGTCTAATATTTGAATTTTAGTTTCTAAAGAAATAACTTTTCTTTTCATTTGATTTTTCTTCAAATCCTCTGACATTATAGAACCTTAACAAATTTACGCAAACTATAAAGATGCAAGAAAAACTTACCAGTTCAAAAGATACACGCACAATAATATAAGCTTTGCTGCTAAAATGTTTCTGCACTATGTACTTGAATGAACCAGATAGCTTTACTGTTGTGAAATACATACGGGGATTTCCCTATACGGGGATTCCCCTAAATGTATATATTTCACACCAGGAATCCCCTGTTGTTTTCATCAGTGTTACCAAAGGAATAAAATTCAAAAATCTCATCAAATTTTTGTATAGGCGTATATGGAGCGGAATATACATTTTTATCAATTTTTTAAAATCTGTTAATTTATAAACCATGTAAAACAAGTACATACCGTGTAAATCGGGGGATAAGTGCATATATAGATAGATAGATAAATACAGATAAATTTATTCTTCCGACAAGAAACTGAGTCTGAATTCACATGTCACTGACCTTCGTGAACACCAGCTGAGATTTGCAGTAACATCTGGGCAAATTTCGTTGGTGATTGTCTGGTGGAAAGTTACCTCTTGCCAGAACGCCTGATCGGCACAGAGTACCGTATGTTTTTGAATCAAGTGCTTTCCGGTCTGTTGCAGGTATTCCTGTCACCACACAGAGGGACATGTGGTTTATGCATGGGCCCCCAGCATACTTTTATATAGAGGTCCGATATTTCCTAAATGCTCCCTCTTTGTTCGATGCGAATGAAAATGTGAAACTTGTAAATTAGTTCTCTATTTTTTCACTGTTGAAGGATCAACATGGATATGTAACTTTACGCTTTCTTGGCACTATCAGTGAAATGCGGCCCAAGGTTCCATTGCAAATATTGTTCATCTTGATGTGTACTATTTTTTTTTTTTTTGTTGAAAGAGTTTACGATCATCCTAATATAACTTAATTACTGTATACAGGTAGTACACATGCATATAACATTTTTATAAATACATCTGCCATCCTACTATAATTAGTAAATTCTTGTGTTGCATGGCATTTTCTGACTTTGAGCATAATAATTTAAAGATACCTGAATTATTTACTGAAACATACAAATCAAATTCCAAATGTGACTTAAGTAATATTTACTTGCATTTAATGCCATCAAGAATAGGTTACATTCAAATGAAATTGAATTTCATTAAACAATGTTTACATGACCCGAATAAAATTTTAGCCACACAAAAAAGGGAGATACAGAAATTTCTGTTCAATTCTATTCGCATTTCAGTTTTTGAGTAATATATCCGTTAGACAACATAAATATACAATAATAATAAAAATAAAATTACCAGAGATGCTTTTTAAAGTTTATTATGATCAGCAAGTTTTAAAATGTCAAAAGTAATTCATTTTACACAACATTTATATTTACAGGCACATAAATACAAATAGCTCTCTAACGATTATGTGCAATAATCAAATGATTTCTTTCTAGACTAGATAAAATTTGTAAAATTTTAATGGTCATATAAAAGTCATGCAGTAAATATACGCAATTGACAAGCACAACAAACATATTTGTTATAAACGGGTGATAAAAGCAAACGTCATACACAGCATAAAAAGTTAGAAAATAGCATGTGCTTTTGATGAAGCATCAGGCTGCCATAAAGAGATAAGGGCACTTAGCTTGTATATTACAGCAAATTGTACAATGCTTTTTCAACTTTGATTTAAAAATGGGGATTTTATAATAAAACTGCCCTTACGTTTCTAGATAACATATTTCAATAAAATTTTTATTTGTAAACTATGATGGTATGATTTATGAAGAAACATTGAATGTTTGCCAACAGAGGGATATATGGTATATACTATAAAGACAAATATAGCTTTACAAAACATTTATTTAATGTCAGTTATAGAAAGTATTAGCTGTTGACTCTAAGAACCAGATTATACAGTACTGAATGATTAATTAGGTATCAATCCATCATATCCAGTTGGTTAAACATTTATAACTTCTTTTTAAATTGGATTCTCTATCCATATAATCAAAAAATGGGTATACAGGCAATGAAATAAGGTTATCCAAAATACATCCTGGCAACAAAATACCCTGCTGTAAATAAATATGAAGCATGCCCTCCAACAAGTAAATACAAAAGGCCTTCAAACAATACAAAAAAGCATCAAAGAAACCAAAATTTTGTCAAAGATCATTACAACAAAAATGGTAGCCCTCATAGGAGAATAGAACTCCAGGGTTTCTGATTCATGAATTTCAAGAACGAATAAAAGCAGTCTTTTTTCTATACTGTCATTTATTTTTCCAACCATCATAATTCAAAATCTAATAACTTTTATAAGTTTTAAAATGTCCATTCAATTTTATAGGTTTGTAGCTTACCGTTATTACCACAGTTGACATCCTACAAAAACTATTTGAGGAGATTTTGAGATATACCGTACATACTCAAGTATAAGTTGACTTTGCATATAAGTCGCCCCCCTACTTTCAGAGAAAAAAGAAAATGGAAAAAATTCTGCATTATAGTTTTAAACAATCCATGTTATAGAGTGTGTAGTTCTGAAAAGAACCATTTTTTGTCAAAGACAATTGGCCGTAATGGGAGAAGCGAAAGATAAACATTGAACATAAACAAGAGAGTTATATAACAGTTGTAAGTATATTTTTCAATGATGCGATACACTGGTAGTCGGGAGCATCAGGAGGGCAGTGACTCACAGGAGAGAAATTTGGAGTGTGCGACTGAATAATTACTATCGCATTGTTTACTACTGCATAGAATGAATTGTCTCGCAGGAAAAAAAGAACTTTTAGAATTACGATTTTTTTAGACGTATAAGTCACCCCCCCCCCCACACACACACACACACTTTAAAGCTTTTTCTTTTTTTTTCAAAAATTTCTCAACTTATACACGAGTATATACTTAATGCTTGAAATAGATACACATACTCTCACTTTCTTAGTAAGCTTTAATATTTACAATATACACTAATTCAACTGAAGCTTTTCTCTGGAATGTCATCCAATATTATGAGGTAAAACCAAGTGTGATAGGCTCCCCCGACTGAGGTGACCATTCGAACATCGTAGGCATAAGCACTTGTATATTTGATGTTAAACAAAATGTTATTCTTACAGTTTGGTAACTATGTTGATCAATACAACTTCGTATTTTACCCTGGGAGCTGTTGAAGCTACTTTTTGAATCTCATGCACATCGAAACACGTTTCATTGAAATATATTAATTAGAAATTGTGAATAAGATTAATTTAGTTATAACACTGTAGAATGTCGATGAATTTAATGTAAAAAAGGGGGTGAGGGGGGAGATAAGATTCATTCTAATATTTACATTGTGGTTGAAATGCCTTCCAAAATTCAGTGAAACAGGCAAAGTCAATGCATTCATTCATTTAGTTTTACAAATTATAAACAATTTTTAAAATTCAAAGGGCATTCAAATGATAAAAGCATAAATTATATCACTAATAACTATAAAGTCAATAGCATATTTAAAAATTAAAAATGCTGTTATACTCTAATTTATAAACTATATACAGACGAACCTCTATTTAACAAACATCTATTTAGCTAAACGTTTATAGAACTTCCTTGATGAAAGCAAGTATATGTCAGTTAGGTAACTACATGTTGTGACACATTGGAACACGTTATTATTTTATTATTCAAAATTAACTTTTTTTTATATAATTCATTAAATACTTTATTTTACTTTAAATTTATTATTCAAAATTATCTTATTCAAAATTGCTTTTATTTTTTATATCCATTAATAGGCCAATTGTCACTTTTTCTAAATTAAATTATAACATACTGCTTTCATTCATATTTTCATTCGTACGGTGTATGCCTCCTTCATACTGCGGCACAGCAATATCCGTTTTTGACGATTGGCAAAGGGGTTTGATTATGGAGAAAACTGGTAAGGGAATAATCTTCTGGTGCTCACTTTTTCACCTCCCTGGTTGGGCTAGAGTTAGGTTTCCTCGGCATGGCAACATCAGGTTAGGCGGAAGATTTTCTCCCTGTGTAAAAAGTGCTGAGCCATTCTCTTCTTAAAAAAAAAAATCTTCAAGTATAGAGGTTATTTTTGTTGGCAGGGGGGCCTTGGTGTCCCTTGTCTTAGCCATTTTTATATATATAATATGTTCTCACGAGATAGTTTCACCTATTTATTATTTTATAAAATCAAGATACATCTAATACGTTCTGATGAATTAGAATCATGCTGTTCAAGAAAAGATGAAAAGGTGACATGCAATTAAGCAAACATGGTATGTCTACAATAATGGTGAATCAAAAAAATTTATGTTTGGTGTAAATTAGAAGAAAAAATAAAGAAATATTGTTTATGGTCTTCTGATTTATAAATGTCTTTTCTACGTTTGATTGAGACATTTTCTTTTTATTGAGAGATGAGCAAGGATCAAGTCTTCTAAAAAAAATGGGTTTCAAAAATAGGTGGGGTATGGGGGGCGGTCCTCTTCGGGGGCTTCTCTAATCATTTTGTTCTAAAAAGTTTTCTTACTTGCACCACAAAAAAATTTATATCTAAAAACATCTAGATGATCTGGATAAGTATTGAGTTTACATATTGTGAATCCTAATGGTGAGGTGAAGAAATGTGAGAGAATATATAAATATTATATATACATTATTCTTTACTGATAATTGATTATTGTGATATAATAGTGATTTTTCAATTTTCAATTCAGAGATCATAAAAAAAAAAAATTATCTGTTAATGTTGAAGGCTCAAACCACACAACTGACCCATAGGTTGCAGCAGCTTAATGTGTGGCCTGGTAATTGCTAGTGCTGAAACCCAGACCGTCCGACCTACCAAAAAGGTGTAAGGTAACTGTTTGGACGGTCGGGAAGTGCCACCCAATTTAGACCGGAACCCAGTGGGGGAGGCATCCACAGGGACCGTACCCTCCTTCCCCTACCACCAACCTCTCGGAAGGACTTAAGGACCCACATGTTTAACGTGATCATACTCCGCATGAACACGGCAGCAGTTTTGGCAGTGGCTGGAATCGAACCCGGGCCTACCGAGTGCAACTCCAGCGCGCTAACCAATGGGCTACCGCGCCCCCGGTAATTGCTAGTGTGAAAGCCCCAGGCCGTCCGACTCATCCAGAGGACTTAGAGTATCTATTTGGACGACCGGGAAGGGTAATTGCTAGTGTTGAAGACCCAGACCATCCGGCTCGCCCTGAGAGCTTGAGCAACCATTTGGACGGCCGGGGTAATTGCTAGTGTTGATGTTGATGAGACCCAGACCGTCCGACCTACCAGAAAGGTGTAAGGTAACTGTATGGACGGCCGGGAAGTGCCACCCAATTTAGACCGGAACCCAGTGGGGGAGGCATCCACAGGGACCGTACCCTCCTTCCCCTACCACCAATCTCTCGGAAGGACTTACGGACCCACATGTTTAACGTGATCGTACTCCGCATGAACACGGCGGCATTTTGTGGTAGCGTGCAAATCTAGCGCGCAAATCACGGGGATACCGCACCCAAGATGGCCAACAGCACGTGGTGTTCCGAGGTGGGGTAATTGCTAGTGTGAAGAAAATGAGTAAATAACATTGAAGAATGTATCAAATTGGTATGTGTTTGTTTTTTCAAATTTTAATTCCACAATTTACATCAATTTATAAAGAAAATAATGCATTCATCCTTATATTTGGATATTACGTGAAGAAGATTAATATATTTATGTTTCAATATATATATACATATATATATATAATTAAAGAAGATGGTATTTCTAACCTTTCATATATCAACTTTAAATAAAGAACATTTAAAAAAAATGTATATTTCTTTACTTTTTCTTTTGATGAATTTAGACTCAATCATTTTAGGAACTTTCATCTAATATTGTAATTAAGCACAAGAACATTTTGACATTCAATTATTTCTTTTTATTCCTTAAAATTCAGATCCAGATCCAGGTAAGAAATTGAAATAATGTAACTGTATCGCTTAATTTAATGTCTTATGTAATTGTAAATTTTAGGAGCTCACATGCAAAAATGGGTTAATATTTATAAACACAATGCAATGCAATTTTATCCTTTTATTCAAAATTCATTCCCCATTTATACGATCCCATTACATTAAGTTATTAACTATAAATTAATTATATTCCCATTTTTTATTGTATGTGAGTGTCCATCCAGTAATTGGATTTGTGGTGGGGTTGTTAACTATCTTGCATCAAATAATTAAGTTCCCTTAACAACCTTACCACAACACTACAATTGTTTTGAGGGCAGCAGATAATGAGAAATTCAAAATAGAGTTGAACAGATGCAGCAAAAATTTGCATGGGAATAGTATCACCCACAACAACGACAAAAAAACCTTAAACACATCCCACAGGATGATAAAGGGTCTATCCTCCACCCATGAAGATGAGGAGATTGATTAGATTCAGTAAATTTAATCTTAAGGATTGAAACAAGGTTTAAAATCAGAGAGGAAAAATATATGAACCACTGAATTAATGATAAAAAATGACAACATTTAAGAGGGAGAGGAAAAGTAGTCAAACCCTTGTAAAGGTAGATAGATAAAATAATTATAGGGAAATGAGGCAGTAATTAATAAGAAAATAACAAAAGGGAGTAACTGGCTTCAAAAGTTAATTCCATCAATCCAACTACATAAAATTAACAGTGATTGAGGCTAGGTCAAAAAAGAGTAACACAGAAAGGGGAGGAAACCTTCTTAGCTGTGGTTGAGGGTGCATACTGCTCTACCTGTTTGTTCTCTTGGCCTGAAGATGGGGGCTAATAACATCCTTGAAGCAATGATAGCCACCTAACTGACATAATATGCTTGCTTTCATAAGGAAGCTCTGTGAAGTTCTGCCAGTTTCATCATGAAAATATTTATCTTACAAGCAGTTTGCATTTTGTAATGTTCTTTTTTTTAGGATACTGCATGAATTATGAAATATTCTTATAAATTCCAATTAATAAAAATTAAAACTTTTACAATTAAAAGTTTACTGCAAACTCTATTAAAAGTTTGTACATTTAAATAGTTTTACATGACTTGATCCACATTAAAATTGTTAACACATTTCAAACTTTCTTGTGGGAAAACCAATTTTCAAGTTTATTACTGGAAGTGGTTAGCGACTAGCGGCTACACAACGAAGCTTCCAATTGGGCAGATACTTGGACAGGTGGATTTTATGGAAACTGAGCAAATGTGTTATATTAATGATGACCCATTTAAAAATGGTACACATAAAGATGCTTTTTGTTCTTTACAAAGATGCGTAATGTGTTATAAGAAAAACTTTTAAGCTTTTCAAGTGGTTATTTGGTTGTTGGTTCAAACAAAATAACCACTTTTTCAGCACAAATTATAGATAGCTATCCTCTTTTTTTGCTGTAATGATGCATATATATATTTACAATTATGCATATATAATGTATACAATTAAAATTCTAATTTCATTCCCCATTTATAGCCTTAATTTTGCATAAACTTGTATAGTTAAATAACAGCTATAATTTCACCAATTTTTTTAGGATTATAATGCTTTAAGCAAATGATCTAAAATAATTTATTCAGACTGTACTTTCACAAAAATAATTAAAATATATATATATATATCTATTTAGAGAATTTTCATATAATGGTGTTTCAGATAAGATTTTGAAACTTAACTAGAGGTCCAACTGAACTAGACCAAGGGAGAGGAAACACCCACATCAGAAGAGTTGATTATTTTTTAAATATCAAGGCCAACATTACAGTAAAAAAAATTGAAGACAATAAAAGGTAGCAAAATAAATGCTTGACTCAGACAATTTTTCATACAACAGAAAAGCAGCATGAAATACAACATTGCATCAATGATTTCAACAAAAGTAAAATCAGATTCCTTTACTAGGAAAGAAACTTTCAAAAATTCAAATTCAACATACTAAAATGAGTTTAAAAAACAATAAGAGTAAAATTACATGGGCTTTTTTAAGTGCCCAATGAAAAAATAAGCTTTCTTTTTATTAAAAATGGCCCTTTAAAAAATTGTTTTTAGTACCGGTTAAAAAATTATTCACTTAAAATACTAATTTGCATTAGATACAATAATATATATAACAACATCATGAGAGAAAACTCAACAATTGATCTGAACAAAGTTGTGAATATAAACCAAATATTAATATTTTGCAATCAATAAATAAAATAGTTGATAGTCATAGATATCAGCCACAGCAAAATAAAAGAGTACTCATAGAATCTTAATGAAACATTTTAAACATAAAATCTAGCATGTTAATTAAAAGATTATTGCATACAGCTCCAAGTGCAGGGTCATATTTTGTGCTACCATTGCCAGCAATGGATTCATTACAGAATAGGTGTTACATGTTAGACAGCTAAAAACTATTCTACAATTTTTCATGGCAAGAAAGGTCTGTTATTTAAATAAGTTCAAAATTAAACCCAGTATTTAAATGAGACAACATTATAGACAGTACAAATACAAAAATAAGTTGCTGCCAAAGTACAACTACAAATCACAAACACAATTTTGTTTGCAAAAAATTTTTAAACTACTATCTGAAATGAGCTAATAGTGTTTATAGAATATTTGCTCATCTAAACACATATTTTAAATGCAAATAATAGATTGTACATTATGTTAATCACTGCTCATTAAACTTACTTAAATTAACACAGACCACGTTCATGGTAACAAAAATTGTTGAATAAATTTTAAAATTAGATACAAATGAGTAATCACAACCTATCACATGCAATTTGATTATATCAATTTTGAAATATTTGAGAAATTATTTTGACACAATATAATTATAATAAATGATCTGTCACTTAAATCTTATGTGACTAATTGTTTTCAAAGTATTTCAGTTTTAATGTGAAACAATAAACACTCTAATGATGTAGTTCTCTAGAAAGAGTAAAGTTACAAACAAAACAAAAATTATAAACCTCTAGTCCAAGCAAAATGTGCAATATATCTAAGAATGAATCTAATGAAGCTCACAATCTGAGAATTCAATGCATCCAAAGAATCTTATAATATAAGTTTTAAAATGCTACGAATTCTTTAAAAATTTCCACCTTTCCCTGCTTTGGATAATATGGGGGTACATGGGCTTTCACTGGGGCTGACATTTTAATCCCGAATAAAGAGGCTGCTTTTTGCCTCCAAAATTGACGATGCTGCTAATCAACCTTTTACGCCATTAAACTAATGAAACATTTATTCTTTCAAAAAGTATTTATTGTGTCTCAAAGTCTATTCATTGATCATGAGTAAAGCATTTAATATCTCAAAGGATTTCAAGAATGGAAAAAAATTCTAGTAAATAAAAATATAATTTTCTTTTTCTAAATATTTTTGACCACCTCATTAAGAAGTGTTCAATAAACAGTTTTAAAGACCCGATGCAAAAATTAAGTACTTTTAAGGGTCTGTAAATCTAATTTACATAATTAAGGAGTTTTTAAGGTCTTTTAAGAACCGTTGGAACTTGTAGAATAGAATAGATATGAGGGGGGGCGGGGTACCAAGGTCTAAGCACTGCAACCAAAAATCTATTGTCTAACCCCAACCTCAGTCCCCAAGGTAACGGGTAGCTGAGACAATATCTTCGAGACAGATTGGGTTACAGAAAATAATTGCCAGTCAAAACAAATTGTCATTGGAGAGATTGATCAATTCCATCATTCCGAATAAAATATTTTTCATACATTCAATTATGAAACACTAAAACAAACAAATTACTAATACTGATTAATGGGCTCTATAGTAGATAACTGCTGTATTAAAAAAAGCATTACAAATATTCATATAAATATGATTAATATAAATTCTGAACCCATACATCTATATGTTTAGATATTTTTTTACCATAAAACAGTGAAGTACACAATGCAGAGTTTCACAAATAATTAGAGTATGTATATATTGATTTGGAATACTTTCTTTCACAACACCTTGATTGAGAAAACTAAAGCCCATAGAACAACAAACGAGATATTAATTGAGTTTTTGAATTGTTAATGTGCCATCAAAGACAAAATTTGGATTAGACAGTTAAAACATCAAGAACTTTCAAACATATTACATAATACAAAATGGTAATGGAAAATTTTATGTAATCTTGAAAACTTTGCTAGATGCTAGGCAATTTTCAAAGTTTTCACTACAAAGCAGCTTCCATTTCTAAACAATAGATTATTTCATAGTAATCCAAGTGATAAGTGATATCCAAAACAACTGTTATAGTTTTCTGTAGTTTTAAAAATCTTTAAGAGTGAGGGGGAAAAAATATGTATATTATGGCAAAATAATCAATTTAAATATTAGCTAACCACTGTGCATCCAAAATATGGAATGCATACTAGTTTATAGGAATAATGTACTATTTTGCTGTAAGTTGTTAAATAGCCTATAGTAAACATAAAAGCTATTGCTAACAATGGAGTCACTAAAAAAAATATTTTGGAGGAGGGGGCTAGTAACTGAAAAATTAATACTTCCCAATTCTCCAAATATCATTTACCTTATGATGGGTTTAAACCCTTATTAAATTTTAAATTAATAATTTTTAAAATTTCTAAACTTGTTAAGAAATTTACAATTCATTTTGGATTAAATATAAATACTCAAAAATTGCTGCAAGACTGCAAGTTTTGAGTCAAAGCAAAAAATTTGTTAATAACACAGCATAGGACAATTAAGTAACAATATGAACTGGTTTTAGAAGTAAAAATGAAGCCTCCTTCTTCAGGGTAGAAATCAGCTGCATCAACGAAAACTATAAGAGACACCCTTTATCGTCATTACTGTATTTTTTTCCTAAAGAAGGAGGTTGTTTTTGACCTCTGGAACTAGTTGTTCCAGTCACCTTATTATCATATGTTCCTTATTAACAAAGTTTTTGCTTTACAGTTAATTGTTGGGTGTTCATGCATGTTAGTGAAAAAGAGTTAGATTTATAATTTCATTAGATAAACACACTTTTATACTTTATTAAAATTTATGAAAGGTTATGCTACTAAACGTTAAGGCAACTTTTAGATTCAGATTTTAAGCCTTTATATTTATATGTATACCTCACTTATTTTACAGTAATTCAAAAGTTTAAATCACAAATCTTTTTCAAAATTAGTATTAAATGAATATTTTCATCTGTGATAGAATTGTAATTGAAATGATGCATATTAAAATTTGAGGATCAAATTGTACATTTAATCTGTTATTTATTGCTAATAGATAAATACATAGAAGCAAATATACTTTTGGGGCTGGAAATAATAAGAATGTTCATTAAATGGAGGTGTCCGCCATTCAAGAGTGTTCGTGAAAGAGGTGTTACCCCCTAAAATCATCCCTTGTCTTATATTGTTACTTAATTAAGGTATACTGGCTGTTAGATGACTTTTTGAAAGTAAAAATAAATTTAATTTAAATTAATATTTTGTCATGGTTTCATGGTTCTTTAAATTATAGAAAAGGATAGTTTCTGATTGTAGCAAATAGTCACCAATGGCTATGTCAACAAGCTGACAAATTGGCAATGTTCAACTATGAATTCAATCATTAATAAGATATGAATGGCAAGTTAATAAGATATGAATGAGAAGTTTATTTTCTGTTTTTGAAATACCAATAATAAGCATTATTAAAACTGTCACTGAGTATCATGTAAATGGAATAGTATAAAGCATATTACAATAAATGTAGGGCCAGATACAGATGAGTTTCTTCTACGAAGAGAGACTGAACATAATATAACTTCCATTTTCCTTTTTGAAAAAAATCATATCTATATTAAGGTATAAATATGATTATATATAGACAGCATTATAGAAAGGGGGCCAATCACATCTCTTGGATTTGTGCTCTGAGTTATATTAATAATATTAAATATCATAAGCAACTCATATACGCTATGAATATAATTATCAATAATTAAATTTGAAATAATTAATCTTTGAATACCATACTTCTCCCACAAAATAAAAGAAATAGAAAATACTATTTACTATACAACATTAAGATTATAAATTTTAACAGTTTATATAAAAATATGAATGACTAGAATTGTTATATAAAATATTTGTCATAACACATTTTAAAGAAAATGTGCTGTGTGATTTTCTTGAAATAATTCTATAATCTGTTAAGTGAATTTCTCAAATGCATTTGAAATATCAGAAATATCTATATTTTTGGCACTTGCTTCATTCATAAAAATTTTTAATCATATGATAACAAAGAATTAAATTATAAATAAAATTATATTGTATGAATACAAAACAAATTAATAAAATACTTAACTATTTTCAGATCTTACGGCAGAAAGTAAAGATTTGCTTAATGAAAACTGCAAGCATTTTGATGAATGTTTGAAATGCACTATGTATATAAAAGTGAGATTCAAATATTTAACATACAAATATATAAAACACATTCTTGTTTAATCAATATGCATAAATAAAAAATATTTTGTTTCAAACATGTGTTAATTTTTATATAATGCATAAATAAAAAATATTTTGTTTCAAACATGTGTTAATTTTTATATCAGTTTTAACACAATTTTAATTCAGAAATGCAAACATATATAAAACTTTCTAAATGTGATTATAAACAAATATATAGAAAAACCTAAGCTCTAGCGTGCGTAAATAATTATGTACATACAAATAAGCCCAAATTAATCCGTTATATATAAATATATATATATATATATACACACACACACATATCCATGAAGATAAATGTGCAAATTTACCGGTTAAGAACATTAATATAACAATGATAAGAAAAATAACTAAGCTCAATATTCAGATTCCAGATCTAAAAAAAAATATAAAAGTATATCACAGCTTACACAAAAACTTGAAATTTGGTAATTTATTTCTATAAAACAAAAACGTCCAATTTAGTACTATCATTTTTAGAAGTTTACTAAACATTAAATGGACAATAATAAACAATAAAGCTTTTTTCAACTTAATAATTTAGAAAAAAAAATTTCAATACCGTATGCTCCCTGAGGCAAATAAAAATTAAAATATATACAAGATCATGAAACATGATAAAAACCTACTAACCTGAATTGCAATATTTTGGTAGGTTCATTGAATCAAAAAAAGAATTATGAAAACTAGACAGAAAAGATTCATATCATAAGTGGTCTTGGATAATATGTACAATTCTTCTGGAAAGTAGAATGAATACAAAGGTTAGAATAAGTTTAAACCGGTGTTTGTCAAATTCCTTTAGCGACAATATTAGAAAAGTGACAATATATATAATACTATCTATTTTATAAAACCACATTAACCATTTCCAAAGATTTTACTTAATGACTTCAGTGAATTTTCAGAATTGCATATCATTTTAAAATGAGTTTTATAAGAAATCATATCCATTTTAATCTATTTACTGCAGATACTTGTAAGTATAAAAAATATTCAAAATTAAATTTTTGTATGCATACATATATAAACTTAACAAAACACACCAAAACATCTAAATAAAGGATCTGCTATAACATCTACTGAAAAATGAGTAATCATCCTAAAAGAGTTCAAAATTGTTGAAGATCAAACTAATGAAAAGCATAGATAACCCTGACAGCAGAATTTAAAGCAATACAAAGATTGCATAAAACTTGACAAAGATCTTCACAAACAGAATTAAATTATGCATATTAATGGGGGAAAAAATGCTGTACATCTTTCATGATTAAATTTGTTTTATGGCTAAAATTAAATAAATTTGAAATATTTGGAAAGCAAACGTGGGTTAAAGAATTGCAGTGGAAACCGGTCATAACAAATACTAAAAGTATGGTCAAAAACAATTTTTATATGCAAAACATAACTTGCATGTATGGTAACAATCTTTTATTTTGCAGTGTATTTATTCAGCTATATACATAGTGATACGCATCAATGTATCAATACATAAACTTACAACACATTGATCTTTCATATGAATACACTTGTATATAATACTAATGGTGTATGATATTTTTTTAATGATTTTTTTTTTTTTAATTTTAAAAAAATTATAAGTAATGATTTTGTTATATTAATATAAAGCAATGCGACAAATTATCTTTTGTTTAAAAGTACTTTTGAAGAACGTCAATTTTAGAGACTTGGTACTTTCAGGTAAAAAAAAAAATAGGACCAAAATAGGAACTTCAGGTCGAACCAGAAAACTTTTTTTAACACTTTTCAATACATTATTAATGCTTTAAGTTCGATTTTGAGCTTATTTTTAAACTTTAACTTAACTTTTAAGTTCATTGATTATTTTAGCCATATTAAACAACAAAAAATAAGGTTTTTACTTTTCTTATATACATAATGTATTGGGAAAGTATTGCAATTAGGATGGAAACCCAAATTTGAGTTTTCTATAGTAACATATATTTTAAGCATCCTTGAACTCGAATTGAACGTTTTTGAAGTGATGTCTGTGTGTGTATCAGTGTTTGTATGCATGTCTATGAATCTGTGAATGTGATATCTCCGAAATGAATTGAGTATTTTAAACATAATTTGGTATGATTATTACAATCTGTGAATACTGGAACCTTATTAATTTTAAACATGATTAAACATTCAGAAGAACCTCCCCCCAAAATTTTGAATGAATTCTTAAGAAAACCTCTAAATATTAGAGCATTTAATAATGTTATATAAATAGCCATTTTATATATAATTTTTTATTCTAAAATGAATAATACAGACTGTTTAAAAACACTAACTTCAACTGTTCCAGATATTGCACATTTTTCAAATATATAAAAAAAATTATATAAAAATGAAGTAGTAAATATCACCAAATATGTAACACTTAGCGATAAATTTAGAGAACCTTAGTGACTAATTTGACAAAAATACCACTAACTTGCAACATTTTTGATGTGATGCCAAATTTATGAATTAATAATTAAAATATTTTAACAATAGAGTTTATTAGTTAGCAGATGTAAGCAATATTTCTAATTGCTACGTTATATTTTCACGAAATATAAGTTTCAAAATACTGCATTTTTTTACAGCATTAATCATGATCCAAAATGTGTGATTTGTTGCCTACCATTAAATATGCAATATAGGATATATGCAAGACTTGTAAATTTGCATTTACCTTGTTAAAAGCTAATGAATGACACACTCAAGTATCATACTTAACGAGTCGATAGGATAAGTTGATATAAAAAATACAAAACAAACTCAGTAAAAATGATATTCCTGTACCCCAATCACTTTGTTGCATTAAATAACACTGAGTAAACAGTTTCATGATTTTGCAGTGGAAACGTTTCTAACAGCTGGCAACAGAAGTTTGGACATGTCAATGTTAAATTATCCAAAGAGATTTTCAGCTATATTTTATAAAAATATTTACTTATTGATGTAGCTCTTGCTTTAAATTTAAAATATGTAATAGGATAACCCAAAAGAAATGCTGTAATGAATATATTGAAAATCATAAAAATTGATATATTCAAAATAAAATTAATATACCCATTTTTAGGGACTTTATGGACCTAGGATTAAAAAAGGGGGGGCTTTGTTTCAACTTATGGACTTTATGGATCAAGTATAAGCTCTGTGCTCAGTTACATTTGATTTGAAAAAATGGGAATCAGCTAAACTTAAATTAGTTTAATTAATCCAATCATGTTACAAATATTATGCAATTAAATTTTGTTATCAACAAGGAAGAAATTATTTCTTCTTGCTCTTTAAATGCATAGTACTAAGAGGTGTGCATAAAAGCTCTTGTGTTTGTTCTCTTAGGATTTCCATTCAAAGAATTTTTTTGCAGAAATTTTCATTAAAATTTAGATTACTAGCCGATGTTTCTTTATACGAGTTCAGGACAAATGTAATCTAATCATACTACATACATATAGGATTTTCGCTGGAACTATACAGTTTATTACAAAATATTTTGTTATAATCCAGTTTCCACTATATTATTAGTGCAGATAATTATATGTACAAAAATATGCTTTTGTGTGAGTTTAATTAATAAACATGTAATTTTTTAATTTATAATTTTCAATATGATTTTACCTAATTGCAGGTCCTCTCAGAGGACTAGCCCCTAAATAATATTTTTTAAAAACACTGGTTTAAACTTGACATGCCTTCACAAAAAAAACAAATTTTTTTAATGAGTCACTCAATGGCTGTCACAATTGAAGAAATAACAAAGCACATTACAAAAATGCTCATAAACCCCACCAAGATAAAGGAAGAAGTAACAAGCCAAAATGCAAACAAATATAAAGTTTTGTTACAGTAAAAAGGGCTAGATGTGTCTTCATACTCTGGTTCATAAACCTTATATGTCCAAATACATCCTAAGGAATAAATGAATTTACACTTGTATATGTGCAAATGAAAATACATTTTAAATAAAAATTTGTTTTAAAGGCATAATTAACAAACAAGAAAAATTTGTTTAAGAAAATACTGTGTTTCATTGATTCTAATATGCACCTTTCTTCACATTTTAACTATTCAGAAACAGATATGCATCTTAAAATCAATGGTATTATAGAATTACTATAATACCATTTTTAAATAAAAACGTTGTGGTGAAAGGAAACACTGGTTAGAAAATTTCTCATGAAGCACCATATATAGCATACTGCCTGACTAAGTTCAGAAAAGTCCTATCAAGCACACTGTACCCTTAAAAATGGTCTTTATAAAATGATTGCTAAATTGAATCATTCACCAGTTAAGGGGTATATGTAAGTAGAGGTATATGTTGTACCCCTTCTTTCTCCGGATAATATTTATAAATTTTATATCGGTAGTACTAAAAGTATGATTGGTATTCGGTTGGCTAAACATGCTAGACGTACATAGAGATGTAAAAAATGGTAAACGCTTAATTAGTGACTAAAGATAATTTTCGCTCGCTTTTTGAAAAATCTTTTCTTTTCATCAGCTGTAATAACCCCCACTCTATTTTACTTTATGAATCCCTTTTTATTTATTTTTATCATACCTCTATTTGTAATTTTGACTCTGTTTAGGTCTTAAGTTATGCCTTGCGACTTGTTCTCGAAACTCTCGACTTGTTCTCATGTTAAACCTTTATACAGTTACCTTAATTTATAATAATGTTCTCAAGTATTTGATGTTTTTTAAAATGTTTATCTTTGAGCTTTGTAATTTTATAATTTTAAATAAGTTTAATGGATTCACAATTTTGTATGGATGGCAATTTTCATAATATGCAAATTTTGCTTGACAGCATTAGAATGTATTTAGGTATGTTGGCATCTGTTCTGATTTTATCGCCACTAAGGAAGAGCATGAAGGTGTTTGAAAGCGCTCTGGCTTAAAATTATTTGTTGTACATCTGTAGAATGGTTTTTAATAAAATGACGTTTAAATCTTGTTTTTAAGATTTGTCAGTTGTAATTTGTCAGTCATTTAATTAGTTGATTCAGTTTTTTAATCATGTCTGTTGTCAGTCTATTAGCATATATGTCTTAAACAAGTTGAATAATTTAAATGAAATTTAGTATGATTAAATATAAATTATAAATTTGCAAAAGACCACTAATTTTCAGAGAGATCAGATAATTGAAAGAGTATATAATTTTATTAAATAAAAATTACATAGTAATTTATATAAACTTTTCTGTTTAATGATAATGACATTTATATAGGTTGACCATACGTACCGTATTGAATGGGACAGTTCCATTTTTTCGATATTTCCAGATTGTCTCATCGTTTTAATAAAAATATTCAATTTGTTCCGTTTTTTAATAAAAACTATAAATTTACTTTACATAAAATTACTTCATCAAAGAAATATTCATGGTACAATAGTGGGGAAATACAGTCCCCCTTTACGTCTGCCTAAGTTTTTGTAAGTGCACATTTTTTGTAAAGTGCACATTTTTTGAGAAATTAATTGCATGCATTTGGTCTAAAACAATAAAAATCTCAAAATATTAAATATTTTTACTATTAACAAATAAGCATGTTTTTTTAAAGTACTTTTAACCAAAAGCTGATTATTTGTGAGTTATCCCAAACTATTCTCCAGATCAGTGATTCCTAATCGAGATTCCACAAGCCTGTGTTTTGGGGTTCCATAAATATTTGCAAAAGCTTGCAAAAATAGTATAACTTACCACCTTGAAAAATTTGAATTCCTTATGTGTATCTATAACTTAATCTATATTAACACAAAATCAATCATTACAAATATATATACACAATAAGAGCACCCAACACATTTTAGCTTTTAAAATAGAGGAAAAGGATACTGTGTCTATACAAAAAAGGGACAATTTATAAACAAAAAGAGACCCATCAGAAAGTGATCCAATTTTTATCAATATATATAGCAATATTTATTTTTAAAATGACTCCTGACAAAATGTTAGCTAATCTTTTTTAGTAAGAGTCTCGTTGAAAGCATCTGCTATCATAATATAATACTATATATTTAAAATGTGATCATTGAATGATGAATATTCATAAATGTAGATAATTTACAAATTAAAAAGTTTTTTCAAAATTGAACTGCTTACACCTTACACCTAATGAAGAGAGCACCTAACATTCAGTACTTACCCAAATATAAATCTCCAAAAAAGTGCTTAACCTTTTGCTTACGGGTAGGACAGGGTCAATCCCACACGAAGAACCTCTCAAAAAGATGGGTATGGGACATACCCTATCCCAAACAGTTAGACCCTCCCCCTCTGCAGGCACTGGCGTCCACCCATCAGAGATAACGTACAATAGATCAGAGGATGCACCTCTCCTGACCCACAGGTAGAGGATGAAATAACCGGAGAACAGGGAATTTTAATCTTTCAAACAGGGAAGAAAGGAAGTGACCTCCAGAATAGGATTTGGAGTTCATTATTCATCCAGTATACTTCCACAGTTTATACATTTTTAACATAAATACTCTATAATATTCATATATATTCATTTTTAATTTCTTTAAGATTTTCAAGCTAACAAAACCTTGGGCCACACAATAAATCCGCGAATACAATCTGGGAACTTCCGATTTCCATCCTAATGTTTTACTGTTTCTATTGTTCATGCTGATTATGTGCCATTTAATATGACTGAGTTGATTAAGTATGTTACATACTACAGAATTCATCACTATATTTGCAATGGAGTACAATAAAAAAATGTTGTTTTCCCAAATCAGACGTTTTTTCTTTCAAAAATAAAATAAAATATATATAAGTAATATAGCCAACTCATGACTTTCAATACAGTTTAACAGATTTTTATTTTGTTGGAAAGCAATAACACAAATCAGATCTCGTTAAAATAAATATGCTTATTGCTATTACCAATTAAAATATGAATAACAAGTTTATGTAAAATGGTTCATTATTTCATGAGATATATTTCTGGTGAAAAAGTAAAATATCTAATATCTATGGAGCAGCTCATAACTACTAAACAATAGTGTTTATTGATTAAATGTACTTAAAGTAATTTGCCATATAATAGTGAAAATATTTAATGTCTTAGGATTTTCTCCATTTTGGATCAATAACGGGTAAATATCTACGTAGATTATCGTTCTAAAAGTTGTGTTATTTGTTTATAAATAGAACTTTACATATTAATTGGCAATTTTCGCAGGAAATTTTAAAATAAAAATACCTTTTAATATTGTTTTGATATTCGAGGAAAATTAACTAGAATGCGGCTCAAATCGACTATTCCTTTTCGGAATTCGTTTTTAGTAGCTTTTTTTTCTCAAATTTTACAAGAAAAATTTTGAAAAAATGAGTATTGTAGGTCCAAATGATTACAATTATAATGTGTTATCTTTTACTTTAAAAATCTTTCGATTGAAAAAATACTTTTTGACAATGCCCGTAATGGGAGGGGGGGATGTAATTTGTCTCCGGGGTAATGACATCAAGAACAAAAAAAAATTGTATCGTGGTTTCAACAATGATTGAAACTATTAAGTCTCGTGCTCATTGAGCCATATATAAACTCTTTCTTGTATGATTATGCCAATTTTTGTTCTTATGCTTCCATGTTAAATAAATATAAAATTTAGAATAATTTTTGAGCTCGAAAGCTCGAATTTAAAAAAAATATATATATCTAGTTCTACAGTTTTTGATAACAAGGCGGGATATAAAGTTTCATAAAAATCCACTAATAGTAGTGACCGCTATCCTATACACAAGAAATCAACTACAGACAGATGGACATCACTTGAAAAATAGTCAAAACGTGTTCAGGAGGTCTTAAAACATATTAGCATCAAAATCTCGAATTAAAAAATTTTTGTAACTATAATAATTTATTACATAGTGTGAGAAAGTAAAAATGTTTGAAAAATTGAAGATGTTTCTCTTTTTTGAGAACACTGAAAGTTACACATTTATAACATTTATGATTTGAAAAATCGTATCAAATTTTGATTAAATACCTCTTTTTGTTTCAACAATATTACGCTCTATGTGAAAAAAAGAAATAAATATAAAACAAAAATATAATCTCAAGAACGACTCCTGATAATTCTTAAATAGTGATGTATCCATTTCCAGTAAAAAATAATAGATCACATCACATTCATAATCAAAGGGAATGTTAAGCATCATAATCCTCCACTTGTGGATAAATTACATTAGACCTCCATTAGGCCTCTATTGTAGAACAATTTCAGCACTGTAATCTTCACCTATAAGCTTATTACTTCCTTCCCCTTCCTGAAATTCTGGCTACGCTTATGCTATAGCAATACATACATAGTAAAAATCTGATTCTGGTTTTTTCACACCAATTTTTCGAACTATTATGAAGATAATTTTCAACCTTATACATATGTAGCAAACATGAATATTTTTTATATTTATTTTTAATGTTTACTCATTATTCGCATGTTTTACTTTCTGCTTATTTAGTTATTCTGTACGTAATAAATTCATATATTTTTCTCACTTCACTAAGCAGTAACTATTGAATATTTAAAAATTCCTAGTCACATGAGTTTATAAAGTTCAAAGATTTCAATTATTACAATTTCAGTATACACTTTTCATAAAATGAAAACACTGAGAATAATCATAGTAAATATGTCGTAAATGCTGTTTTCATTGTTTCTGGACTTTCTTCGAAAGCTTTGTAGCGTGTAATATTTATATCACTTAATTTTCTTGTTTTCTGTTTAAGTGGGAAATTACACCAAAATCTTCCTTATAATCAATAAATATAAAAAATGCCAAATACTATGCATGTTGATATCCTGAACAATTCTTGACATTTCATACTTTCTATTGTTATATGAAATAAGTAAAGCACGTGACTTTGTGCACAATTAGTTATAAACTGGTTTGCAACATAAAATATCTGCCAATTTGGCAAACATAGCTTTCAGTTTTTTTGGGCCTTCAGGTACAGACTTTTTGCACTGAAGAAGAAAATCCAGTTGGTTTCCAAAAACGTACTTGTACTTATGTTCATTTATCTTGATATATACTGAGTTTTACGTTGTAAAATAGTTCATTATTGCATTAAATATTCCTTATACTGTGAAGTATCCACTACACGATTATGTGCGTGATATTTACCATATGAATAAAAATTATTATAAAAAAAATTGATGTAAATACTCGCGTCATTTTAGGTTGAACCAAAAGTTGAAATATCGTACAAATCATGTCCTTAAAATGAAAGTTTCAATGTAGAAATAATATAATTTCATCAATTTCAACATGATATAAAATGTTTGTACACGTACACGTAAAAAAATCTAATGTGGGCAGTACATGATTTTCCCTGCAGATTGATATTCACGTTCTCTTTATTTCTTCAATAATTCATTAAATAGAATTTAATTGCACAAAATAACAGCCATAATTATTTTAAATCACACTGAATTTGTACGTTTAATTCAATTTTCGTTTACATTTGATAACTGTACTTATATTCAAAGGTGGTGTAGCGAAAATGCGAAAAAACTAAAATGTCTCGAGAACATCTAGTCCTAGAGTAATGGGGTTGGTCTTAATCTTTTCGTTGTCAAAAATTACGTATGAAATAAGCATTTCATTGATATATTTGAGTATATGTAGTCTTTTATTTTTAGATTTAATGATTTTTACGGACTATTTTGCAAAAGAAGGCAGGTTCTTTTTTCCCGAATCTTAACAAAATCTAATCAGCACTAGGTTAACCTACAAGTAATTTATCTATCAAATTTTATGAAATTTGGTCTATTATTTTTTTCAACTGAATAAAGGAAATTTTTGCAGGCCATTTTGCAAAAAAAGGCACGTTCTTTTATCTCGAACCGTACCAAAATTTAACTAGCACCAGGGTTACCACACACGTGACTTATCGCCCAAATTTTATGAAATCAGATCAATTAGTTTTACAGTCAAAGTGGCTGCAAAATCTGCACAGACAGACAGACACATACACAGATATCATGCTAAAATAGTTTTTTCGTATTCTAGAGGTCTCAAAATGTGTATATTCGTCGAAAATTCGAGCTGTGATTTTCGGCACGATTCCAATACTTTACATTACATTACTATGTATTGCAGAGAAAGTAAAAATGTCATATACAACAAAAAGGCCAGAGTATATATTTTATATAAATAATGCATTTTATATAACTTTACAAAGTATACATTTTATACAACTTTTCGGCAAAAAGCAACGAACACAGGGTTCAGTGAAAATCAAAAGAATATCCCTTTTTCCAAGTTTCCCATGTAGAAAGGGATCTTGCAGAGAAGAATGTATCTTACCCCTCATTTAGGACCCCAGGAGGACAATTATTGTCATCCACCTTTCTTTACAGTTAATGACAAAAGAAGTAGGAACTCGAATGAATCTTCCCATTCTGAGAGAGAGTTTAGATTTTTCGACCTTGCAAGCTAAAGGTTAAAGTCAGCTCTAAAGCCCCTTTGACACAAATTGCCATTTTGCAAATTTCATGCATTTAGAGCAGAACTATTTTTTCACTTTTAAGTAAAATGTAAATCCCAACAATCCATTGAAGATATAGAAGACTAAAATAAATATGCCAGTCTGAATAAATATAACCCACATTTAATACATAGCAGGATTGGAATGAAAATACATGTTTGGTGTGTGTCTAACAGCTGCAATTTGCAAACTGAAATTTGTGTCCCATAACTGAACAGACTGTTTATCAACATATTTTTCATAGACCCCCCCCCCTCTAAAAAAAAATTATAACTACTTATGGTTGGTATTTTAAAAGAGTTACTATATGTACTGTAAAATTTTGTACTGTTGTGTATGTATATATATATACAGAGTGGCCATAACATAACTTTCCCTGTTTGAAGGCATCTGCAGCTAAAACTAATGAATGAAATGAAACCAAATTTCAAACACAGACTATGGAAGGCATAGGGAGATGAATTCCGCAAAAAAATATTAGTACCAAAAGTCGCCGATACGGGAGATTTTGGCATTGTCAGAACAAAAATCGAGTGAATAATTACAATGAAGGCGTGCAAAATGGAGTATGCAGAATTTAAATAATGTTTTAGTAATAAAAAATGAACATACCATACAGTTATGAATGAATTTATGAAACTTACAGAAAATAAATCTTTTATTCATCAACATTAGGGTCCCCTGGACTACATGCAGCATCTTCAATGTGCTGATCTTTCCTGTGTACAACATACTGCATCCGGTGTATGACGTTCTCTACTGCTGAGTGTAAACTGTCAGTTTGGATGTTTGTAACACCCCGTTTTATGTCCTGTTTCAAGACATGCAGGTTTGGAATGCCACCAGTATAGACAGAGGATTTAAGGTACCCCCACAGCCAAAAGTCACATGGGGTGATATCCGGGGAACGAGGCGGCCATTCCAGCAGAAAGTATTGACCGATATCTCTCTCATTAGCGAAATGCTGGTGTAAAAGGTGCTGTACTGAATGATGAATATGTGGCCATGCTCTCCCGCATAAAAATTATGGAGTCCAAGCATTGTGTTTGCTGTAATTGAGGAATGACAAAATTTTGCAGCATTTTCCCATATTTTTCGCCATTAACAGTGCAAGTAATAGGACCTGTCCGAGTTACATTCTCAAAAATGTATGGTCCTATTATGAAATTGGTCGTGAATCCGCACCACATGGTTACTTTTAGAGAATGGAGTGGCACTTCCTGGATCACTGTGGGATGTTCAGATGCAAAAATTCGGCAGTTCTGAGTATTGACTGACCCATTCAGATAAAAAAGAGCCTCATCTCCCCACAATATTTTTCAATGCCTATCAATGTCAATTTCCATTTGGGCAAGAAATGCTATCGAGAAGGTGAGGCGTTTATCATAATCTGTGATTTTTAATGCTTTCACACAACTGATCTTATACGGATGAGAAATGCAGCATTTTCCATAAGATTTTCCATACTGTAGCATAGGGCATATTGGTTTAGCGAGCTATTGCACGAGTTCTTGAACCACTACTAGTTCCTGTGTCGTCGAACATCACAGTAGCAACTTCTGTTACTGCATCGGCTGGTACTAATTTTCATCCTCTGCCAACTCTACGTCCTAGCGATCCAGTTTCCTCTAATTTTTTAATCCTAACTCTCAGTGCAACAGCAGACATTGGACCTTTACGCAGGTTATGAAGCCTTCTAAATTCCCCAAGAGCCACCACGGCATTACACTGTCAAGTGTAGAACATCTTTACAAGTAAAGCATGTTGAGGTAAGGTAGGGAGCATATTATGCACAAATCAAAACAACCAAAGAACATCTAACTAACTGAACGTTCGCTTTTCCCTTTTTAAAAGGAATGAGTGGCACTGCTGTCACGTACGCACAAGAAAATTTGCATAATCTATCTAAATATGCAAATTTCCTAGTGCGTATATGAGAACAGCGCCAAAATACACCTTATCGGCGACTTTTGGTACTAAATTTTTTTTTGTGGAATTCATCCCTATGTCTTCCACAGTCTGTGCTTGAAATTTGGCTTTACTTCGTTCACTAGTTTTAGCTGCAGATTCCTCCAAACAGGGAAAGTTATTTTATGGCCATCCTGTATTTTATAAATATATATATATATATATATAAACTTTATAGGATCCTAAAAACATTTTATATAAGAAAACTTCTGTTCATAAAAATATTTAGAAAATTATTACCTGTAATGAACCATGCCATAAGAAAACAATTTAATATGCTGTCACGTGAACGATGAATGAGCCGTTCTTGTTCATTGTCATCCTTTTTACATCGTCCAAAAAAGCTCAGTAAGTTTTTAAGAACTCCAAAAGCTCCCCCTACTATTAAATAGACTGGTATAAACTGCTCTACTGGACATTCTCCAAAGTACTTTGATCCTAAATTGAATTTAAAAACAGTTTTCAGCATAGTTTTTTCTATATATATATATATATAGAGAGAGAGATATATATATATATATAATATCCAGTATATTTAGTAAATGGTATAGCTAATAAGTTTAAATAAGCTGAATATTCTTAAATATCCTCCTTAGTATCTTATAATAGCTAATTATCTACATTCTCTTGTAATTGCATTATAATGTATTTACATACTCTTAGATATTTGCCTCCTTGCTTTCTCAGGAACCCCTCTCTGTTCATACAAAGAGGACTGAGGGAAGATTATTCTCAACCCGTCATTGTGCTTCTTCGAGAGTTATGCAGCTGGCCACGCAATTTGATACTGCGGGGGTCAAGGGGCAGAAATAGGAGGGGGATAGCGGCTGAAGAACGAGAGAATTGCTTGCTGGACTCTCATCTGAACGGACTATTGGACTCGCAGAGTCAGGAGTATTATGACGAAACGAATAATCAAGAATTTGAATATGCATATACAATATGTGTAAATATTTAGATAGAATAAATGTGTCTTGTGATTATAAGAGCGTTTTGCATAAGCATAGAGAAACGAACCATCGAACGGGGTCAAGGTGATGAGCATTGGAAATAATGCCCAGATTGTAACAATGGCTCAGTCGTCAGTATAAATTATGGAAATGTAGTAGAATCGGACACGATCTCAGTTCGATAGCAAAATGCAATGGAAAAAGTGCTAAAGAATGGAAACGGCAGGGTAATACGGTCTGCCATCAAATACTGATGAGTTGCAATTTGAATTGGATGGTGGTGATAACTGCAGTAATCTGAGTGACTTAATGGTGCAGAAGGCACATACCGATTTGATTGACTTTCAATTAAAGTCTGTGACAAAGGACTCAGACCCATAAGAAAGATTGATGACATCCGGTACAGCAGAAGAGGTAAGTGGAAACTTTCACATTTTGGTGAAGCTCTCTGTATTAGGCTGGATTTTAATTTTGAAATAATTATGAGTAAAGTGGGTCATTTTGTTTGTGGGGAGTATTGATGGGGTAAATTATGGTTAATGAAGTTAAATTTAAAATTAATAATGAAGTTTATTAATGGTTGTCAAAGGTTGAATTGCAAATTAATAAATAACAGAAATTCCTTGATGAGCAGTGACAGAAGTAATATATGGATAAAAATTTTAGTTCAATACAGAAATGTGTTTAAATGCTGGATTGATAAGAAATGATAGTAAATTGCTGCACGAAATTGTGTTACATTTAATATTAATGAGAAATTTGTATGTGGAAATTTAAATAATATTATTTGTAGAGTATTTTAATATTAAGAGAAATTTAAAAGACATTACTTCTAAGGTATTTGGTTTCGTATTAATGAGAAACGTTTGTGTTAAATTTAAGATTGGGGATAAATAATAGTGGAAAAAATGATATTAATGTCAAAAAATGCTACGCCAAGTAATACCTATGAGCAGAATTTATAATCGAAGAAAAATATTGGGATAATATGCTATGATATATGTGATTGATAAATGTGATTTGACATGTGTATACATTATGTATTTTGGAGCAAGGGAAAAATGTAATGTGTATTAAAAGGGTGCTAAAATTAGGGTGGTTAAAATTAGGGTGAGCTATTATTGTTTAAGTAATCTTCGGTTCTCATGGCAGTGGTTAGGATGACGTATTTATTGGAAGATAAGAAAATTGATCTTGTGAGGCTCTGTTATGAAATAGGAAAGATGGTGGATTCTGAGTGTGAATGGTGGAATTAAAAAATATAATTTGTGGGAGCAAGAAGAATGAAGAATGGGATAGAGAGAATAAAGAGTGGGAGAAAAAAGAATTAGAGTGGAATAGAAAGTTGAGAGAGTTAGAGAGAAAGGAGCAGCAAAAAAGGGAAAGCGAGATCAAATGGTTAATGCGGGAACTGGGAATGAACTAAGATAAGAATAGTGAAACCCAAATTGCATAAAATACCACTACCCAGAACTATAGCGGCCAAATTGGCAGAGCAGCAAAAAAAATGCATAAGAACACAGTGTTGTGCTTTGCATGTGAAAAGTTAGGACACTATAGGTATGAATGCTCAGAGATAATTAATGTGCTTAACAGTAAAGGGCTTAATTCAGAAAAGTTGCGAAAAAGTACAAAGTTTAATTCGGAAAAGTCGCGAAAAGCTCAGTTTGGAATATTTGAGGAGACTTGGGAAAAACCAGAATTGCCAAACCTAGATATTCAGATTGGGGCGAAATGCGCTGATAAAATTAAGCTGCTTTTTTGGGTATCTGATCTCCCGAGTCTCAGAATGGAAAGAGAGAATTCTGTTATGGAAAATAGGGGTGAAAAGTCTCAGAGAGAGGGGTTTCCCGCAGACTCCAAGTATCGGAGAGAAAGGGAAAAGATGCTGAGGGAGAGAAGGCATACAATGTCGCGAGTGGACCCTAAGCTGACGAAAGAAAAGTCGGAGGGAGTCGAGAGTTTCCGGATCATAGATATGTGGATGTCCTTGATGGGGAGGGGCACGATCGAGCAGGTGACCTCAAGTTCCAAGTCCAATAGTGCACAATATATTAGGGACTGTAAGAAAGCGGCAGAGGTTGAGAAAGACCACCCTGGGATATCCCAATATCTGCGAGTCCAATTATTACCGAAAAGGAAAAGGTTACAAGTGGTTTGGAGACATTGGGGATATTGGTGAATTTGAAAGGAATGGATAAGAGTCGAATTACAGAGTGTGAGGGAAAGGAGATGGAGACAATGAATGAAAGATGGGGAACTGGAGAGTCAGTTATAGCCCAACTTGAGACAATAGGAACAGAAGGGAATGAAGTGTGTCAGTTGGAAGTCATGAGAAAGCCATGTTAGTTACAGTGGGAACAATGTTGGAAGGAAAATGCGAAGGAACAGGAAATATGGAGGTAATTATAGGATCGGTCAATGAGAAGAAATAAAGGACTGGTGGGGGTAGAAGCAAGTTGGCTTCCCTGCAAGAACAATGTTATGGTGTGGATTTGGGCAGTGAGAAGAAACAAAGGGCTGGTGGGGGTAGAAGCGAGTTGGCTTCCCAAAAAGTCCAATGTTATGTTATAGGGTCGGTGAGTGAGAAGAAACAAAGGGTTGGTGGGGGCAGAAGCAAGTTGGCTTCCCTGCGAAACCAATGTTATGGAAGGAATGGATCAAGAGAGAAAAGGTGATTGTATTCACGAGTAAAAATGAAATTATTAGTGGGAAAATTTGGGAGATTGGGAAGGAAACCGAAGATGAAATATGCTGGGCTGGGGGGTAGAAGCAAGTTTGCAAGAGTGGAAATGAAGTTAGTGGGGAAATTTGGAAGATTTGGAAGGAAACCGAAGCTGAAATATTTTGGGGTAGACTGTTGAAGACCCAGACAGTCCAACTCATCCGAAGACATAGAGTATTCATTTGGGCGGCCGGAAGAGAAAGACTGTGTAATTATTCAAGAGGAGAAATGAAGTTATTAGTGGGGGAATTTGGGAGATTTGGAAGGAAACCAAAGACGAAAATGAAATATGAGGAAGAAATTACATGGTCAGTGGAAAGAATGGAAGAGTGGGTTTCGATTTGTAGGATCAGAAAGTGGATACAGGATGATGAAAAGAAGCTGAGTTTAAATCTGTGGGGGTTACTTGAATGGACTCCCAGGCAGGTGAAATGACGAAGGGGGTTACTGGCTCTATAATGATATATTGTGTGTTCTTTGAATAAAACCTTCAGCTAGTAACCAAAAATTCAAAAATATGGAAAATGTATCTGAATTGGTGTAATGTGTTTAATATAATAAAGGTATTTCTATATGTTAGTAGTATTATAATGTGGTCAGAAGTAAAAATTGATAAAACTAGTGAATTTTGTTTTATAGTATGATTTTGTTTTAAGTGAACATTACATTATAAAAGGAAAATACATAATTAGTGTTTTAAGAACAATTTTTGCTTTATGGTAATATACTTTTGTGTGTGAAATTTAAATTTTGATAATTATTGTGTAATGGTTCGATCCTGTCACTGGCTTATAGAGGAATTCTGGGTTGCAGAGAGCATGGCCTGTGTGTGGGAATTTCCACTATGGAGAGGGGGTGCAGGATATGGACTTTCCAGTCATCGTTTATCAATGGATGGACTAAAAAGTAGGGGGAGGAATGAATCTTCTCTGTCCATGCCAAGAGGACTGGGGAAAGGTTATTCTCAGCCAGCCATCTTGCTTCTTCGAGAGTTGTGCAGCTGGACACACAATTTAATACTGCGGGGTTAAGGGGCAGAAATTGGAGAGGAGGAGATGGCGGCTGAAGAACGAGAGAATTACCTGCTGGACTCTCATCTGTATGGACAATCGGACTCATGTAGCCCGGAGTATTATGACAAATCGAATAATCAAGAACTGGAATATGTATATACAATATGTGTAAATATTTAGATAAAATAAATGGGTCTTGTGATTATAAGAGTGTTTTGCGTAAGCGTAGAAAAACGAACCATCGAACGGGCTTAAGGCGATGAGCATTGGAAATAGAGTCCAGTTAATAATAGTTTTCATTATTTTTCACACCCCTTTATTACGTAACTTTATAGGTGAATTTATAACATTTTATACTATTTGCAATACTGTTATTTATATCTCATGATTGGCAATAGTTGATCTCCACTCTTATCTCTTGCAAATGGCAACTGTAGTCTCATTATTTATTGCTTTAAGAGACGACATGTACAGATTTTTCTCAGGTACAATATATTTGATTCCTATTTTATTTTCCAATCTTTAAGCTTGTAGGTCAAGTATACAGAATTTATAGATATTATCTGTCTCAGTTTTCAGAAACAAACTATTTTTGGTCATTTTGAATAGATACTAGGCCCTGGAGAAGAATCTATATCAAAATGATTTCCTTATTAAGCCTAGTGCTTTTCCACGTGTTCAGCTGTAATGCTCGGTCATTTTTTGTTTTTCAATTTTCAAACTCTCCCCATTGATATTTGTTGATTATATTTAGCTTGATGAGTGGATATATGCATTTTATTCTCCCCTTGATTGATGAATCTCTATCTTTTACATATTATACGTAGCTATCTTACATTTAAAGTTATGGTTATATGAATTACAACTTATCTCTAATCTATCATTGGAATTTCATATAATATTTTTTTTATTATTATTATTATATATATATATATATATATATATATAATATATAAAATATTAAGGATACAAAAGAATTAAGAGAAAGAAGGCAGTGTAAGGTGCTTACATAATGGCGGTAAGGGGTAGTGACCTTACACCCCAGTTAACAACGTGCACGTCCTTGATGCCGCGGCATTGCACTCCTGGATGCCAGCACCGACTGTTGTCGACCTTCGGAGTGACAATCAAAATTATCACAAGACCATTATAAATGGAGTAGTAACATAAACTGAAGTATCCATAGATGGAATGAAATCACTGAGATGTCACTAGTTTAAATACCTCCTCAAGATCTAAATACATCGCTCAAAGCAATGTTGTCATTATTTTAAAAATTCCCAATGTAAGACTTACAAAAAGATTTCAAAAGGAATTTAAAAAGGATTTTAAAAAGTTTTCAAAAAAGAACACAATAGTGATCCATAATTATCATTTTTTCCGAAGAAATTAATTATATAACTTCTTATATAAGGTATTGGGTATTTTTGTTTAAAAGCTTCCTTTATAAAAGCTTGATCGGTTTTCAGTCTGATGACATCACTGTCAACAATATGTTTCGTTCTGGTAAATCCTCCAATGAAAACATTTCTGAATATATTCCTGTGCAAATTAGAATTCCAGTGTATTAATCCTGTAATAGGTATTTTATAGGTTTTTCTTTTGTCATAAATGCTACTTAAAAGATTGTGATCACTGAAATCTATACACAGATCCAAAAAGCATACCACATTTTTATTATCACTTGGATTTTCTTCCAAGGTTAAATTAGCAGGATAGAAATTGAAATCCATTTGAAAGTGTTCGTCTTCGTAACCAATGATCAAGTCGTCGACGTAACGGAGATATAATATTTCGTTATTAATGTGTGACTGATCTTCATAATGATTAAGATAAATATCTGCTAATATAGATGAGCACCCCCCTCCCATGGGGATTCCTTTGATTTGCTGATAGAATAACAAACCGTTAAAAAGATAGTTTTCATTTATAACAATCTTGATTAAAGATCTGTATTGGTTGATTTCGATAATGTTATTCATTGCAAATTCTTCATAAAGTTTGTTCAGAATTTTATATAGATCCCTAAGATCAATGTTATTCTTGTATTCCCTAAGATCAATGTAATTCTTGAAAATCATAAGTCTTAAAGTATAATCTTGCTGGGTGACTCCTTAAGATATCAATAACATCATTACTGTTCTTAATGATGTAGGATCCTCTATTATTGATTTTCTTCATGATAGGTTTCAGGATGTTAAGGAGTATATTATTTGCTTTGGTAAGGTATGTATTAAAACCCACTGTTACAGGTCTGCATCGTATAGGGGTTTTATGTAGTTTAGGTATATTTATTAGATTCGGGTACTTTACACTTCCTGTATACTTGATTCCGGCTTTCAGGTATAAGGCTTTAATCCCATTAGTAATCACAATGGTTGGCGATCCCACGATTCGATATAATACATCATTTTCATAATTGGCTCGCAGGGTTTTGATATATAGGTATTTACAGCTGAATGCATAATTTCCTGCAACTTTATCTGTATAAGTAATTATAAATTGTTTTTGTAATTTCTTGAGTTTCTGCATGTTTAGTTTAACACCATCATTATAGGTATAAAAAGTTTTATAGTAAAATTAAAAATCATACATAATCGTAGATCGCCATTTGTTTAAGGTACCATCAGGAATGCTATATTTGATTGACATTCTATATATAAAATTGTCCAGATCCTTCGCGAATGTTTCAACTGGATTTCCCCTGTGAGGATTGCAATATTTTGTTCCCATTTGGAACGCCTTTTTTAATTCAGGATCATCTATTACATTGATATTGCCGGTAATGATGTGTCCTATCACTTTATCCTGGTAAGGACTTTGATCACAATAACATTTTTCTGCATTTTCTGGCATAAGGTGTTGGCTCAGATAATTATAATTAAATATGCGTCTACCCAAAGGTATTTCGTATCGGTATGAAGTTTTGATTTTTAGATTTAGAATTGGCAGATGTTTCTGGTGGATGTTCATTATTCTTCCAAACGGAATATGATTAAAAGTTTTATTTTGAAATAAGACAAAATATTCCAGAAAACTATTTTTTACTTCTTGATCACCTTGCAATTCCAAACATAGGTATTTAGAACGTCTTTTCAACCAGTCACTTAAGGTGGTGATATTTAGCTTCTGTAAGGAAGTCAATTCCCTTTCAAACCATAATTCAACTTTTTTAGACCATATATTCCATATTTTTATCATATATATTCTTTATATGCTCAAAACATACTGTTTAATGTGTTCAATTTTATGATCATTATAGTTGTAAAGATACTGTATAAATTGGTTAAAAGAATCTTTGCATACATCAAAACTTTTTTTTTCTTTTTTTGCTTCTGAACCATCTATGACGGGTGTTTTTATTGCAATTATTTACAATAACATTATTAATGTTTGAATTATAAAATTCTCTATTATGCAATTTGTTAAACAACAATGAATTTAAGGCATATGGATATATCGCATTGCGTTGCATTATGTGCATGTTTTCCCACCACAGTCGGTCTTCATATTTAACTACGATGTCTAAGATGGTAATGGAAATGATCTGAAGGAATGATCTTGGAAATGAAAATATAAAAGGCGGTATTCTTGGTTTAATGTAGAATTTTTCTGAATCTGACTTCGGTGAAGATTTATTCTCAAATTCAGAGGATTTTTGGTTTGACCTATATAAGCCAAATTACATGTCTTGCACTTGATCTGATAAATGCATTGGTAGGTTTTACAAAAAGGTTTAAAAAACATTGATTGTCCTATGATGTTGTGGTCCGCACATGGGCACAACTCACACCTTTTTGAATTGCATTTTTTAAATTTAAAATAAGACATTTTTTTAAAATTATTTCGGTATAATTGAGGTTGACAATTAAGCATATTTGTCGAAGCTTGAGCTTTTACATCCATATTAATGACGGTTTGTTCTTGGTCCTTACTTCTGACAAGAGGTTTGAAATAATTTCTAATAGCATTAGGGGGTCAGGTAGCATGCTTACGATCCTACGGATTCCTGATGTCCGTATTACCGGGCAGGGCAGATTACGTTAATTCGATTATATAACGCAAAAATTGCCAGTCGCTAATTAATATATTTGTGTTCATCCATATTTATTATTATTTATACTCTTATAGAGAGTGTATATATTTCTTGAAGCGAGATATATACTGTTTATTATATGTTTAACAAATTGCATAATAGTGAATTTTATAATTCAAACATTAATAATGTTATTGTAAATAATTGCAATACAAACACCTGTTATAGATGGTTCAGAAGCAAAAAAAGAAAAAAACAAAGTTTTGACGTATGCAAAGATTCTTTTAACCAATTTATACAGTATCTTTACAACTATAATGATCATAAAGTTGAACACATTAAACAATATGTTTTGAGCATACGAAGAATATATATGATAAAAATATGGAACATATGGTCTAAAAAAGTTGAATTATGGTTTGAAAGGGAATTGACTTCCTTACAGAAGCAAAATATCGCCACCTTAAGTGACTGGTTGAAAAGACGTTCTAAATACCTATGTTTGGAATTGCAAGGTGATCAAGAAGTAAAAAATGGTTTTATGGAATATTTTACTGTCTTATTTCAAAATAAAACTTTTAATCATATTCCGTTTGGAAGAATAATGAACATCCACCAGAAACATCTGCCAATTCTAAATCTAAAAATAAAAACTTCATACCGATACGAAATACCTTTGGGTAGACGCATATTTAATTATAATTATCTGAGCCAACATCTTATGCCAGAAAATGAAGAAAAATGTCATTGTGATCAAAGTCCTTCCCAGGATAAAGTGATAGGACACATCATTACCAGCAATATCAATGTAATAGATGATCCAGAATTAAAAAAGACGTTCCAAATGGGAACAAAATATCCTCACAGGGGATATCGAATATAATCCTCACAGGGGAAATCGAAACATTCGCGAAGGATCTGGACAATTATATATAGAATATCAATCAAATATAGCATTCCTGATAGTACCTTCAACAAATGGCGATCTATGATTATGTATGATTTTTAATTTTACTATAAAACTTTTTATACCTATAATGATGGTGTTAAACTAAACATGCAGAAACTCAAGAAATTACAAAAACAATTTATAATTACTTATACAGATAAAGTTGCAGGAAATTATGCATTCAGCTGTAAATACCTATATATCAAAACCCTGCGAGCCAATTATGAAAATGATGTATTATATCGAATCGTGGGATCGCCAACCATTGTGATTACTAATGGGATTAAAGCCTTATACCTGAAAGCCGGAATCAAGTATACAGGAAGTGTAAAGTACCCGAATCTAATAAATATACCTAAACTACATAAAACCCCTATACGATGCAGACCTGTAACAGTGGGTTTTAATACATACCTTACCAAAGCAAATAATATACTCCTTAACATCCTGAAACCTATCATGAAGAAAATCAATAATAGAGGATCCTACATCATTAAGAACAGTAATGATGTTATTGATATCTTAAGGAGTCACCCAGCAAGATTATACTTTAAGACTTATGATTTTCAAGAATTACATTGATCTTAGGGAATACAAGAATAACATTGATCTTAGGGATCTATATAAAATTCTGAACAAACTTTATGAAGAATTTGCAATGAATAACATTATCGAAATCAACCAATACAGATCTTTAATCAAGATTGTTATAAATGAAAACTATCTTTTTAACGGTTTGTTATTCTATCAGCAAATCAAAGGAATCCCCATGGGAGGGGGGTGCTCATCTATATTAGCAGATATTTATCTTAATCATTATGAAGATCAGTCACACATTAATAACGAAATATTATATCTCCGTTACGTCGACGACTTGATCATTGGTTACGAAGACGAACACTTTCAAATGGATTTCAATTTCTATCCTGCTAATTTAAATTTAACCTTGGAAGAAAATCCAAGTGATAATAAAAATGTGGTATGCTTTTTGGATCTGTGTATAGATTTCAGCGATCACAATCTTTTAATTAGCATTTATGACAAAAGAAAAACCTATAAAATACCTATTACAGGAATAATACACTGGAATTCTAATTTGCACAGGAATATATTCAGAAATGTTTTCATTGGAGGATTAACCAGAACAAAACGTATTGTTGACAGTGATGTCATCAGACTGAAAACCGATCAAGCTTTTATAAAGGAAGCTTTTAAACAAAAATACCCAATACCTTATATGAGAAGTTATATAATTAATTTCTTCGGAAAAAATGATAATTATGGATCACTGTGTTCTTTTTTGAAAACTTTTTAAAATCCTTTTTAAATTCCTTTTGAAATCTTTTTGTAAGTCTTACATTGGGAATTTTTAAAATAATGACAACATTGCTTTGAGCGATGTATTTAGATCTTGAGGAGGTATTTAAACTAGTGACATCTCAGTGATTTCATTCCATCTATGGATACTTCAGTTTATTTTACTACTCCATTTATAATGGTCTTGTGATAATTTTGATTGTCACTCCGAAGATCGGCAACAGTCGGTGCTGGCATCCAGGAGTGCAATGCCGCGGCATCAAGGACGTGCACGTTGTTAACTGGGGTGTAAGGTCACTACCCCTTACCGCCATTATGTAAGCACCTTACACTGCCTTCTTTCTTTTAATTCTTTTGTATGCATAATATTTTATATATTATATTTTGTAATTAGTGTTTATTGCTGCCTTGCGCATAAATGCTAAAATACTTTAAGATTTAATCTCAAATTTCTTTATCTTTCAATATATATATATATATATATATATATATATATATATATATATATATATATATATATATATATATATATATAATAATAGAAGTTTGAAAATCCAATGAACGAAAAGTAAGAAGATGTAACACGATAAACCTAACTTTTTAAAACACCCACAGAATAAAATATAATACAGCAAATCATCAATCAAATGGATAAAAAATACAAAACACAAGCTATCAAGTTACAGAAAATCAACCAAATTCAAAGGTATGGAAACAAAAAAGAAAAACTTAAACTAAATTCAACTATCTAACTGGCTTACAAAACAAAAGTAAAAATCAACTAATCCTCAAGCAAATGGAAAAATATAAATAAAATAAATATCGAAATAAGTATAACAAACGAAATCAAGCACAAACGCCTTACACGTGGACGAGGCTCTAAGCCTAAATCATGAATTGTTAACCTCTACAAAAATCTAATCATGTCCAAGTTTTTTGTAGAAGCAAACACAAAAATGTATGTTTCTGAAGAAATAGATAGATTAAATCTATAAACTATTTCTACTTGGACGACATACATAAAGAAGGAATAAAAAAGAAAAAATGAATACCTGGAAAAAGCACAGCGTATGTACAATCGATTCAATACAGGGATCACTGATAGAAGAGACCAGTGTTGCCATTCGTAAAGAAAAAATAAAAAACCATTTACTGTTGCCATTCATAAGAATTGAAAAACTGTGAAGCGAAATGTTAAGAAAAAGTATTAATATACAAAAAGAGCTACTAAAAAGAGGGGCAAATAATAGTAATGCTGAAGTGGGAAGTGAATGTAATGTAAAAAAAAAAAAAAAAAAAAAAAAAAAAAAAAAAAAAAAAAAGGAAATTGAAAAATCTGGCTAATATAAGATACTATGAATAGAATTATATGATACTATGAAAAGAATTATAAAAATCCAGCTATTTTAAATTTTTTAACAATACTATTTACTAAATAAGAGGAATATTTATATAAATTACTAGTAATTTTGAGATTATTGATATGCATAGCATGAAATTTTTTATCAGATAATCTATAAATTCTAAAAAGCTGATTGAGTATAATATTTCTAAACAATTGAATCGAGTTACAGGAATTAAAAGGTAAGATTTTATTAATATTAAAATTATAAAAGTCCTTTTTATCATATAAATTTGTAACAATTCTATTAGAAGGATCAATAAAAAGATTTAAATCCAAAAAATTAACATTTTTACTAATAGTAGCTTCATTAGGAATTAATTCCAAATTGTCTGGATAGTCTATATCTATGAGATAATTTTCTGTATGTACTAAGCAAATCAGATCATCAACATATCTGTAAAAAGTATAATCTATTGAAGTAAATGACTTTTCATAATGATAAAGGTATAAATTAGCTAGCATACTGCTACTGCAACCACCCTGTGGAACTCCTGAGACTTGTAAGTATAATTTATTTCCTTGAAAAATATAATTATTGAAAATAACAAAGTGAAGAAGTTTAGGAAAATTTAAGGTGTCCAGTGCTATCAGTGCCCAATGGCTATTTCCTCAACCGTTAGTCACAGAGATACACTTCCAATTGTAAAAATGTTTTAAATTTTAAAATCTATTACCTTAGAAACAGTTTAAATCAATAGATGCATTTATGAAAGAAATACGAAATATAAATCATTATACGGTCCCCTTGTCCTACCAATTATACTTAGGAAAATCATCCTCATACAATTTCATGCAAAATAAAAAAAAATCTTCCTTTTACGACCAAAATTCACAGAGTTATGAAGCATTAAACTTTATGACTTAAGTCGCTTTTCCACGCATAAAAATGTCTCGTTTCAGGCAACCAACCAATCAGGGACCATATTGACTATTTCTCAGCACAAAAAGTGCTCCAACTTGAAACAGCTATAAGTTGGCCAATTCTGGTCGTAAAAGGATGATTTTTTTTTTATTTTACATAAAATTGTATATGGATGATTTTCCTAAATATAATTGGTAGGACCAGGTGACTGTATAAAAATTTATATTTCGTATTTTTTTCAGAAATGCATTTATTGATTTAAACTGTTTTTAAAATAGATTTTAAAATTTAAAACATTTTTGCAATTGGAAATGTATCTCTGTGACTAACGGTTGAGGAAATAGTCATTGGGGACCGATAGCACTGGACACACTATATATATATATATATATATATATATATATATATATATTCAAAACGAAATCTCAAATTATGTATACAATTCTACATCAAATTACCAGGATACTACCTAGGATAAGGCGCATTGCAGCTCTATAATCCGAAGCAGGAAATAACTAAGAAAAAGTAAAAATATGTAAAGGGGGGATGCCAGATAAATTGCATATAAATGGCTGAGAGGGATGGCGACCTCTCATTCCCGTTTAAAGTACTTTTATGTCTAGACAACGTTCACGAAAACCAATGCAATATAATGACAGGTCCCCGATATATGTGCAAAATTGAAGGCACTAGAACGAAGACAGAAAGGGAATATCGAGAGGCAGAAATTTATAATGTCAATTTGACAGCCATACAATCCAGAATGCACAAAACTCTTCTTAAGTAAACATTTTAACGTATGCGTACATCGGTATACACTGTTATGATGTCATATTACCTATGTCTTGTCTAAATGAGTATTCTTCTTTAAAGAAGGAATTATAATGATGTTTAAGAAAATGTATCGGGTAATATTTTTTATATGCTTCTTGCATGATTCTTCTGCTACTTATGATACAATCATTTTTGAAAGTATTATTGTGGAGATTTCTTCTGAGGTGTCCTGTGATGATATTACGGAAAATATTCTTAGTCAAATTTGAATTCCATTCTATGATTTGGTTAATCTTCATATCAAAATTATCACGTTTATTGTACAATACCGTATGAATTCCTTTTATATTGTTGTATCTTATGGTGATGTCTAGGAAATTAACTTCGTCTTTTTTAGTATTAAGGTTCTTGATCAGTTCCAGTTCCTGGGGATAAAAACTAAAATCGAATTCAGGAGTATGCAAGTATTGTCCTAATAGCACATCGTCCACGAATCTATAATATGGTAATTCATATAACATATGATTACCTCTTTCAAAATATGATAAATATATGTCTGCTAAGATTGAAGAGCAACCCCCTCCCATAGGGATGCCTTTGATTAGTTGATAAAATTCTTTTCCATTATACAGCACGTTTTCGTATAAAACCAATTTGATAAGATCCAAATACCTACCATAAGTGATTACATTTTTGAGATTGTATTCCTCGTGCACCAATAGAAGGATGTCATGTAGTTTTGAAAGGTCGATGTTGTTAAAAAGGTCACGGAAGTCATAACTTGCAAACTGTATATCTTTATTGCAGAATTTTAGACGTTTTATGACTTCATTGCTGTTTTTTATCATAATAGAGTTTTGTAGTAATAAAGCTTTAAATACAGGTTTAAGGATATACAGTAGTTTCCTGTTAGCTAACGTTAAATATGAATTACATCCCACTGTTACAGTACGGAATTTCACAGGTTTTTTATGCAGTTTTGGGATGAGGACCAGATATGGGAAAGACACTGATTTTAAATTAATGCCGATTCTTTTGTATAATGCTTTGATTTTATTTGACAATACTGCAATATTATATGGTAAAGGTTTATACATAGTAGGTTCCATGTAAGATTTCTGCAATGTTTCAAGGTAATAAGTTTTGCAGGTAAATGCGTAATTTGAAACCACTTTGTCCGTATATGTGATCACGAATCGATCTTGAACGTCCTTGATAGAACTAGGAACATGGGATCTTGGCTTAGTTTTAAGTTTTCTATGATATTCATTGATAAATCTATTTAGGATATTGTATTTCCATTCTAGGATATTGTATTTCCATTCTCCGAAGGCCGTGATAGGTAAACTACATTTAATTGCCATTTTGTAAATAAAAGTATCCAGATCTTGATTGAATTCTTCTTTGACGTGGTTATATTCCTGGTTACGGAATTTTGTACCTTTTTCAAACAGTCTTCTTAATTGTAAATCTTCAATCACTGTAAGATTACCCGTAATAATATGATCATGGTACACATCCCTAAAAGTACTGTTTTGACAATTACATACCTTTGAATCATATAAAGATATATTTTTACTTAAGTGATTATAATTGCACAACATCCTCCCATTGGGACGTACAAATCGGTATGTGAGCTTAACCTTGATGTTAGTTATATGTATCAATTTATTTAATTGATTAAGCATTAGCTTAATAGGTATACTTTCAAAAGTTTTATTTTTGAAGGTGGTAAAAAGTATTCTATATGATCTTCTTTTTTGGGATGATTCTGCAAGTCAATATTAAATTTTTTAGCTTTAGACAGAACTGTCTCCATCCATGCCAATGACCTAAAGCAACACATGGAAGACCTATGCATTCCAAGCATGGTCCGAGAAGTAGCCATTAAGAATGACATTAGAATGATTTAGACATAGGTCTTCCGTATGTTGCTTTAGGTCGTTGGCATGGATGGAGACAGTTCTGTTAATTTATCAATGAATATCATAGAAAACTTAAAACTAAGCCAAGATCCCATGTTCCTAGTTCTATCAAGGACGTTCAAGATCGATTCGTGATCACATATACGGACAAAGTGGTTTCAAATTACGCATTTACCTGCAAAACTTATTACCATGAAACATTGCAGAAATCTTACATGGAACCTACTATGTAAAAACCTTTACCATATAATATTGCAGTATTGTCAAATAAAATCAAAGCATTATACAAAAGAATTGGCATTAATTTAAAATCAGTGTCTTTCCCATATCTGGTCCTCATCCCAAAACTGCATAAAAAACCTGTGAAATTCCGTACTGTAACAATGGGATGTAATTCATATTTAACGTTAGCTAACAGGAAACTACTGTATATCCTTAAACCTGTATTTAAAGCTTTATTACTACAAAACTCTATTATGATAAAAAACAGCAATGAAGTCATAAAACGTCTAAAATTCTGCAATAAAAATATACAGTTTGCAAATTATGACTTCCGTGACCTTTTTAACAACATCGACCTTTCAAAACTACATGACATACTTCTAATGGTGCACGAGAAATACAATCTCAAAAATGTAATCACTTATCGTAGGTATTTGGATCTTATCAAATTGGTTTTATAAGAAAATGTGCTGTATAATGGAAAAGAATTTTATCAACAAATCAAAGGCATCCCTATGGGAGGGGGTTGCTCTTCAATCTTAGCAGACATATATTTATCATATTTTGAAAGAGGTAATCATATATTATATGAATTACCATATTATAGATTCGTGGACGATGTGCTATTAGGACAATACTTGCATATTCCTGAATTCGATTTTAGCTTTTATCCCCAGGAACTGGAACTGATCAAGAACCTTAATACTAAAAAAGACGAAGTTAATTTCCTAGACATCACCATAAGATACAACAATATAAAAGGAATTCATACGGTATTGTACAATAAACGTGATAATTTTGATATGAAGATTAACCAAATCATAGAATGGAATTCAAATTTGACTAAGAATATTTTCCGTAATATCATCACAGGACACCTCAGAAGAAATCTCCACAATAATACTTTCAAAAATGATTGTATCATAAGTAACAGAAGAATCATGCAAGAAGCATATAAAAAACATTACCCGATAAATTTTCTTAAACATCATTATAATTTCTTCTTTAAAGAAGAATACTCATTTAGACAAGACATAGGTAATATGACATCATAACAGTGTATACCGATGTACGCATGCGTTAAAATGTTTACTTTAGGAAGAGTTTTGTGCATTCCGGATTGTATGGTTGTCAGATTGACATTATAAATTTCTGCCTCTCGATATTCCCTTTCTGTCTTCGTACTAGTGCCTTCGATTTTGCACATATATCGGGAACCTGTCATTTATATTGCATTGGTTTCCGTGAGCGTTGTCTAGACATAAAAGTACTTTAAACGGGAATGAGAGGTCGCCATCCCTCTCAGCCATTTATATGCAATTTATCTGGCATCCCCCCTTTACATATTTTTACTTTTTCTTAGTTATATATATATATATATATATATATAATAATAATAATAGTAGTTTGAAAATCCAATGAACGAAAAGTGAGAAGCTGCAACATGATAAACCTAACTTTCTAAAACACCCAAAGAATAAAATATAACAGTAAATCATCAATCAAATGGAAAAAAATACAAAACACTGAGTTATCAAATTATAGAAAATCAACAAAATTCAATGGTATGGAAACGAATAAAGAAAAACTTAAAAAACAAAGCTATATCGCTATGCACGTGGAAAAAGGGCTAAGCCTAAAAAAATGGAAATGTTCACTTCGTAAAATTCGTTTTCAAGTTCAAGTATTTTGACGAAGCAAACACAAAATATGTATGTTTCTGAAGAAATAGATAGATTATATCTATAAACTATTTCTACTTGGACGACATACATAAAGAAGGAATAAAAAAGAAAACATGAATACCTGGAAAATGCACAGCATATGTACAAACAAGTTGAAACCAGGAACTCTGAATGAAGAAACTAGTGTTGCCATTCGCAAAAAAAAAAAAAAAAATGATCTACTGTTGCCATTTGTAAGAATTGAAAAACAGTAAAGCGAAAAGGTAAGAAAAAGTAATAATATACAAAAAGAGCTACTAAAAGGTGGGGCTAATAGTAATGCTGACGTGGAAGAGGATGTAAAAATAAAAGTATATATATATATATATATAGCAATACACAATGGATACTAATATTTTACACTTGAATAGATATCATATTTTATCTCTTTTTTTTTTCATGTGCTAAATGTAAGTAAAATAGTTTTATGCTAAGTGCAGCCATAGCAATAAACAAACAAATATACATATATATATATATATAATTGAAGAATATTAATTTACTTGTATTATATATACCAGAGATTTATCATTTATTGAAATTGTTCTGTATAGCTAAAATGAAAATAAGATGGTCTGATGTGAATATATGATATTAATAATGACTATATGACAAGCTTGCCAAGATGATAAATAGAACAATATAAATAAAACATAAATGTGTGGTAAAGATTGGTGAATATAATCCCTTAACTGCACCCTTAGATTAAATTTTTTTGTTATAAATCATATATGTAATACAGGTACTTAAGGTAATTTAATACAGGTAATCCCCTTGTAACCCTACATAAACATATATAGTGTAGAAGCAAGAATAGTATATAAAATGAAAAGTTTCAAAACAGAAAAAATTTTTGCACATGGAGCTAGGCCTTTCTAGCTCCTAAAAATTTTTTTGAAAATGAATAAATTGAAAAAAGTGAAAAGCATTTCCGAAAGCATGTACGTTATCAAGAGCCATACCTGGTTCGGTAATGCTGATTCTACGTTTCTGTGTACATTACTGTAAATAGTATTACAGAAATAATGCACATGGCTCGACAGAGAAGAAAGTAGAAAATGGATCAGATATAAATATAAAAATAATCAAATAAAATAATCAAATAAAATAATCAAATATACCAGCGTATGGCTGTGTATTTATATGAGAATACAATGTTATATATGAGATGAAAAAGAAAAAGAATAATAATAATAATGAAATAACATAAATTGAGTTACTCCTTGCGCATTAACATTGTAGAGTAATTAATACTGACAGTTTTTTTTCAACTTTAAACAGGTTAAAGTTAAGTTGATAGATTAAGAGTGCAACTGTTGGAAGTGAAACATGGAGATAATAAATTGTTTATTATTTTTTATACAAAAATGGTTGAGATTGACCTGTCAATATGTTGCTGTAACTGGAGCAAGGTTTTGAATTTAAAATTAATTTGTGTTTTAATAAATGAAAAAATAAGGTTTGGTGGGTATGTATTTTGTACAGATGTGATTATGAATTTAATAAGATGTTCTTTGTAATAACATGGTATACTTAACATTTTTTTCTTAATAACTGATTATTTATAATATTTTTATATACTGATTTTGATAGATTGGATGAATAATGTTGAATTTTATTTACTTTGAAGTTATACGGTTCAGTTTTGTCGTATATTTTAATTTTTAATGTGACTTCATTTTGAATTTTTAAACTAACGTCTAGGTAATTGATCCTGTGTGAAGTATATAAATTTTCAATTAGTTGTAGATTAGGAGAATAAAACTGAAAGTTTAACATAGTGGCATCATTAGTCACTCAATTAGATGGCATCATTAGTAATAATTAGATTATCAATGAATCTGTACATGACAGGACTGTTGAAAGTGTTCTGAAGCTCGTAAAAATGCAGATAAAGGTTGGTCAGTATTGTGGATGAGATTCCTCCTTGTGGAATTCCCTTATTTAATTTGTATATGCAATTACCCTGAGAGAGAAACTGGTTGAACAGAATGAATTTTAACAATGTTTTGGATTTTGGAATAGAGATGTTTTTTGATTGAGTAAATTGTTCATATAAATTTTGTATGACTTTAAATAAATCGTGAATATCAATGTTATTATAGAGGTCTTTGAAATTAAAAGTTTTAATATCATGTATGTAAGGTAGTTGTTAAGTTATTAATCAGTTCTAAACTATTTTTAATTATATGTGTTCGTTGACGTTGTGTAATAAAATGATCATAAATTTGATTTAGTATAAATAGTAGTTGTTTGTCCGCAGCATTGGTATATGAATTAAATCCTATAGTAACAGTTCTAAAAGTAATTAGTGATTTATAGAATTTTGGTACAGTCGAACCTCGATATGTCGAATTTGAAGGGAGTAGGAAAAAAAATTCGAGATATCGAAAATTTGAAAACATTTAAGGAATTCATAAAATAATATATACATCCTAGTCCTATACTTTACACATTAAAAAAAAAAAAAAAACTAACTTTATCTTAGAGACAGAGACTTGGGTATTGCCCAAGAAAATGCTGACAACAAATAAAGCGAAGCTTGAAATGATTGGATACACATTTAATGTAATATACATTATTAAAATTTAATCTTGCATTTCTTTACTTGCAAAATAGCCATCTACGGCAGTTTGATTACATGTACTGAATCCTTCAATATCTATCACATTTTCCAAATGAGCTAGGTGTATCCAAATGAGTTTAATTTTGTGGCGATAGTTTACTTTAAAACTTTGAATAATACCTTGGTCCAAAGCCTGTAACTTAGAAGTTGTGTTTGGTGGCATGAAATGAACTTTCACGGATTTTAATTTCAGCACTCTATTATGCGCTGTACAGTTGTCTAAGAAGAGAACAATATCGCGATTTTTACGGGAAATTTTTCTGTCTAGTTCCTTCAATCAATTAGTGAATATTTCGGCAGTCATCCAAGCCTTATTGTTCGCAAAATATGTCATTGGAACAGATTTCATTCCTGAAAAACATCGGGGTTTAACAGATTTACCTATCATAAAAGGTTTGAGCCTTTCTGGACCACCCATATTAGTGCAAAATAGCACAGTTAATCTTTCTTTGCTCCTTTTCCCGCCATGACATGTCTTTAATGGCCATAGTTTTATCAGGCATACACTTAAAAAATAATCCTGTTTATCTGCATTAAACACATTTTTTGAATCGTATTTTTCCAAATGAAAAGATGAAAATTGTAAGATGATACAAATTGTAAGATGAAAAAATTCGAGATATCGAGAGTTTGATTAAAAAAATTTCGAGTTAATGAGTTTGTTTTACATTAGTTTTATACCGTGCGTGAAGGGAGATGAAAATATTTCAAGATATCGAAAATTTCGAGATACCGAGGTTTGACATATCGAGGTTCACCTGTATAAGTATCAGGCAAGAAAAATTAAGATTGTGTTTTTGTTTAAGTAGTTTGTAGTAAGCAATAATTTGTTTACTGATAATATATGTATATATATATATATATATATATATATATATACAATAAATATATTTTAGAAGAGCATTTTCCAAACTGTGTTTCCTGCTATTAGATGTTCTTTGATATAATCAATAAGCAAACACATAAAATCCTCAATATTTTTACAATTATGTATCATTTAATGCAGTGCTCATAATATGAGTCAATTTGACAAAAACATTTTGTCTGATTTCTGTAAGATCCAAATCCTGTACATATCATAATAAAAATAAAAACAGATTCCATAAAACATGTTTCTAAAAGAGTTTCCATTTTGAAAAGCTGACTTACTTTGTGCTTGTGCATTTACAAAAACATTTAATCAAAGGTCATATAAATTTGACTTTTTCTTTTCAATTTTATATTTTTGCATTTATTTGTTATAGCATTTATCTTCCGTGATGTAAAAAAATAACATGTAAAAAATATATCACAATGTGAAAAAATCCCATAGACAGTATTCCATAAGTATATATATATATATTTACTACATAGCAGAATAAAAAGTATTTCGAAGACAAAAAATTTTAGTAGCACTGCTTTAGATCAATTAATATACGAAATTGGTGGTTTAGAGTAATGTTTTTCAAAGAGTGTGCCAAGGAACCCTTGGGGTTCTGTAACAGTATTCCAGAGGTATCGCTACAAAAGTTTCATGTCAATTTTCTTAAAAATAGACAAACGCGTAAAATTCGAAAGCATACTTTGGATCACAATTGACTTTCTCTTGTTATGGGATTCCGCCATCAATTTAAATTTCAAAAGGGTTTCACAAAAAAAAAAAAAAAAATTTGAAAACACTGCTTTACAAATTCAAATTAAAGGTTTGCACTTATTTTAACAGGATATCTTTATAAAAGATTTGGCCTGGGCTTAGGCTCAGTTTTCAAAATATTGAGCCGATTTGGTGTTAATGGCTAAAAATATAAATAAATAGACCAGTACAATTAATGATATACTATTGTAAATTACAGCAATGTAGATACAGTGAAATCTATTAAAAAACATTTTAAATAATTTTCTGCACAAAGATGGCATAGCTTCATATCATACCATTCAAATACATCTGTAATGCAATGCAATTGCAGCATTTACAAAGCTACAGACATTTTACCACAAATTATGAAATATAAGCAATTTAAATTGAATTAAAATGTTTATATTTAAATGCATTACATATTATAAGAAAATTGAAGTAAAAAATCGACAGTGGTTACAATTTGTTGGAGTCAAAATGGTTTTGCATGAACAACATCTTTCTTTCTTTGTGGGTGGTTTATCTTTAGAAATTTTCAAAACAGTTCATGATATTAAAATATCAAAATTAGAAAAAACTTTACAAAATAGTTTAAAATAGTAAAGTATCAAAATTGTACATTATATTTTGAAAACTTAACTAAGAACCTGATACAAAATCCAATTATACATCCATGTAGGGCCTTTACAGGGCTATCAATTACTTACAAACTGTTCATAATTAGGATTTTTAGATTTTGTTCTAATTTCAGTAGGATACCCCAACTATAGACTTCACATCAAAATATTAAGGAAAATTAATTAACATGCTTAGCAGCATGTAAACTAAACTTACACACCGAGATTTAAAATTAAGATAAATCTATAAATTTGTCTGAGAGCACATAAATATGCAGTTGAATTTCATCCTTTCAGTTCTTCTCTTCAAACCTCATCATTAAACATATTTCCTTAAGTTCACTTTATTTAAAATTAAACAAAATATACTTTAAATATAAAGACCACTAAAATGTTGGCCACAAGTAAAAGTCTTTTAAAATATAAAACAGTACTTCTTGGGAGGGCACAATTTCAATTCCAATTAACATCAAAGGAAAAATTGATTATAAACTAGTATTTCATAAAATGTTTAACAAAAATAGTAACTGGGATAAAGCTTACCAACAAGGATCATAGATACTGGAACCACAATAGTTACAGCTAACATGATAGTGCAGCCAACTGCAAGACAAAAACTTTATTGATACAAAACCAAAACAGAATAATTAAATCAAGATATTCCAAAAATGTAAAAAATGTAGAATAATAATTACATTTAAGTAAATGCAAGTTTTTATTTTTTTTAACAACTTTGATTTTTAAATACAAATTGTAATCTTTCTTCAATCTCTAATCTTAGATACTGGAAAAAAAAAAAAAATGTAACAACTTTGATTTAATTTTTAAATACAAATTGTAATCTTTCTTCAATCTCTAATCTTAGATACTGAAAAAAAAAAAAAAAAAAAAAAAAAAAAAAAAAAAAAAAAAAAGTGTAAACTAAAATATTGCCATATATACTTAAGCTACCATAAATATAAATATTACCAAAAAACATATTGGAGCATCAGTGAATTTGGATGAAGTATGAACTTAACATTTCACTATGTATATTAAATAATAAAAGGTAAGGTCTGAGTGATCTGCTCCTATGTCTGTTGGTGCTCTAGAAAAAATATCCAAGAGATGGATCGTAACAAAATTTGGTATACAGATACTTCCACACAAATCCAGAAACACAACATTTTATTTCAATTTAAGTTTAGTTTTATTAAGGTAAAATTTAGAACAATTTTTACACCAATGTTTCACCAATGTTTTTAACACCAATCTTTACATCAATGTTTGCAATTAAAAAATATCACTGCAGAGTTTCAATCTTCTTTCTTACCATCAAAATTTTGCAGAACATGATTTTCATCATACTTTAGTCTGCATTTGTAACACATTTTCATGATTTTATATGAACTTTTAAAAAAGACATTTTCCTATCGCAACAGGCAAAGCTTATGATTTCGCCAGGCATTCCTATCGTAACAGGCAAAATTCATTTTATATTCTCACATCTCCTTAACTACTGATCCTAAGGTTATAAATTTTGACAACGATAAACCTGACCTATTTAAAAAAGAATTAATCTAATGCCAAATATTTTAGGACTTTTTTTTTAACTCAGACAAATAAGACCCAATCCATATCTCTTGGGAACAGAACTCATAAAGGAAATGAGAATATTTGCCTGGAACAGAATTATAAGAAACATGTATCTATGACATTGGTTGCTAAAGGCGATGGATCTGAGTGTAAAGAGTTAGTTTATTTAATCATGGGGATTTTTATGTGAGCGAGCACAGGGGACATGTTATGATGGTCAAATTTTAGTTATCTTGGTATCAATTGCTAGCTGCGATTCTTTCATAGCAGTTAACCATGTACTGGAATGCAACAGTCTATGCACTCACTGCTACAGGATAGTCCAGACTATATATATACAGGGTGGTCATAAAAAAACTTCCCCGATATATGAACCCCTAGCGGCCTATCAGCTCAACCAATCGAAAGGAAATTTTAGATATTGTTATTTGAAGGTATGAGCTCGAGATTGTGATGATTTCAAACAATAGAGATCTCATGGTTACGATTACAATGAAAAAATTTTGAAATTTTCGAATGGCAACACCCACTTTTTTTCTACGCAAATTGATAAGCGCATTGAAAAACCATAAATGGCGTTAGAACGATACACGTATGACGAAAACAGGCTGCTTAAAACATTTGCAAAGAAGAGCATTGTAAAGGACCAATGACAACACAAGAGAGGAGAGGGAAAAAAACTTTTATTGGAATTACAAGTTTTCAAAGTGCCCCACCTTCGCACACGATAACACATTGCATGCGGGAGATTATTGACAACAATGATAAACATAACATCGCAGGAGGAATCTTTATAACTTCACATTTTATGGCATCTTTCAATTCTGACAAATCTCGTAGATTTGATGTGTACACCTTAGATTTCAGATAATCCCAGAAACAGAAATCTATCGGAGTGAGGTTGGGGGATCGCGGTGGCCACGAAACTGCAAAGTTATGGGAGATGACTCTATCACCAAAGTTCGGTTACAGCACTTGTCAAACACATGTAACGACGTGTGGAGGAGCACCATCTTGCATCCATACAATGTCATTAACAACATTTCGCTGCTGCAATTCTGGAATTACGTAATTCTGCAACATTGTTTTATACTGAGGACCTGTGATGGAGCACGTTTGCATACCATTGGAAGTGACCTCTTCGAAGAAGTACGGACCGAGAACAAATGTGCTTACGATGCCACACCACACAGTCACTTTAGCTTAGTGTAAAAGCATTGGTGCCACATCGTGAGGATTTTCATCAGCCCAGTGAACGTGGTTATTGGAGTTTACGTTTCCAGTTAGGGAGAAATGTGACTCATCCGCCCATAATATCTGCAGTGGCCACCTGCTATCTTCATCATATCTGATGAGGAAAAAATTTGCAAAGTTGACACGCTGTTGCTCATCTGCAGGTTGCAACATCTGGACGTGCTGGAATCGATAAGGAAACATCTGTAGAACAGAACGCAGAAGCTTGAGGACTGTGGTTTTCAGTACATCTAAATTGCGGGCAACACTTTTTGCAGTAAGCAATAGACCTGCAATAATCTTATTATGCACTTCCACAACAACTTCAACAGGAACAGATGGTCGTCCGAATCGCGATCTATCACATGTGCATCCAGTTTCTTCAAATTTTTTTACCAAATCATGTACAGTTCATAAGGAACATGGGCCTCGTCTTAGCTTATGATTTCACCAATAAACTCACACTGCTTTGACAGCATTTTCCCCGTTCAAACAAAACAACTTTATCAATTCACCTCGTTGTTTTCCTGTAAGTGTCATCTTGTTGGCACGTTCGAACACCTGATTGAAGAAACAATCTTCACTGCTTATTACAGGTTTTCTACAAGCAATGCTTTGCACATGGTGTTCTGTGATTGGTGCTTCTACTGTTTATTCCTGTGAAATATGCAAAGTGCGTCAATGCACCTCCTCTCTGTGTTGTCATTGGTCCTTTACAATGCTATTCTTTGCAAATGTTTTACGCCGCAAATTTTCGTCATACGAGTATCATTCCAATACCATTTATGGTTTTTCAATGCGCTGATCAATTTGTGCAGGAAAAAAGTGGGTGTTGCCATTTGAAAATTTCTTCACTGTAACCATAACCATGAGAGCTCTATTGTTTGAAATCATTACAATCTCTTGAGCGCATACCTTCAAATAACAATATCTGAAATTTCCTTTCCATTGGTTGAGCGGATAGGCCGCTAGGGGTTCATATATTGGGGAAGTTTTTTTATGACCACCTTGTGTGTGTGTGTGTGTGTGTATATATATATATATATATATTTCTCTTCATCCAATTTTAGAAACCCTGGTGAGTGCTATTAAGCTTGAGGTGTCTGCTATACCAAGTATTTAAGACAACTCAGAGCTTCTCAGATGGTGAACAAGCCGATTTTAGAAAGGTTGCTAATGTGCATATTATAAACACACCAGTACACATACATAAATTAATACAGTAATTATCAAGGTACCCACAGTTTATCACAAATAATAATTGAATATACATTAAAGGCAATAATTAAAAAATATAAAACATTAAAAGTAATAACACAATGGACAGAAACTTACTGGTGCCTAGGAGTAATATTATTACTTTTCGTAAAAAGTCCAGGATCCCACTAGAATTCTTTCTTGCTTCTCGAACTTGTCCAAAAAGTGAATGATACGTAGGTGGGGATGCTATTAAAGAGGGAAAAAAAAAGTCATTTATAAAAGCAAAAATACTTTTAATAAAAATATTATGGGCAAGTTAAACTTGTCCATAATATTTTTGTTGCATTTGACACTATATAAAAACTTATATATAGTGTTATTATAGTTATTATATAGTGTCAAGTGATGTGTACACTTCGTTTTCAATGGAACTATTAAACATATTCAAAGTACTCAGTCTTTCACAAATGATTCAAGAATTTTTCAAGTACTTTCAAGGACCCAAATTTTATTTTCAAGGGCCATATAACCACAGACTTTCAGGGATCGGCATGTATGGGGATCCTTAACTGTATGTTTGACTGGCATTACAGACTATCAGAAAATGATTGCCAATTATTGTGCAATCCTTGTACGTTCGAAGTCTGGGGTAAAGCTGGACAGCAGGATTAAAAGTTTTGAAATTAGAAAATAAAAATCAAGACCTTTCAAGGACCTCTTGTAAAATTCAAGCCCTTCCAGGGGTCCTATGGAAACCAAAATAAAATTCAAGCAAATTCAAGCACTTTTGAAGTACTTTCAAGAACTGTGGGAACCCTGATATTTATATTCTTTTGCACTCCTAGTGTAGTCAGATGAATTTTTGCGTAAGCTTATGGCCACTTCGTGAAGTAGTCCATTACTACTAGAATATATTTGTTATTGTCTAATGTTCATGGTAGTGGCTCCAAAATATTGAGTGCAATTCTTTCAAAAGAATTTACAAGATTGTAACACTGAAGAGACCCACATGTTTTCTTCTTCGGTCCCTTCTGAGCGCTGCATTCCGTCCATTCTTTGCAGTGCTCAATATCGGATCTTGCATTGCACCAGAAGAAGCATTCACAAACTTTGTTCAGCATCTTGCTGATGCCAAAATGTCCCCCAATAGGGCTGTCATGTATCCCTTTTAGTAAGCTGGACACTCTGGAACAAGGGAGCAGCAACTGCCATCTCATGCTCTTTCCATTATCGCTCTCCCATTTACGGAATACTATCCAGTTCCTCAAATGCAGAGAATCCCACAGTGCCCAAAAGAGTTTTGTTTCAGGTGAGAAGCAGGAAATGTTTTTCCAATTTGACTTCTCATTAGCTCATTCTTTGTGGATCACGATTGGCTCGATATCTCTGTCCTCTCTTTGCTCGAGAAAGTTCATCACTCCAGGGATCTGGTGGTAAATTTGAATTATGATCGGTGGTAAATTGCCAGATGGTTGCTGAAATCTAGCTTCAAAATTTTATTTCAGCACAAGAGCAATATGCACAGTTTAAAAGATAGGGTCTCCTTGAGAGAGCATCAGCATTTCCATGAGATGATCCCTTTCAATGTCGAATCTCCATGTCATATTCTTGAAGTCACTGAATCCATCTTGCAACCTGTCTGTCCTTCAGGATTCTTAAAACTGAGGAGCCAGCTCAGAGCAGTGTGATCTGTCTGTCCGTAACAGAAATTTCCTTCCATAGATGTAATGATGGAAGTGATCTACAAATTTAACAATTGCCAACAGTTCTTTTCTTGTTATGCAATAATTTCTTTCAGGCTTGGACAAGCACTTGCTAAAGTATATGATGACACGTTCTTGCCCTCCTATTTCCTGGGATAGAAATGCCCTATTCTTTCTATACTAGCATAAGTATCAAGTAGTATAAAGCTCTCTGTTGGTTAAGGATATGACAGAATGGGAGCTGAAACTAACACTTCCTTAAGCCGATTAAAGGAACCTTCACATTCCACCATCCATTCAAATTTCTTGTCTCCTTCCATTAAACGATGCAAAGGTCTGGCAATGTTTGAGAAGTTCTTTACAAAACGACGGTAATAAGTACATGGATCGCGGAAACTTCTTAGTTAATAAATATCTTGTGGTATGCACCATTCTTTCACAGCATTGATTTTGTCAGGATCAGCCCTTGCACACTTTTCAGAAATTATGTCTTAAATCTGTGACATTTTTCTGGAATAGTTTGCATTTTGAAAGATTTAGTTTTAAATTAACATTCTTTAACTTTTCAAATACTCGCCTAAGGTTTTGTAGATGTTCGTCAAATGATCGTCCAACAATAATTATGTTGCCCAAATAGGTGAGGCAGGATTCAGGAGAGACCGTTTAGCACAGTCTCCATCAGACATTCAAAAGTTGCGAGTGAAATACTAAATCCAAACGGCATAACTTTAAACTGCCAGGAGCCTTGTCCTGTGGTAAAAGCCATCATTTCTCTATAGTCAAGATGGATCTCCACTTGCCAGTAGCCACTTTCAAGATCTAGAGTAGAAAACCACTTGCTCCCAGAGAGGGTGTTATAAATTCTTGGCAGTGGATAGCTATGTTTCTTTGTCACAGAGTTGAGTCTTCTATAATTAACACAGAACCTTGTAGAGCCACCTTTCTGCTTTACTAAGATGATTGGTGAGGTCCAAGGATTTGACGATGGTTCAATTACGTCCTTTTCCTGCATGTCTTTTAAAAGTTTATTAACTTCTTTCTTTGCGAATGAAAGTCTTCGGGGAGCTCGTTTAATCGGGAACTGGTTGTCGGTGTCAATTCTAATTCCAGCCGAGATTGTTTAAGATAGTGCTTAGATATTCGGGACTGCTGCCATCATCTTTTGGACAACCACGCATCATGCTGGTGACCACAGAGCATGAAACTAACTTTTCCCCTTTTTGAATTATTTTGGGCCTGTCGCTGATGTTAACTATTCGGATAGGTACATAATCTCTTGAGACATCCATGAGAGTCACAGCCAAAATAATTCCTTTCTCTTTATAATCCGGAGATGGAAAATCTGTTACTGCCATTCCATGTATACTTGGGCCTTCCCAGATTCCTCTCACCAGACACTCACTTCATGTGGGCAGAAAAATGTCGTCAACAGTAACTATGTTGCACTCTAGGATGCCTCCTGTTTCAGTTCCAAATAAAAGAATCTCTTTGGTGGTTGTCTGTAATTCGTTGCTTTTGAATTCTAGGTCAAATCTGTATTTTCTTAAAAAGTCTAGTCCAAGAATGCATGGGTCATAAATATCTGTGACATAAACAACATGATGATAAAGGCTCGTCCCGACAGAAATAATAAGTCCCATTTTTCCATGCACATTCACTGTATCACCAGTAACTGTGAGCAGAGGCTGCCATATAAAGAAGTTGATCATTAATTCGGTGAGCTACTTCACTTTTAATGATGGTCACATTCGCACCCGTGTCTAGAAGCATTTGACATTCAATTTGTGTATATGACCCATGACACAAAGTTCATTATCTTCTCCAAGCATCAGGAAGGTCTTAGATGGGGCACATTTTCTCCACACGGCAACCTCTGCCCCTCAAGATGGCTGCTGAGTAGTTTTCCTGCAGCATTTCCGAAGGGAATGCTCTATTATTCTTTTGCTCAAATAATGGACACTTTCTCCTTGTATGGCCTCTTTCTCCACAGGTCCAGCACACTAGTCCTTTTGCAAACAAGTCTGGTGACCGCTTGAATCTATCGTTACTTTGTCTTTGCAGCATGTCCTTTATTTCCATCATGGTACACAGCATCTCAGGTTCTGAAGTGCTGTCAGTCATAGCCACACCACGTACAATTGATCGATGAAGCCCATGAGATACTTGTCGAGAGGCTTCAAATTTACTGGTGAGGGACAGTGCAGCTCTCAGGTACTTGAATTCGGCGATAAGAAAGGTATGTTGGCTGGGTCACGAATGGCATCTATAAAGTACCTTCACAAACATCCATAGGGCATTCTACAAAGGATAGTTGTGACAGTCATTCAATATCCAATGCTAGTAATATCCAATGCTCCTGTAAACTCCCTCTAGATTTGTGATGACGAGACTTTAATTGAATTCTGCTGGTTTCCTTCAAATGATTCTCCCCATAGCTGAGTTCCAAGGCATTTGTCAAGGCTACGAAGTCCAGACATTTCTCGGTCGGGAGCATCTGTAAAATATCAGCTGCAGGACCTCGAAGGGAAGCAGTGAGTTGACAGGCTTTTATCTGTTCATCCTATTCATTCGCTTCTACGATGATGCCGAACTGCATCCAAAAATTCGTCCAAATACTCTGTCCATCATATATAGATGATTTTACTTTACACTGTGATGGCATGCATAAATCATTATTGGCGACTAATGATTTTCACTCCACAGCCATTAATCTCTTTTCAAGCTTCTTCACAGTTTCATTTATGTCCCCAAATTAATTTCTACTGAACATTCTCTTGTACTGCTCTCATCTCCTCCTTCATCTCTTTTTTCATCTTGGCTTGAATGGATTTAATTTCTTCCTTCATCTCGGATTTTATTTTTTCCTTCATTTTATCTTGCTTTGCTTTCATTTCTGTAATATTTCCTTTCACTGCTTTAATCTTTATTTCATTGCTTCTTGTCCAACTTTAATCTGTTCTTGTACGGCTTTCACTGCTTCTGTCATCTTGTCTTGTCCGATATTAATCTTTTCTTATATAGCTTCTTGTCTGGCTTTCATAACTTCTTTTATCTTGTCTGGTTTTTATCTAGTCTTGTATGGCTTTCATAGCCTTTTTCATCTCATCTTGTCCGGCTTTCATTGCATCTTGTCCAGAGTTAATCTTTTCTTCCATAGTTTCTTGTCCAGCTTTCTTAGTTTCCTGCATAGCGTCTTGTTTGGCTTGCATAGCTTCATGTCTGGCTTTCATAAATTCCATAACTTCGCATAACTGTTCCTCCATCATTTTTGTAGTTGGGGTGCCATAACCGTTTGTCAAGTTTCCAGAAATCCCACTTCTGACACCAGTTGTTACGAACATATCCGCTGGAATTGTGGGTGTACATGCAGGATACAAGACTGAGTCCAAGTTTCTAGATAACTAACGTTTATTCACAAGCACAACATAAACAGGAATAATATACAGATAAACAGCACTTAAATGCTCCACTAATTTCACAAAATAACTGATATATTGATGAAAGCAATTTCACAAAACAGCAGCTACTATTCTCAAAACACTGACAAAAGTCACAATGCACTGTAGCTCGTATTTTGTCAACTTGTCAACTGGACTGCTACAGAGTGGTAAGTCCTTTTATAGTCTCTCTCTATACACTTCTGAAAATCTCCCCATATCTCCTAGATTAATCGTTATTTCGTGGAGTTTCTCAAAGGTTCAGGAAGTTACCAAATCTGGAAATTCTTCTTCGACTTGGAAAATATGGCAACCCTAGAAGCACATCATGGAAAGCATGGAAGCATGCCCATCAGTTGTTTTCTCCTTCTGATCTGTCTCCGAGAGAGAGATGTATGGAGGAGGGGGGGGGGGGAGTCCCAGGAAGAATGGGAATATCATATGTCCACAACAGTATCAATCAATTTTGAAGACAAAAAACAGCCTTTTTCATCAAAACACACAGGAAGCGCAACCGAAAAATAAGCGCAGAGAAAAATAAGTGACTGATTTAAGAACAGCAAAGGTGGCAGAAGCAGGTAAAAGGCGTTACCAATGGCTAAAGAAGAAAATGGAGGTAAAAGAAATCTAGTGAGGTTTTTAGGCACAATTAAATAATTGAAATACTTTGTTAGATGTTCACTTTCCTCTAGTATTTTATTTTACCATTCATTCATTATGTCCCACATCTTATTCCTTCCACCCCCTTTTTTTCTCGCCATTGGCAACACCCTTTCCCTGCTTCTGTTGTTTGCTGTTCTAGCATCAGTTGCCAATCTTTCTCCGACACCTTTTTTTCTCACCACTGGCAACACCTTTTCCCTGCTTCTGTTGTTTGCTCTTCTAACATCAGTTGCCAATCTTTTTCAACCACTTAAAAGCCTTCGAAACCAGTCAATACTATTAAATTTTATATTATATGCTGCTTCTAATGAAGATATTTTAAATTTAATTTTAATATTGAAAATTTAACAAATATTTCAGACCCTGTCATGAGTTGGAAATCAGACATGGTATTTTGAAGAAAGTTTCTATATAATGATGTGGAAATGTTGAATGGGCTGTTGTAATTAGCATTAACTGAAGCTTTAGAAACAATTTCTGAAAACAAAAGAAAATTTTTGAAATAATTTATTTATACATTTTATCACATATTAGCCCTTTCTACTACCACATAAGAAATTTCTAGTGGACACCATTACGTAGCAATCTGGTAGTTTGCTGAATAAGGAAATATGTTCATTTGTATAATTCATGTGTTTTGCCATCATGTAATTAAATTATATGTTCACTATACATTCATGTTTCTTTTCTTAAACAATTCTATGGCAAATTAGCAACTTTAACATTTTTTATGAATATGTTATAATAAATATTCATGAACAGAGAACTGACTGATTATATATAATCTACTCAGCTGCATTCTATAATTACAGTAAGCAGTCACTTTATGACTATATATTCCAAAAGATTCTCTTTAAAACCTCTCCATCTATGTAGAGTACACTAGACATATACATGGATTACAACTTAGCACATCAACAGGAACATTGTCAAAAAAGAAAACTCAATAAGTTTTTGGATTTAAGGTTTTTAAAATAAGATTTTACTGGTAGATTTTTTGCCTAGTCGACTGCATATTCCTAGCTGACGATGAGGTTTAAGTCAGGCCTTCTTTCCTACAGGTTTGATCATTTCTTTTATTTATTACTTTCCTTATATACATAATGTATAAGGAAAGTATTGTGATGGGGTCAAATATTCGAATTCGAGTTTTCGACGGGAAAGCACGTTTCAAGCATCCCTGATCAAAAATTAAACATTTTTGAAGTGATGTCTGTGTGTGTCAGTGGAGACGATAACTGACGAAAGAATGGACCGATTCGAACCAAATTTGGTACAAAGATCACAATCCGTAAACACTGGAGGCCTATTGTTTTTATTCGCAATCGAATGTTCAGAACCTCTCTAAATTTTCGAATGAAATTTTGAAAAAATCGTAAAAAAATCAAAACCACTAATAAAGTTACGTAAATAGACATTTCTGATGTAATTTTTCATTAGAAAACGATTGACATAAATTTTGGAACTCTAACATGAACCGTTCTCGAGATATTGCACACTTTTCAAAAAAATTATCAAAAAGTCATATAAAATAAAAAAAAATATTCCCTATTGAGAAACATGTTCACTTTTCATATGTAATACTATGCGATAAATTGGGTGACATCATTCTCGTGGATCTAGCTCGTTTCATTCATGAAAAAAGATACTTTCAGTAATACTTTTGTATTTGAATGCCAATAGTCATTTATCTGCTGTAAGAATAACTTATTTCTTCGTCCATAATGCTCAGCGAGATTTTGGCGACAAATTTGGCGGAATGTCGCCAACTTGATGACTTTTTGAAATGTGTGTGTGTGTTGCCAAATTAATGAAAATCTCACCAAATGGATAAAAATGACACTAAATCAATGAAAATGACGACTAATTGTCGAAAATTCAATATCTTGGAAAGAATATTAGTATCTACTATAAGAAAAATCTATTTTTTTTTACTGTAAAAGTAGTAAATTCATTACATTATATAAGGAATGTCATGTGTTACCCACATCAGATTTTTTATTATTATCATTATTCTTTTATTTATTTATTTTTTACTTTCCACAGTCATGGAGCGATGGACTTTTGTGTAAGCGACTGCATATGTACATAAAATAAGAATTTTGCATGCATGGTATTTGAAAGAAGACGGTTTGCAGACGATTTGGAAAGTGTGTATGCTGTTATCTATAAGTGTATTATTTAAGTAGCGGGTTATTATTTAGGATCCAGGTAATGCAAGATAATTCATACAAGTCAATAAAATTAGCAATAATCTGAAATGAAAAGATAAGATTTCTGTTGACCACATGAATTAAAAAGAAATAATTAGCAAAAAATAAAAATAATTATGGTTTTAAGTTAAACAGTTCCTTCATACGGATTTTCTTCATAGGGGGTTTTAGATAGGGGTTTTCTTTTTTGTGCATTTGTGTGTTTTATCGGTGTTCAATTAAGTATACATTCAAACAATGTTGTTTTCAATATAGAAAATGTGATTCAGGGATTCCTTGATATGAAGGGTACCCCAAACATCACCGCTTGGCTTAATATAGTACAACTAAAATACAGAACATGACTTTACACACAAACAATAAAACTAGAACATAAATAAAATGCTACACAAATAAAATATCATTTTGGAATTGTAAGAAATTCTTTCAATGCAAACAAGAATTCCAAATATAATTGGCACTCAGCTTAAGGTTTGATGGTTTGATTGCACTGAATTGCACTTAATAAAAATAAGAAAGAATTGCAAGAAATTCCAAAAAGAGAGCCTGTTTATGCTATTTTATTTGCATAGCATTTTACATTATGTTCTAATTATTTAAAGTGCAACTTTTTTATTTAGAATAAATCTTATTGAAAAGAGTAAATATCTCTAATATGCCATTTTAAAACAAAATTTTACTAAGAGATAAAAAGTTTCAAGATTAGGGGAGACCGGGGTACAGTGGACCACTTTTGAGCATTTTGATGTTTTACTTTTAAACTATTAATTAGATTTGTTTGAAAATGTGTATGTATATTGCCTATATATTCAGGCTTATATTGCATTTACTTAAAAACACTCATTACAATTACATTTTTTTATATAGATTTTTAAGTAACAAGTGACAAAATGGACCACTGTACCCCAGAGCCGGGGTACAGTGGTCCACACCATGGGGCACTATGGACCATGGCTAAATTTTCTGAGAAATATGAAAGTAAATCATGTTCCAAATTCAATAATGCAATTTATTTATTATATAAACACAAGGAATGGATAAGTTGTTTGTATTTAAAATTTTAATGGTAAATTTTTCATTTTATTTAAATTTCAGTATCCAAATTTTAATTCTTAAAATCCTAATTTCAGTTTCTTTTGAAGTTAATTAACAAATACTAGAAAACTATTGCAAATGTAGTAACTAAAAATATGCAAAGCAGTGAATAAAAGTTAATCAATTTATAAAGCAGTTATTAACGATCTAACGGACATCAAAATTTGTAAATGATACACCAAAAGATTTTTGCGTGATTGATAATCTATTATTTTCATGTGACACACTTGGTTCAGGAAGGCTTCTCACAATATCTTCAACGTGTATAACGGATTCATCAACGTTTTCAGGAAAAACAAAGACATCTTGATTAGACTTTCGTCGCATGAATCGCACAACAACATGGTTTTCATCAATTCTTTTAATAACTAACCCAGTGTAATGAATGATGGTTTTTTTCATAGTAAATTTTACAAGAATGTAATCGCCAACCTTTACTTCTCCATTAAATTTAGGGTCATGCTGTGAAATATCTTCAGTTTCACTACATTCTGTTTCACTGTAAATGGATATATTACAATCAGAATCATTAGAACTTTCCAATAAATTGACATATTTTCGTTTTCTTTGCTTTGCACCAGGTTGTGGACCTTCAGTTTTACTTTTTTCTCCTTCTGAAACATAAACTAACTTTTTATCAAGATTCTTTTTAACTCTAATTAAAGCAGCGTTTTGTCGTTTCAACTTTTTTATATATTTCTGCTTAGCTTCTTCTTCTAATATATTTTTAACTGGTGTATCTGTTAGTATTTTTGATGAACCTTTTTTTCTTTTACTTGTTGTACGTGAACCAGCTTTTGGGAAGGGGCATACTTCTTCAGGTGATCGAATGTTTGTGACATGCTCATCATGACATGACTCTACTGTTATTAATTGTTGATAGCCTGAAGTGCTTGGTACATCTATGTTTTGTGATGGTTAGTCAATGATTGTATCACTAATGTCCAATTGGTCTGAATCATCTGGATTTGTTTGTTGTATATCTAATGTGCTTGGTTGATCAGTCACGTATGATGATTGAAATTCAGTATCATTAAATACATTTTCATTTAATGGCCATATACCTGTTACATTGAAACCTGACTGAATATTTTTTATACTCAGAGCCTGAGGAAAAGCTGTACCAACTACAGATGCTACATCATATATTGTCATTGGTTTCCCAGGGTTACAAATCATCCAAGAATTACAAGCTCTGTTATAATATTCTTTGAAGGGGCCAAACACAGTTCGATCCAGTGGTTGTAATTTGTGGCTTGTATGAGTGTGGAAAGTTAGCATATGAATACTGTGTTCTTTTGCAAGATCAAGCACAGGAATAGATATATGGCTTTCATGATTGTCTAGTAACATCAATGTAGGTTTTTCTTTAACACACTTAGCATACTTGATGAAATGTTTCATATATAGAAAAAAGTTTTCAGAAGTCATCCAACCTGATTGGTGTGCTGAACCTTCTGGAGCCCCGTGCAGCATGTGATGTTTGAAATTAACCCTTGGGAATATGAAGAAAGGTGGAATTACATTTCCTAAGGCACTAATCCCTAAACACATTGTTACCAGCTGCCCTCTTTCTGCTGATGTAATCCCTCCAATATGCTTAACTCCTTTTTCTGCTAAAATTTTTGAAGGAATGTGACATGTGGTGATACCAGTCTCATCTATATTATAAATATCTTGTGCTTCGAATTCCAAACGTGAATAAATACTTTTTAAGTTATTGAAAAAAATAGAAATATTATGACGATTAAAGCTAGTCGCCCTAGATAAACTTGTTGATTCTGGCTGTCTAAGTGAAATTTTAGGATGCCGAATTCTAAAGTGGTATAGCCAATCTTCTCCTGCTATTAAATTTTTCTTCCATGACTCTGGCACATTCTTTTTATTAATTACTGCAAATTCATAAGCTAATTTTCTTGTCATTTTTAGCGTAAGTCCATGATGTATTCTAGCAGCCTTTACTATGTAATTTTCCAACATCTCTTCCTCTGCCTTTGAGAATATTTGTCTGCTTGCATAATTAGGCCGAAAACTAATAGATGATGTGTTTCCACTCTCCAATTCTGTTTTTGAGGCCTTGAACTTCTGAACATAACGTATAAGTGTTGTTTTTGCAATACCCGTCTCTGCAGACTGAACAAATGGATCGTTTATCAACAATAACACTTTTTACAGCCTGCTCCATGACTTCATTTGGCACGAGTCCGATACCAGTTTTCCTGGGTCTATTGCGTGGCATTGCTAAAAAACAAAAAAATATCTGTTAAGTACTTTTTACAATAAATTTACATTCATAATAACAGAATTATGCTAAATTGATTTTCTTGTCAGAAAGTTATCAGTTCCTCTTATGCTTATAAATTTTACATCTGCAAACAGAACAGTGACTCATCCATGAGCTTCTAAATTATAAGGTATTTGTATTTTTCTATACTTTTTTTTAGAATATAAGCCTAAGCTTAAGGTTTCAAAGTTATGTTCATTTTTACTCACTAGATACCAATCAAATCTAAAAAAAATACCATGCTCATTTCATTATTTATGCCTATATAGTTCTGTTTTCATTTGCAATTTTAAGGTATACCTAGGTCTAACATTTCAAGTATGTAAACTAGTATATAAATCACAGGTGAATTTATTTATTAGAAACAAATAAGTCATTAATATTTATTTTATACAACTGATGTCCAACTTATAAAAGCACATGGGGCACAGTGGACCATGGTCCACTGTACCCCAGATTTTTTGGTCCACTGTGCCCCATATGGAAGTTGAACAATAAAGACAAAGAAAATAAATAATAGCTTTATTTAATCAATTTAGTTAGTTAGGATATAAAAAGAGAAATATCTTACCTTTATATTGTACTAAAATATTTCATCCAAATAACAATTCTTGAATGAGGAGGAGAAAATGTGTAGAGCTGCAAAATTTTACTTTAGCCTATCATAAAACACCTACTAAGAATAAAATGGCTTTACAGTCCCCTGCGTGTATAGACACTGTTATGGAGCTCCTAGCACTGAGTGCTGCATCTCCGAGTTGTGGCATATCAATTCAGAAATTCATTGCTCCAAAGGGGCGGGTTCTAGTGAGGGCCGAAGGCCAGAGTTGATTTTAATTGGCCAGAGGCCTGGATGTTTGCTATTGGTCTGATCGTTTGAAGGTAGCAAAGTGAAGAGTAGCAAAAGATATTTTGTAATTATCTCAGATCTTAAAGAATTAATATATATTAATTTATGTTATTATATAATAGATCTGTTACATGGAAAGTCACGATTTTTATTTTTGAATATAACGAAAGCATAAGTCTCAATCCTCCCTCCAAAAAAAAGGGGGCCACGAGCTGTTTTTTTTTTTTTTTTTTTTTTGATTTCAAACTCCATTAATGTTTGAAGTAATTCTTTAGTTATTATATGTGGTAGTAAACCTCGGGCGCTTCCGGAACTTCCAGTGGTGAGGGTCGTAATCTTTAAGGTTTTGCATTTCAGGATTTGGTATGTTGGGTATGTTGGTATAAAAGTTGGTAGCTAATTTTTGGATTTCTTTTTTTATGGTTTTAATTTGGAAGTCATTGTGTATCACTTCGTTCCGGAGGAATCTGGGGGCTTTACGGATGGATCTCAGAGTTTTGTTTTGGACGATTTGTAATTTTTCCATAGAAGTATTTGATGCATATCCCCATATCATGGCTCCGTAGAGCATGATAGGTCTTAGTGCGGTTTTGTACAATAAGATTTTGTTTTTAAAGTTGACATGAGGGGAATGAAGAATGGTATATAGCGCTGCTCTGGCAACATTGAATTTTTTGATAGTTTTATCAATATGGGTATTCCAGCTCAATTTACTGTCAAAATGTAAGCCCAGATATTTACATGTTTTGACATAGTTAATTGGAGTGTTGTTAATTATAATTGGAGGGGGAAGGGGTTTCTTTTTTCTTGTGAAGATTATGCAGCTCGTTTTTTTTTCATTAATTTTGATTTTCCATTTTTGAAACCAGGCGGAAAGTGTGTTCATATGTGATTGGAGGCGTGAGCGTACGAAATTAAAATTTGAGGATCTAGTGTATATGGCTGTGTCGTCCGCGTATAGTGCAATGTTGGTTTTGTCTGAGTGGGGTATATCATTTATGTAAAGGTTAAATAACGTCGGGGCCAGTTGGGAGCCCTGTGGGACCCCGGCGCGAATGGATCTGTAAGTGGCGTAGGTGTTGTTGTAGCGGACTGTAAAGGATCTCTGGCGAAGGTAAGAGTGTATGAGATGTATAACCGCATCTGGCAGGTTTAGCTGAATTAGTTTGTATATTAAAGCTTCTAACCATATGCGGTCAAACGCCTTCGCCACGTCAAGTAGTATGATGCCAGTTGTTAGTCCCGAGTTCATTCCTTCTGAGATGAACTCCGTAACACGTAGCAACTGGTGTGTTGTAGCGTGTTGTGGGCGGAAGCCAAATTGCTGTGGGATGATGATATTTCTGGTGTTGAGTTCAAGTTTAATGCGAGTGTGAATGATACGCTCAGTAAGTTTACTAATTGTGTTAAGAAGACTGATTGGGCGGTAACTTTGAGGGGAAGAGGGCTTTTCGCCTGGCTTCAATATGGGGATGATTACGGCTGCTTTCCATTCTTTAGGGAAGTATTTGAATTTGAAAATTGCGTTAATAAGAAGGGTGAGATAAAATATAATGTTAATTGGCAGTGATTTGATGGCTTTATTATTAATGTTATCGTTTCCAGGGGCTTTTCTCTTTTTTAAGTTTTTGATTTCGTGTAGGACCTCACTGGGGGTGGTAGGGGCTATCTGATTGGTCGGTGTTTTTTCCATGTAATCCTTGACATAGTTTTTGATGTACTTTTCAAATTCAGGGTTGTTGATATCATTGTTAGGGGAGAATTGATTTTCGTAATTATTAGCTAGAATATTTGCAATTTCATCATTTTTATGGGTAGGTCCGTTGGGCGTATCGAAGTGGGTGGTTTTTTGGCTACGATTTTTTAACTTTTTGTAGAAGGACCATAATGAGTTGTCCTCGGTGTTCAGGGAGCTGATGTATTGTTTCCATGTAGTCTGTTTATGTTTGTATATTTTAATTTTAATGGTTTTGTTAATAGAGTTGAGTTTGCGTTTGAGGGAGGGGTGTTTTGTGATCTGCCATGCTCTGCGGATTTTATTACGTTCTTGTTTGATTTTTTTGATTTCAAGGGGAAGTTTAAGGTTCGAGGGGGGGGGGGAGTATGTGGTAGAGGCCGCGATGGCATTATGTATTTCGTTTTTAAGTGTTAGGGCGTTTTTGTCTACGTCTTCAACTGTGTGGTAATTAGCAAATATGAGTCTATTGTTGGAGAGGGTACGCTTAAAATTATTCCAATTGGTAGTTTTGATGGCGGGTGGAATAGGGACATTATGGGTGAGAAAAAATGTAAGTTTAACAGGGAGGTGATCGGAACTGAGGTCATTTATCGTTGTAATTTCATGCGGGTAGGGGATGTTATTGGTTAGGGCGAAGTCTATTGTGGAGTCCTGTGTGTTAGGATTTAGGTGGGTGTGGGTAAATGGGAAGATATGTCTGATATTGTTATCCTGTATAAAGTTGTTAATTTGTCTGCCATATTTATTCCTGTATCTACAATTCCAGTTCCCATGTCGGGCATTAAAGTCCCCCATGAGTATGGTACTGTCTTCCAGATCGAACATGGCTGATAGATCACTGTCGATGTTATGAGATGTATTATTTGCAGAATAGTGCTTGGCATATACAGAGCCAATGATTATGGGTGGAGCACTGGGGAGTTTAATTTTGGCGAGGGTATGTTCAATAATATTAGTATTGATATTTGGGACTGGGCTATGCTGTATGGGGTTTTTTATGTAAATGGCAGTGCCTCCCGTTTTATTTTTTATAGAATTGGGTCTGGGGGTGTGATATAGACAGTAATTAGGTATGTAGATTTTGTTTGTTTCGGGCGTGAATATTTCTTGTACCAGGATGATATGAGGATTATGTGTTATTGTAAAGTCCCTGAGTTCATTGATTTTGTGCCCTAGGCCGTTTGCGTTCCACGATATGATCGTGAACGCTTTGGGAGGGGGGATAGCATTCATGGAAGGGGGTTATTATTTTGATTTAAATATTTATCGATAAGTACCAGAATTTCTAGTCCCTTATCGATAATGGATTGGTTAGTTAGAAATATTAGCTTGATGTCAATGAAAAAATTTTTGATCAGATTCATGTTTAGGTTTAGGTTTAAATTTTGCATAATACTATTTATTTCTTTGAAGATTGCGATGATGTCTTTTATTGTGAAGTTATTTCCATTTTCTTCATTATTATTATTATTATTAGTGGGAGGATTGGTATTTGTGTTGTAATATAGTTGAGGTTCGTTGGATAGAGAGTTGCGAGGTTGTGAGGCGGTTTCTCTCTGCTCTGTCTGTTTTCTATTGGTTGATTCTGCTATCCGCTCTGTCTGTTTTCTATTGGTTGTGCCTGCTATCAAAGTTTGGGTTGCTAGTTCGGTAATATTATTGTTTGGAGGGAGCGGTTTTTTGAATAAGTCTTCACTATTTCTGTTCACATTTGTTCTTTGCGGTTTAGGTGAGGGGGGGGGGGGGCATTTGCTTGCCCATTTGCGCAATTAAATTTGTCATTGGTATGGGTTACGCTTGTTTGGGGAATCTCTTCTGTATTTTTGACTGGCGGGTTTTTAGGAAATGTTGTTGTATTTTGAGTTGAATTAACAAGGGTTTTTGGAGTAGTTATTTGGTTGACAGGGTTACAATGTCCGTCTTCGGATTGAATTTGGTTTTTAACCGATGGGATTTCATTACTGAGGGTTCTATCAGCCCACGCATTTGTGTTTGCAGCTCTGAACGTGCGGGGGGGGGGGGGCATTTCTGGTTGGGCTATAATAGTTTCTTCTGTGATTTGAGTTTCTGGGCGAGGGGGGGGGGGTATTTTGATGATCTTTATTTAGATGTCTAAGGTATGGGTTTTTTGGGCAATCTCTAAAATTGGCTGGGTGCGGGCCACTGCAATTTGCACATTTGGGTGGTGATGAGAGGGGTTTTGTGCACTCGCGTGTTGGATGTCCTTGACCACACTTCAGACATTTGTAGTCTCTTGTACACCCTTCGCTGGAGTGTTGCCAGAGCTGGCACCGGTAACATTGTTTAAATCCCTTTGGGACGAATGGCACAATGTCAACAAAGATGTAATTAATGTGTGTAAGTTTGTATAATTCTTGAAGGTCGGTTTTGGGCGGTAGCAGGGTCAGAAAATTTGGAAGGTATTGTTTGTTAATGAAGCTTCTCATGGGAGTAATTCTGGTGGCATAGAAGCCCTTTTCTTCTAAATAAGATTTTATTTCTTCCGTGGGATATGTTGGGGGAAGTCCCTTGATCACTACTTTTAGAGGTCTGTCCGATCTGAGATTAATGGAGTAAAACTTAAGTTTCAGTTGAATTAAAATTTTTTGCACTATTCTGTAATTATCATGGGTGTCTGTGAAGATCCTGAGCATTTCACCCACAAATTTTGCTCTTGCCTTGCCATTTGTGGCTTCGGCTATTTGAGACATTAGTTCCCTCGGGTTATCTTCAATCTCTACAAAAAAGGGTTCCGGATGATCTGCACGACTGATAATATTTCTTTCATTTTCATTTTCGGATTGAGAGGGAATTTCCTGCATCTCTACAGCATCAGTAAAGCAGCTGTCCTGACCGGATTCCTCCGCAACAAGTTTTTTATGTAATTTGTTATGTGGGGCTTCTAGAGTGGGGCTGGTGTTTCCACTGGAAGATCCGAGTTTGCGTTTTTGCCTGATTTTGTCGTTTCCTGCATCTGATATATTATCAGAGAAATCAGCATCTTCATCTTGTGTTTGATTTTGAATTTTGGATTTTTTCAATTTCGATTTGGTTTGTCTACTAACAACTACAGTGAATCCTTTATCATTCTGCTTATTTTCTGTTCTCTCTGACTGCTCTGCGTCCGAGGTTTCATTACCATTTAAGTTTAATTTTAGATTTGAATTAGAATTATTTCTTTGGATTTTGTATTTAGAGTTAAGTTTGTCTTTTGACTTGCTTTTAGAATTATTTCCAACATTTGTTAGGGAGCCTTCAAGGCTATTAGAACTAGATTCAGCATTTTCCATAATTTTAGATTTGTCTATTTTGTGATAAAAATCTAGCTCATTTACAATGTCATCAATAAGGGGGATAGTGGAGCAACGAATTCTAAAAAGGTCAGCACACATACCTCTTACGTCGTTGAGCACTCTTGCCTTTCCATCAGAGTCCATGATTGAGCTGTTATTTCTCTCCTCCATCGCTGTCTTTGCAAGTCTCTGTATAGTCCGTGCATATTCGATTGACTTTATTTGACCAGAACACATGGTTTTAAGCTATACTACACCAAGACTGTACTGCCATCTATGTGTCAAAATATAAAACATTTAGGAAATAAAGTAATAAAGATAATATGGGGTGGTCCACTCTGCCCCTAGGTCCACTGTGCCCCGGTCTCCCCTATATGGTAAACTGGACCTAGATCTTATAACATCTGTTAACTGAATTCATTTAAATTCTTTAATGTCATGCCCTGAAATAATTTTAAATATTGAAACTTTGTGATTTACATCAAATAGTAAAAAATATTTTAAAGTTATTTTTGAAAGAAAATTATATTACCATTTGGATTGATAACATCATCATATGAAGGTGGGGGTGTATTCTCCTGGCCCAAATTTAAAGGAACCGTTCCAGGAATTTCTGAGTACAGTGGAGGAGAAGAAGCTAGATTTTGAGATTCTGGCTGTACATCAGAGTTCTAAAATGTTTAAATTGGAAAATATAATTGTATATTGCATTATGTACCTGATTAAAGAATTCAACAATTTAAATTAGGCTAAGTCCATATCAATTCAGGCAGGTAAAGAAATAATCTTATCTTCATAGTCTCAGATAGTTCTTCTGAGTTTCTTACCTTCATAGTTTTTGAATTTAACAAATGTTACAATTCAGGAAAAAGTAAGAAAGCTGTATTTTTTTTTTTGTTTTGTTCAAAAAACTTCCTGGCCCAAGATACAGGCCGCCAAAGATGGTGTCTCGGGCGCCATTTCTCTCTTGCGATTTTTAGCAAAATTTTAAAACGCTCTATCTCTGGAACAGGTCAAGATATTTTGTTGCAGTTTTTTTTATTTGAAATATAATACTTTTCTGATTAAAATGATATCCTCCATTTGGAAATATGTGTCCAAGTTCTCTTGCTGTAGCCTTCTGAATTTATTTTTTGAAAAATCAGAAATAATTTTTTTTTCAAAAATACCAATCCCAAAAATTTTGATTTGAAGACAAAAGTCGAGACAGTTTTTGAAGACAAAAAGAATTAAATTAAATGCACCTAAAAAACAAGAAAGATGAAAAGAAATTAAAAGAAATGTTATTCATTCACAATAAGGCAAAGGTATGATGATTGTATTTGCCTGGTTACAAAGCTTAACCATTTTTCAACTCGAGATCATATTAAGTTAAATGATAACATTAAAATTTACAGTATGTGCATATGTTCCTTTGTCTCAATGGAACCTGAAAACAGAGGTAGAAAATGGTGAAAATCTGCTATTTTTGCATTTAAGTAATTTGTTCATATATAGAATTAACAATACAGCCATTTAAACCCCTTTTTGATGAAATCATATAATTAATTTCAGTTTATCATTTAGATTTATTAATTAATCCTATTTTTGCACTAGATATTTCAGTTTAAAATTATTAAGCAATTTAGATTCTTGAATAATTCATACTCTTAGAAATTTTGGCAGGTTTTATTACACAAAGGATATATGACTATCCTATCAAGGGGAGGATGCATTCATAAAAAACTTTCTAGAAGGAGGAGCTTTGTGCTCCTTTAAATGTACATCATTTAAAAATAGAAAGGGTTCCAAATATTATCAAAATTTTAGTAATGTTTTAAATATGTTTTAAGGGTCCTTAGATGTACTTTATTGTTTAAGCCCTTAATTTTACTAAAACTAAATTTATTTTTTATTATTGGATGATAAGGATATTTTTTGTACATTTCATTAGTTGCAGATTATTGCCATGTTACAGTCTTGTGCATGTTTCTAACTTTTAGCAGTTTAAAACTATTCTTGCTACTTAAAGAGAAAACACACAGTAAGCAGTGACTATATGTTGATAAAAGTGCTCAAAAACTTTAAAATAATTAAAATCTTTGATGAGAAATCAGCAAAAATTCTGCTAATACAAAAATAAACAAGCAACATGTTTCCAAAATACAAAGCTATTTTTGTTTTAAACTGAAAGTGTCCACTATTGAAACTTTGCCAGAATTTTGGCATCCTATCAATAAGTGCAAAATATAAATTTAAGAAATATTTTTTGAGCATTATTTTTTATCTATAGTTACAAAATTCTTAAGAGTGTCCATTACTGGCTTAGCACCTGAGGTATATTGTCCTCCCTTGTGTTTGACTAGAACAAATCACCATGTATAATCTGGATTCAAAGTAAGTACCTGGTACTTTACAGGGTCATTTTCATATTCAATTGCCAAATTACCCATTTTGAACTAAAATCATTCTCACAATACAAATAAAATCTCCAAATCACGAAATGAGAATCATCATAACTGCCTACATCTTCTGCAAACAAAATTTTTATATTTCCAATATTCCATTTTGATGGCTTCCTGCTTTCACAAGTGAGGACACTTGTCTATGATCTTGCTATTGTGCCTCGAATGAAATTCGAGCCCAATTTTTCTCTACACATTTTATAGTGGTTTGAACAATCACAAAGAAAATTTGAGCCTGTAAAATAACTAAAAAATTAATTTGAAATTTAAAAAATAACACCGAGATACTTATTCGGGCCCCGAAGTACCTATGCACTAAACTTCATGGTCGTACGATGCTTTGATATCCCACTACAGACAAACATCTTTCTTTATTAAGTAAGAAGATAAATAAATAATAATTGAAGTGAATCAAAAGTATGAAGTTAATAAAAATACACAAGTGAAGTTAATAAATAACACATTGCATCCTAAACTCAGAATTAGGTACCAAGCAATTTCATTGCAAAAATTTACTTACTCGTGAGCATTTTCGACAATTGATACCGTTATGTAACAGTATCAATTGTACTGTTGTGATACAGTAGTTACAGAAATATGGAATATCGAATACATTCATAACAGGAGTTTATTGAAACCTGCAAACATCTCGGGTCACTAAGTGCTCTGTTAAATTAATCTAGAATTTCAGTTACAAGAACATGAGCAACAGTTTATGCATTAATTCATTAAACAACGATATAGGCAGGAAATTGTTCTGAATATGTGAAATTGCTAAGAGTGTGGAAGTTTAACAAGTATTAGGTGAAAATATTTGAAGAAACATTCAAAGCTTCAAACATTTCTGTAAACGCAAATAATCATTTTATTTAGACGTTTCAAAATGTGAAAATTTAAATTGATGGTTATATAAGCATATATAAAATCAATTTCCGCTTTCCAAGTTCACCTTGCATTACTCTCAATACCTGAAGAGAAACCAATTGTAAAAAAAGTAGTATCTACAATTAGTTTTAAATGAAGTACTGATAGCCAAAATATATGTATTTGAATTCTATAAAACTCACATTAACAGACGAACATAAACTACGAGTTTCTCCCCCACTGGCTGCCATGTTGTTGCATTTTGTTTATATTATTCAAGAGGATAGCAGTTAAGTTGCCATATTGTAATTCGAAAATGTTATCACCAAGGAGGTAAAGTAAAGATAGTGACAAAGCGTGATAAAATAATTTGAGGCGATATAAAACCAGAAAAAAAATTAGCAAATAAAATGTTTCTTATTTGTTTCCTACTTTTTAATGCATTTATATAAGAAAAGGAAGAGTATGTTTGTCAACGGGGTCCCACCCCATTTATCAATTTATGTACATTGCAGGTTGTTGAGACCCAGACTGTCCGACCTACCAGAAAGGTGCAAGGTAACTGTTTGGACGGTCAGGAAGTGCCATCCAATTACTCCGCGTGAACACGGCGGCAGTTTTGGCAGAGGAGGGAATCGAACCCGGGCCGACCGAGAGCAATTCCCGCTCGCTAACCACTGGGTTACCGCGCCCTTCTAGAATTGTAAGTGTACACTAAAGTCCCTTACAGAGTTTGACTCTACTGTGTACCAGGTGGTATACAGTAGTCGCAAGTAGAGTCTGTCTTGTAGGCTACGCCAATACACGTAAATCACTGGATTTTAGATGATCGAGATTACATCTATTGAATGGAATCTGGATGTACTATGATATGTGAGAAGATCCACTAGATTGATGCCACTTTTGTGACTTTGTCCAGGTGATGGAAGTAATTATCCAAGTTGCAACTACGAAAAACTCACTGGTTTCATTTCACACATTTGTAGTGTTTCAAATCTCTGAAACTCTGCTATGTTATCAGATTAATGTTTAAGATATAATGTCAACATAATATGTAATTACATAAGAAAACTTACTTCAATTCTCTCTGATAAAACTTCTTATCCATAGTAAGAAATACAATTTCAATACTGACTAGAACCGTTTCAGGACACGTGACTATCTCGCCGCACTCTGTCTTGTAGTTAGCCTACAAGATAGACTCTACTGTATATCGTTAGCCTACAGGATATCCAGATACCATCTATGGATATCCAATGGATAGCCATCTGGACGTAAAATGGATGTGCAATAGAAGTGTACTGGGTCCGTCGCCACTTGAAGAAAAAGGTGCTAGTTGGAGCAAAAATTTGTCTACACTTCTTTTCATTTACATAAAAAATTATACATTTCAAATAAGTAAATAAAATAAAAGTTACTAGGCAGTAAATTATTTGGATAAATACAGTGTACCTTGTCTCCTGGGTCACTTCACTTGCCCCCTCCCCTCATGATGTAGTGGATTGCTGTACAATTTATGACAAAAAAAACCAGATGTATGAGAAAGAAGATCGTATAGATCGAAATCTGAAGAAAAATGTATTTTTGTGTCAAACCCAATTTGACTGTAGAGGGGTATAGGAAAAAATGAAAAGCTTCACAGTTTAGTGCTTATCTACTAAACTATTAATAATTAAAAGCTAAAATTTTGCTGCTATAAATTGATGGTTTGAGTTCAAATTAGCTTTTTTTCATAAATAAAACTCGAAATTACATTGAGCGTCAGTAAATTTTCTGCTCTATCGGCGCTTTCGCGACAGACGTTTCTCGCCAAAATTCTGCTCAGACAGTTGCAAAATATTTTCTGACGGATAAAATGCAATGCTTAGATAATATTAAAACTAAATTTAATACCCAATAAAACATAGAATATATTTTTTATTTTAATTCAAAATATTTTTGGTGCTGCCATCTGTTGTCGTAATTTAATTCATACCGACTATTTTTTTATTTTTTAATGAACATTTTTAAATATCTATTCCTTCTAATACAGTATTAAATACAACAACAGATCATATATAATAATGCCACAATCACGGAAAGGTAATTTCTCATTCTATGAATTTTATAAGGGGATCTGAATGTACAGCCATGGAAAAAAAAACCCGCCCCACCCTCTGTTAATCGAGCATCGTTCATCGTAGAGAAAATTGAATGATACCATTCGATTAGGAATAACATCCTCTAAAAATTAATGTGCGTGAAATTTGTATAAGGGGCCGTCTTCATATCTAAACGCGCACAAACTTTGAAATTTTCAATGGCAACACCCAAGTTTGACAACATAGTTCGAATCAATATTAGTCTGTGGTTCGAATCTAGAGCAAAATTCAACCTGTGACACCAATTTTCAAGTCATTTGGGTGAAGCGTTCCTGAGTTGTGAGTATCGAAAGACCAGGCCATCCGACTCGTCCGAAGACTTAGAGCACAAGAGTTATGAGTATGTAAAATTTTGAGCTCCTAATGTTAAATTAGTTTCCAAGACTTCCATTCATATCTTCTATAATAAGTATCTGCTCACGTTGATTATTTGTATGACGTTACTACTAAACAACCCAAACACATTCACGTGATTTTTATTTTTGTGGAAATAATTGTTTGTATGAAATATTAATTATGAAATCAATAATCGAAAAAATATGAATACAAACCTGGATTTGTTTGATAAAAATCGATGGACAAAGTTTTTTTATATGTTCATGTAAAATTCCAGGTGTTTCCTACCTCTAGTTCTTTCGAAATGTTTAAATATTCAGCATCACGATGATTTAAGGGTCGTATAAAAAAGTTATATTAATTGTAAGTCAATCTTTATTTTTACCCAGTTTTAATAAAAACTTTGAATAAACAGTGTTGTATAGATGCAACCTAATCAACGTAATTCTGCTACTGTATAAAGGGTGAAAACTTGTATTGTTATAAATGGGATCTACTTATGTTACTGTTGATTAATAGTTCCGGAGCTACTGCGAGTTGAAATCGCCCACAAAATGTGATAATTTATAATAAAAAATATTTATATAAAACAATAACAAATTATAAAATTATGTGATACTAAACACTATAACACGTAGCTTTACATCAAAAGACGAATTTGTATAATTGCGGTTTAGTATGATATTTATTACAACCTAAAAACCTCTTATTCAAATGTAAAATGATTCTATAATTTTATTCTCAATTTATTTTCGATTATTTAACTGTATTACAAAGCAGATATTTGTCAGTCTCATAAATTGTTTTTAAACAGCATTATAAAATAACATTTGAAAATAAACATTTCATTCTTCTTTCATATATTGACCCTGGCACGAATGCCCCATTAGTTTTTAGCAACGTACCCCGTACGGTTTTTACCCCTAATTATCGTGCCCTATTTGAGACTCACATAATCCTGCTCATTACAAGCCCACTGCCTTAGTAACACACAGGGGCGGCATTTCAGCATTCCATTTGGGGGTGCGAGATTTGTATGTATGAAAATTCACAATATGGAATAAATAAAATGTTTGTTAATAGGGGGGGGGGGGGGGAATCACAAAATTGAATTGATGTTGAGAAAAATAATTGTTGTTAACATAATTTTGTACATAATTGTGTTAACATAATTGATGTTAACATAATTTTTCTAAATACAAATATCTATATTTATTTACCTTATATTGAAGTTTTAAACGCCGGTTCTTAGAGTTTGGATGAAGAAAAATTTTTGTTACAATATCATAGTAATCCAGTGGTATATCTTGTTCTATAGCTAAAACAGCTAAAAATGAAAGTCTTTCTTGTACCATTGTACTGCGAAAATAATTTTTCAGCTTCCTAAGACACTAAAAAGACCTTCCAGAACTGGCTGAGCTGATTGGCACAGTCAAAAACAATTCAACTAATAATGTTATGACAGGAAGCACATTTTTTAAATTCCGCTCTTTAAAATAATCCAGGCGACTTTTAAAATTGGGATGGTCTATGTTTTCATTTTTCACCATTAAAAATAAAACCAGTCGCAATTCACACAGCAATTCCTCTTTCTGGAAGTCATATACTTTGCATATGGTTGATACGTTTTCTTTTTCTTTTTCGACATCTGATCCGGATAATACTGAACTAAGGGCAAACAAAACAGATATATTGTTCTCATTAAATCTTGTCTCAATTTCATTAGATACTGAATCTGTGATTTCATATTGAATATTGATTCTGTGATATGATTTAACATCATCATGGGGATTTTTCTCACCGCCTCCGAATTTGCTTGGAACTTTTTACGCAATTTCAGTTTTGGTCCAGAATAAGAATTTTTTTCGCAAAGTTCTGTCACAAAACTCTACACTTGATTGAAATATGCATCAGTGAGAAAAGAACTAACAGTTTCAATGGTAGCTAAAGCAAAAGTTTGCACAGTCTAAAAATTAAGATCAGATGACTGAAGATGCGTTGAGAGAATATTGTATTGATCAAAAACACTGTTCAATACAAACAAAGTGAACAAAAATTCGAACGATGTCATGGATGTTAAAAGGGCTTCGGCTCTTCCACCATTGGGAGAATCGTTTTCAGATAATTCTTCCAGTGTTAAAATCGCCACTTCAAAATGATCAAGTAGTGCTTTTATGGCTTTAACTCTGGAAGACCACCTCGTATCACTTAGTGATTGTAGAGTTGAAGAGCCTCCAGAAAAGTATTTGTTGATGAGCGAACCTTTTCAAAAATAGCATGTCTTTTATATGATGTTTCTATGAAAATACGATCAAGTAGTGCTTTTATGGCTTTAACTCTGGAAGACCACCTCGTATCACTTAGTGATTGTAGAGTTGAAGAGCCTCCAGAAAAGTATTTGTTGATGAGCGAACCTTTTCAAAAATAGCATGTCTTTTATATGATGTTTCTATGAAAATATGATCAAGTAGTGCTTTTATGGCTTTAACTCTGGAAGACCACCTCGTATCACTTAGTGATTGTAGAGTTGAAGAGCCTCCAGAAAAGTATTTGTTGATGAGCGAACCTTTTCAAAAATAGCATGTCTTTTATATGATGTTTCTATGAAAATATGTAATACATTGAGCTGCTGAAATACATTTCTAGCAGAAGGATTGGATGAGCATGCACTAACTACATATACATTTAATCAGACACTTGAAATTTTCAAGTGAAAATGATAACATCATACCCAATCTTTTCAAATTGAAAAGGATTCGTTCCAGCCGGAAGTGAAAACTTCACTGTGATTGTTGGTTCTTTTGAAGCACCATAGAGTGAGAAAACTGACCAGTGGACAGTAGATAGAAAAGGGAGAAGCCGATTGACGACGAGGAGAAATTTGGGGGCGCGACCGCGCCCCCTATTTGCCGCCCCTGGTAACACACACAAGCCAACACCACACCCGGCCATGAAAATGCTCACCCTCTCATGCAGGAATCGAGCCTGCGACCCTTTGACTGTGAGGTAAGCCATAATGCTGAATGTCAAGAGGATAGTTCAATAATTTACAACAGTGCTGTGGTCAATCAACGAAACATCGCCTTTCAAATTGCCCTTTACAATATGGAGTTGATCCCCTAAAATTGCACATTCCGGAATGTTGAATATCTTCGGATATAAAGATAGAAACGTCTTGAAAATTTGAATTTGGACTAATTTGGGAGTCTAGAACTTGTGGGTGACGTCAAAATTGGATGTTGCCATTGGAAGTTTCAAAGTTTATGTGCGTTTAGATATGAAGACGGCCCCTTATGCAAATTTTACGCACATTAATTTGTAGAGGATGTTATTCCTAATTGAATGGTATCATTGAATTTTCTCTACGATGAACGATGCTCGATTAACAACCTCTGGGCACTCGAGTAACAACCTCTATGTGGGGCGTTTTTTTTTCCCGCGGCCGTACATCACTGAGGATTGCAGCTTTGTTTTCAAATCCAAGTTCAATTACGTTTCCGTGATTGTGGCATTATATATGATCTGTTGTATTTAATAGCGTATTAGAAGGAAGACATTTTAAAATGTTCATTAAAAAATAAAACACAGTCGGTATGAATTAAATTACGACAACAGATGGCAGCACCAAAACCATTTTGAATTAAAATAAAAAATATATTCTGTTTTACTGGACATTAAATTTAATTTTAATATAATCTAAGCCTTGCATTTTATCTATCAGAAAATATTTCGCAACTGTTTGAGCAGAATTTCGGCGAAAAACGTGTGCCGCGACAGTTAACAAAGCACGGATAGGGCAGAAGATTTACTGACGCTCATCCTTAATGTTTTTTCATATTTCTAAAAGGGATTTGAGCACCCGTTATTTTGCGGTTATTGTAATAGAAATCGTCTATAATTTAACATGGATGAAAAAAAGTCGAAATCCACCTTAATATTCAAAATGAATTATGTTGCTGTAGGAAGCATCTATACTCACAAGTCCAACTTGAACATGCTGTGCACTAATTATTCAGGTTTATGTTCATATGTAAATTATGCGTACTTTGATTAACTACATAACTGAGCTAAGGTTTACAGTTTTTCTTGTAACTCTCTGTTGTCAAGTTAGGTTTGCCACAAGTATAGTTAACACATGCATAATGAGCACATGAAGAGAAAACTGAGCAATTAGTTGGTCGCATGGCATCCACAGTGTATTCAAGTTATCCTAATTATGAGTATAGAGTAGGGGTAAGGAACCTTTTTGTGTGATGGGCACATTGAAGTAAACTGCTCTTCAATAAGGCCACATTCCAGGATTTTTAATTATATATACTTCAAAATGCACGTCTTTAGTGACAAATCTAATTTATTTATATATATATATAATATAGGCTATAGTCTAGTGAAGAGACTTTTCAGAATACCAAAAATCTACTTTATTATATATCACTTAAAACATATCATTTGTTACATAGGCCGGCCAAACTCCTGATTGTCAACCAACTCTAAAGACATCTCAATGCAATCTGCGTTGGTTAATACAAAATACAGTTACATCGGAGAAGGGATATGACGACATGAATCCTTCCCCTCCAATATAATTGTACATTGTGGGAACCAATGCAGACTGCATCGAGATGTCTTGAGAGCTGTTCGATGAGGAGTTTGGCCGCCCTATGTAACAAATGATATGTTTCGAATGTCATATAATAAAGTAGATTTTTGGTAATCCAAAGTCTCTTCACTGGACTATTGTAGCCTATATTACATATATACAGGGTGTCCCAAAAACATTGACTCAGACTTTCATTCCTTAAATATTGATCTCAGACATATATAATAAATTACAAAGTTGCATAAAAAAAGGTACAGAAATTTATGAAATGGATTAAAATTTTCAAGGGAATTAAATTTTAAGAAATACAAAATTTAAATTTTTATACAGCCCCCGTACAACATTTCCAATGAGTACAATGTGTCCCACACACTAATAAGCTGATGTACAAAATTTTAGCATTTTATTATAAAAGTCGCAGAGATATGAAAAGACAAAAATGCTGACATGAAACACTTTTTGATGCATCGACATGGGTTCTCAAAGGGGAAAAATCATGTCGGCAGATCGTGTTTCAGGGGTCATACACAAATTACGAAAGAAAACAATGATTACTTAAATAATAATTTTGCTATTTATTGGTACAAAAGTATCTACACTGTGTACAAATAATAACTTTACACAAAGATTACAAAGCTTGTTCAAAATGTTTTCCAACCATGCCAAAGATCCATTAAATACAAAAGGCAGATATTACTTGCCTATGATGCATTTCTGCGTTGCTATAAATATTTACATTTTAATTTGTGATTAATCCCTCACCACTTTGTTTAAACATATCTCTGGGACATTTTATGATAAAATGCTGAAATTTTGTACATCACCTTATTAGTGTATGGAGTCCATTATACTCATTGGAAATGTTTTTGTACGGGGGCCGCATAAAAATTGAAATTTTGTATTTCTTAAAATTTAATCCCTTGAAAATTTTTATCGATTTAATAAAATTCTGTACCTTTTTTTACACAACTTTGTAATTTATTGTATATGTCTAAGATCAATATTTAAGGTCAATATTCAAGGTCAATGTTTTTGGGACAGGGTGTCCCAAAAAGATTGAAACATGCTTTAATTCTTTACCTGTTGGAGGTAAGTGGGCAATGTAAATTGCAAAATTGTTGAATGTAAGGTAGGAAATAAGACTACGTTAATGAAATAGTTCTCCCATTAATTTCCATAGAGTTACATTTTTTAAATTTTTATTTGACCCCCTTAGTCAAATTTAGTCAATCAGAAATTTTTTATTTTTAATGCAACAAGATCATTAAAAAAAAAACTGCATATCTGTATCTTATCTCTATCAAAATCTGCATATCTGTATCAAAATTGAGTTATATTTAATTGAAAATTGAGCATTGTGAATGGGGACCATATATCAAATTAGAAATGTAAATTTGTGACATATCGCAAAAAATATAAAACTGAATGATAATACATAGGATACCCAACAGCGTAGTGAGTATCACTGCTTCATAAGATCTCTGTCTGTGTAATGCTTTATTTAGATGCATTTGTGAAAAGAAATTTCGACACATATTAACGTATTTTTGATCTAAACAATTTCCATCGCTAATTTGTTTATGATCCTTATTTTCACTGATGAAACAACCTTTCACATGGTACGGAAAAGTGGCATACGTCAGATGTTTTCCTTTATCATAATTCAGTTGATTTTAAAGATACAGATATGCAGGTGTTTTTAATGATCTTGTTGCACTAAAAATAAAAATTTTCTGATTGACCAAATTTGTCTAAGCAGGTTGTATAAAAAATTGAAAAGTGTAACTTTTTGAAAATGAATGGGAGGACTATTTCATTAATGTAGTCTTATTTCCTACCTTACTTTCAACATTTTTGCAATTCACATTGCCCACTTACCTCCAACAGGTAAAGAATTAAAGCATGTTTCGATCTATTTGGGACACCCTGTATATATATATATATATATATAACTTTGTAAAAGAAAGAATTAAACTTTATTACTGATCTTTTAATGACTTTGAAACAATGGCCTTTTGCGAGAAAGTATTGGAATATCTTGTTTCAACTTAGAGGTACATAGCTTAAGCTGGTTCACCAGGTGCATATTCGTCATTCAGAACCTTAAGGATGTCTTAATTTGGATGGATTCATAATGATAAATTGTTGGCTAACAAGAAAACATTTATTGTGCATGTTGGCCATATTTTTTATATTTCAATGTGTTCCTTCTTGGTATTAAATAGAAACTTTACTATTATCTTTGGAGAGCTCAATTTACTCCATCTGCTGCTCTTTTATTGCCTTGCATATACAAACCAAGTGAGGTTAGAAAGCGAATTTTAAGGTGAGGTCATGCTTTTCAAAATCAGTGAAACTTTCATTGCCATACTTTGATTATTCCCTGTATAACTGTGTATTCAGCACAGCAGCAAGGGTAGTGCGAGTGGTGCTTCTGCACTGGTGCCATATCTAGACCTCCATTTATACAGCAGATAGGAAAAGAGGCACAGTCAAAATTAATTTGCACCAAATAGGGTTGCTGCAGCACAGTGTGTATTTCTCAAATTATTCATAAGAATACTCAGTTTCATTGATTAGATTTGCTAGATGGGGAAGTATTCTACAAAAAGTTCTATTTGAGCAAAAAAAAAAAAATTTTTTTTTCAAAATTCCTTTTATGTAAAAATTATATTTATATAAAATTTGGAGTTTACTGAGAGGGCCGTACTTAATATCCAGAAGACTGCAGGTTCCACATCCATGGTATGGGTATATAACAATATTATCTTACATCTATATTGATGTACACCTAGAGAGTCCACTTCAAATATAGAAAGAAATGTAATAGTCTCAGTAGATAAATGGATAGAGCATCATATTTCTAGATGCATATCAGTAGTTTAATTTTTTAATTAGACATCAGTTATTTACAATGGTGCTTGAAAAACTTCACCCTTCAAGTTAGATGTAATAGATGACTGAGGTTTGAGTAATACTGAAATTTTTTTAGTCCTATGATTTACTGCTATCATTCAAATTAAAAAAGCTATAATGACCAACAAATTCTATTCTGCATGAAAAAAATTTAAATTTTTTTTTATGCAGGATAATTTTAAAATTTTAATGTTGTCCGCATAGATGTTAAACGCTTTCTTTGCATTTTGACATCTATGCACACAACATTAAAAAAAAAATTCACATTGTTTTTTAACGTATTTGTACACAATTTGGTTTCAATCAATTGAATAGTTTTGAAGATATGCAATAGCATAAAAATTGTGCAAACATATATTGCAGGACTAGAGCAAAATAAAAAAAAATACCGATGTTGAAAAAATACCGATTAAATTTGAATTCAGTTGATTGAGTAGTTCTAGAGAAAATAGTTGCATTGATTTTGCGTAAATCAACAAGAAGTGCTAAATGTGAATTTTATAATAAACACCTCTGAATATGTGAAGATTTTTTATTTGATCAAAAAACACTTTTAATGCATAAACTATTCTCCCCTTTACTAAGGGAAGTAAAAGCAGAAAAATTAGGTCATACATATCAGAAGTGGCATTTTGATCTGAAGGAGAATGTAGAATCCACTTAGATAATTGCCTCAATGCATTAATGGATAGACTGGCATAATGAAAAATGCTTGGACCTTCACGCAATATTTAATTTCAGGCTCTCTTCAAATTGTTTATATGATCTTTATAATTTTTAGTTCCTTTGTCGGGGGTACTCGATATACAACAGCTTCCCTGTGGGCTCAGATATTCACCACCAGGACAGTCTATCACTGCAGATGGAGATCAGTGTTTGGATTTCTCAATGAGACAGGCTTTCATTATATCAGTTCGATCTGAAATTTTGTAAATGAACACACCACTACCTTAGATCCAAATAATATATAAATTTGAATCAGATGGTTCATTGTTCAGCTACTGCCGGCCCTAGAATCTACGAGAATCTTGTATATTAATATAGGCAAGTGCTGAATAGGCTGCTATGCATAAATGTTTTAGTCAGTTTACAAATATTTTAAAATCTATTCATCATGTTTCTTAAAATAATCATTGTGAAATGATTAAATCAATAAAAACTGCAGGACAATAAAAAATTAGGATTACACTTTCATTGTAGCAGATGGAAGCGTAATCCTACCCTAAGGAATGTTCCCTATAGGTCTGCTCTTTGACAAAATCATTTTGTATATTTGAACTGTGTTTGTTCTATGCTGAACTTTTCTTGTATGTTGAATACAATTGTAAGCATATCATTTAAATTGCTCCATTTCTTTGAAAGATATCCCTTTTCTAATGCATTTAGCAAGCTTCATACTTCAAACAATAAAAAAGTTTCAAAAAAGTATTCATTTTCCTAAAAATTTGTGATTCCACAATCTTATATTGTCTATTTTAACATAATTACATTTGTTTAAGTTCGTTTTATAAGACGATGAAAAGTATAAAGGGTGCAAATGTATTTATGTAAGTTATAAATGTCTCAATAATTACTAAAATGGAAATTAGCTCTTAAATACTCAACTTACAACTTGTAAAAGTCTGAATATTACAGTATTTCACAATAAATGTCTTGCATTTTGATAAAATAATATTTTTACTTTCCCTACAATACATGGTAATGTATAGGAAAAGTACTATTGAAATCGAAATCAAAAATCACTACTCCAATCACACGGATCTACACATTTTAAGCTCTATAGAACATGAAAAAACTGTTTTACACATAACGTGTGTGTCTATGGAATGTATATATCCACTCTAACTCAAAACTGATTGAGCAACTTTTATAAAAATTGGTAAGTAAGTCACTTGTGGGTTACCCTGATGTTGATTAGATTTTGGTATAATTAAAAAAAGAATCTGTCTTTTCAGGTAAATGGCCTATAAAAAAGGAAGAAATGGACAACATCTGAAATAAAAGACTACATATTCTCAAATGTAGAAATTAAATGCTTGTTCTATACATAAATTTTAATGACAAAAAGAATAGGATCAACCCCATTACACTAGGCCTAATCATTTTCGAGTTTCTGATACAATAAAAAGGTTTTTTTATAGGTATCTTGATATTTTAGTTTTTTGTATTTCTGTAATGCCGCCTTTGAACACAAGTCCAGTTAACAAATGTAATTTAGATAAAACTGCTTATTCAATGTAATTTCAAATTACATTTTATTTTGTGCAATTAAACTCAATATAATGAATTATGAAAGAAATAAAAATGAATTTGAGTCTATAGGGAAGTCATATGCTTATTGATGATATCAGAATTTTAGTATAAATATAATATTTTGCTACAGTAATGATTTATACATATATATATATGTGTGTGTGTGTGTGTGTATAAAGTGATTTATAAGTATCTTTTAGCATTTTATGCTGTTATTAATGGTGTATTTTGCAGATATATACAGAAAGCTTAAGAATTAAATATGTATTTTCTGCATTAATAATAAAAATTTGATTTTTATATATGATATCTTTTATTACAAAAAGTGGAGTCATTTTTAACTTTCATATTTTATTAAATAAGCTTTCTGCAAATAATATATTATACAAATTTATTCTTACTTATTTCAAAAACTAATTTAAATAAAAATTTGATTTGTGATGCATTAAGCATTTCCTTTTTTCTAGTTATAAAAAATACTTTCATTCAAATATTACATTTATACAGTCTCATGGTTAACAATCAATATGCTGTAAGATGTTGCAGCGCACTTAATCCACCCATGATGTTAACAGGCCTGTTCTTGTAACGCTTTGATATGTCTTTTTGAACCTGAAAAATATTGTACAGCTTGAAATTAATATAAACTAAATGTTTATAATCTTAAATTTGATATGGAGGGGAGAAATTTTAAAATTTTACATGAACTAGAGGGCTTTACTCTCCAGTGGTCACTAAACAATTTTTTGGCAAACAATTTTTTGGCAAGTTCTGCACCCACTGTGCGGGTGCAAGAGCTTCCCGCCCCTTTGTTTGCCCAACCTGCCCTCGTGTAAAGCAACAAAATTGGGTTAAAATTTAGTATGAGCAGGTTGAGTGGGCTCACTATAGAGTAGAAAATACAATATGAAAATTGGATCAAAATTAGAGCAAGAGTCAATAAGATAGAAAAAAAACAAACAAACCTATTTTTAAAAGATCCCCCAGCGCCCTCCCTCTCAAGAAGCCCCCTTCTTTCAGCCATCTCACTTACCTCCTCGAACTTTTTTAAAATCAAAGATTTAAAAAAGTCCCTACCCCATCAAGACTGTATTTCAAAATGTCTTTGTTTCATAGCTGTTTCAATATGAATTGATTCTTATTTAAGTGCAATAAATCATAAATGTCAACTTAAAAGTTATTACGATAGAAACATGATTTTTTTTTTTCAGGGAATGCTTATAATACTGTTACATACTCATATTTAAAATTTCAAATCTTTATCTGTAAAACTCAGGATTTGAAATTTCTGAATTTTAAATCTTACTGCAAAGGTGCTGGCCATCTTGGATTCCCAGTTTCACAAATGAGATGCTTGTCTATCTTGGAACTGTGAATCGAATAAAATTCAAACCACGTTTTTACTCTGCATTTTACAGTGGTTTTATGTGATCGCAAAGGAAATTCGAGCTGCATTGTTCTCAATGCATTTTATGCTTAATCAAATTTCCAGCTCAATCAAATTCTGCATGTTGACTAAATTGACTAATAGGAAGCATGGAGTTAGGTTTTGGAAGCTGGCATAATTGTTGTATGAGGTGTTAGGGTGAATTTAAAATTATTTTTAAGTGTAAAACATACTTTCAGATAGAGGCTTGAAATTTAATACACATGTTAGACAAAACTAGTTTATAGTTAATGAACATTTATATTTTAGGGGATGTTGATACTGGCCAAAGTGTTTAATTTGTCGAGTGAACCTAAAATTTTATTTTATTGAATTAGGGACTTCTCAAAATTGGTACAAAAGTAGAACATATAATAATATTAACATAGATAAGTATTGTTTTCAAATATTTATTATTTTAGGGTTATCATAGGCAAAAATGCTAAACTTTTTATGTGAACAGAAAACTGATATTTATCTAAGTAATTTAGAAATTTAAAATGCAATTAACACAAGTAGTTTGACAAACAAACAGAAAAAGGAAATTTCAGAAAAATTATTTTCTAAAATAAAACATTTTCAGATGTCATAGGTGCATGAAATTTCATACACAGATTGCACAAACCTCTAGCAATATTTTATAGTTTACAAAGATACAAAAACTTAAATTTTAGGGGTATGTTAATGTTGATAAAAATGTTCAACTGTCAAGTGAATATGAAACTCTATTTTTAATACATTAGGTACTTTAAATTTTGTACAAAGGTAAAACATGTGATTAAAAGAGAACATAGATAATTGTTGTTTTCAAATATTTATTATTTTAGAGGTATCAACCAAACTGTTCGAATTGTCGAGTGAATATGAAATTTTACTTTTATTACATTATGTACTTTAAATTTTGTATAAAAGTAGATCCTGTGATAGAAGGAAGATGGAAAATTTTTGTTTCCAAGTATTTAATATTTTAGGGGTATTATATGTAAAAATGTTCGAACTGTCAAATGAATATAAAATTGATCTTTTCAAGCGAATTAGAGACTTAAAATTTAATTATCAGACGAGTTATTTGACAAATCAGAAAAATGAATGTTTTAGCATTTAAACATTTAAAGGGGTGATGCAAATAAAGATGTACAAATTCTGAAATAAAGTTAAATAGAACTTAAAATTGTCTAAAGACTGTTATATTACAGTGAAAAAAATAAAAAAAACCCACACTTTTAGAAAATAAAATGTTTTGGAGGTGAAACAGACTAAGCTATTAAAATTCAAAATTTTAACCAAACATATAAACAGGGTATGAAATTTTCACTCAGCAACTCACCATTAGAGAGTAGATTTTTTTTTACTTCTCGAGTGAAAAAAAATCTGTATTATATGGCTTTTGTTGATGTTATTATGCCAGGATTTATGATTATATTTTAATTAGCAGTTCAAAATTTAATAACAGCTTAAAATTTGTTGTTTTCCCCCTTTCCTTTCAAAATTCTAAATTCATTTGTTGTTTTTGAAAATTTCGGCGATTTATTCCCCTCTTAACATTAATTCGTTATTGTTTTCATTATTCAAAATTATGTGCAATACGTCTTCAAACGTTAAAATATCCTTTGTTAATCTTTCGGCTCTTAATTTCGATTTTAAGTTTGCTTCACTTCATTCACGAGTTTGAGGAAAAAGGTGCATTTTTAGAGTGAAATTTAACTCTTCTTGGGTTTTCTTGAACACCTGCGAGTATGGTTGCCTCACGACATCCGGTAACCATGCGTCACTGTGTGGGTTCATTGTTACCGCTTGGCGGAAATTTCACGCCTCACAGTTCTTGGCATAACATCGTGTATTTTTCCGTAATATATGCATGAGCGCTTGGCGCAAAGCGCAGATTTTCACTCGCCAAGTTTGGCGAGTCTTGGGAAGCAAGCATGTTGCTATGGGGCAGTTGTCTCCTGGTCGGCGTTGAAAGAAGGTCGAGAGAATTTTGAGGGCCGAGCCCGAGGCTCACTCTGAGCGCCCGGGGTCGCCAGAAAAGGTGTTTTGGAGCCGATAGACAAATCTCACGTAAGCTTAGTTTCTTTGAAATTATGAAGTAATGGGCTAAGATCTGGAAATGTGCTTCTAATAATAACATCGTAACTATCAAATCCCAAGATGAGGCAGATACAGTTACTTCTGCCTTTGAATCTTCCGATTATGAAAAGAAACCTTTGAATTCAGACACGGAGCATCTTGGCATTCCTGAAACTGACTGCAGTGTAACTTGGGTTATTTTAAGTGTCTGTCTATAAGTTCGATTCCATTAAAATAATGATGTCTGTTTTTAACATGATATTTCCAGTGCTCACAGTTCTTAATGTTTCTCCTAAGTATCTGTCCACAAGTTCCGTTCCATCAAAAAAACGATGTTTGTTTTCAACATGATATTTCCAGTGCTCACAGTTCTTAACGTTTCTCCTCAGTGTCAGTATACAAGTTTGTGCCGTCAAGGCGATGATTATAATTTTCTTCAACACATATCAACTGGGGGGGGGGGGGGGGGGGGGGGGGGGGGGGGGGGTTATTTCTCCCCCTTTAGTTTCACCAAATGAGTCTTAATTTCAACCACTTATATGAATCCAATTTGGTGGTGCTCACATCATTATTACAAACCTTGAATTTATTACTTGAATTTTTATTGGTGTTTGTTTTGTTATTTTTAAGTTTAACATTTACATTTTTGTTGGTGGACAGCCAGCTCAGGCAGACCAAACTCTGGTCTTCAGACCAGAGGGGATTCAGTACTTGGGTTGTTTTTAATTATTGATGAGTATATAAAATAACTGGGTTTTAAATGATTTAATTCGTAACTTTAATTTGTAAGCTTTAAATTGGGTTTCGCATTGTACTAACCACTATTATTTTTAATTGATCTGAAATATAATAAATTTAACCTATTTATGTTTGGAAACTCTTAAGATTAGTTGTAATTAATAAAGAAAATTTTAACTTTAACATTAATAAGAGTTGTGTTTTTCTTTTTGTTGGCTGTGATAATTATTTAGAATGAAAATTTTTTAAAGGTAAGTGGAGTAAATGCAAGATGTTGAAATGTTTTTAAAATTATAAACAAGGTCTAGCACAGACCAAAGAATGGTAATGGTTTAATAGGGGAAATAAATAAAGAAATAAGGAAGCAATTTTAATAATAATTATAAAAGTAAACTTTATTATTTAAATCTATACGATCACAGGCTAATGTAAATATAATTAAATAAATATAATGATAAAATATTAATTATAATAACTTAAATCTAAAAATTAAATAAAGGTAATAATTAAAAAATCTAAATAATATCAAAATAACTTATAAATAATCAGCATAAAATTTAAAAGGAAGGGCTTATCCCTTCCCAACAATGTTTTCTCCTATCCTAGAAAATGCTACAACATTTGTGAAAGTAAATATCTTCAATGACATTTTTTAATAGCCATGCAAGGCAGATATTTTACATTTCAGCATTAAAAGAAATTGAAGTTTTGTGCAAGTATATTTATCCAGAAGACTGGAGTGACCGAAGAGATGCTATTTTAGCACAATGGACAGAATATAAGCTTACTGTCCTTGGTAAATTTCAATGAAGTATTGTTAGGAGTCTATCAAAATGAAGATAAGTTTAATACTTTGTTGCCTATTTGATTTTTTAAATTTGGCTACTTTGGAAGAAGTACTTGAGGGTTAAAGTACTGCTTCTTATGTGCAGAAATATGCTAAAACTAGCACAATGAATAAACTTTGAGTTATGGCTATTGATGATCCATATTTGGGTAATTTTAATCTAGAACTAGTCATTGATAAATGGTATTTTTCAACTGGTAGAGATAAATATGTTAATAGAGAAAAATAAATAGTTATCCACTTTGGATATGTTTTTTTTATTTTCTTACAAATCAATATTAGTGTATGCAGGTACTACCAGTTGTACATACTGTTATGCTGTTACTTTACCGTTATGTTAATTGTCACTTAATTGTTACTTTAATGTTATGTTAATTGTTACACAATTGCAGATAAATTTTAATACAATTATTTTTTTAAAAAGAAATTATGAACATTTTATGCAATGCTGTTAATATTGTACTGGTAAGTGAAACAAAAAAATTGTGAGTAAACTATCAACTGGAATTTCTTACCCTTATATAAATATAACTTTTATATGAGAGGTTTAAATTCTTGTAAACAAATAATTGCGTAACAAAATAAATAATAAAATAAAATATTTAAAATTTATAAATTTAAATTGCTGCTGCAAAGTAAACTGTTTGAATTCTGATATAGATTCAAAATGCATCTTGCAATGAGATATAAACTTCTTAATAAACTTTTAATCTAGATAGAAATTTCTTAAAATTGTTCACAAGGACGAGATCATAAAAGAAAACAAGTAAAAACTACTGTTTTAAGAAGTCTATTATTTTAGCGATCTCACAGCTCAAAAAATAAATTATCAATCGAATGTAAAATGCCTACTTTCAAGCAACTTCATATCTTGCAACTATTATGTATATATGCAGTTCAACAGAGCTAATAGGAATATTGCAACTTTTACATGTATTTATTTTACGGTGACTTCAAAAGAAAATATCCGAATTCCTGAAAATACTAAATAAATACTACGAAACAAGTTTAAAACTTTAGAAAATATGGTTAACCATTTATTACCAACAGTGGAAAATATTGTGATTTTCAAATATTTACATTTCTGGAGGCTATTCAAATTATTAAGCGAATATATAAATACAATATTTAAATGAGATATATTTAAAATTTTGTAGTCAGAAGGACCGATAGGGAAAATAAAATATTTCAAAGTTATGTTCTTCTAAAGAAGTGTTGTGGTACTAAAACATGAATTCTGGAATAAATTGGAAACATGTCTGATGAGGAGAAAAAGAAATGGAATTTTGTTCAGGGGCAAATACTTGCATAAAAATAATTGAAAGTTATATAAACAAAAGTAACAGCATAATGAATTTTTGAATATAAACATTTTAGAGTATGCAGTACAATAAAACATTTAAAGTAATGCATTCCCCAAAAGTCTTCCAATTTGTAAAATATACATCTATATTCAGAATATAGTAATAAAATATTTATATTTAGAATAATACACATTGATAAAAAAAAATTCTATTTTTAGACTGGGAAGTATTGGGTATTTTTTCTAGTACACATATATTGAATATATGTACTTCATAAGAGTATGACTTCGTAGGAGTTAACAGCAAAATGATAGAATGGACATTTCAGATAAAATTGCATTACTATTTATAGAAACAAAAGGGAAATTTCGTTTTTTATCTAATCTGCATTGTTTTAAATGTAAACAAAATTAAATGCTTACATAAAAAAATATATTGAAAATCATGCTTGATTACTTTTAAAATTTAAACACAGTAAGAGCCAAATAGCCTTTTGGATGACAGACCATTGGCCTGATTTTACTGTTTGTATGCGCAACAGTTAAGATATAAACATCACATTTTTAAAAGTTCAAATTCTAACCTGTGATAGGAGTATTTTGGTTTTTTCCACTATCAAACCTATTTTGGGTTCCAATGATCGTTGTTCTTCAATTGCTTCTTGGTACTTTATTTTCACAGCTTTCTGACATTCAACCATTCTTTCAGCAGTTTCCAGTTTACTTTTAAGAGAATCTACCAGTCTGTCTACATATCTTATAAAAATTAAAAAAACAAAGATGAACAATCAGAAGTTAAATAAATATTACACAAAATGAATACATTTCTAGAATTTATATGCATATATGCAATGCTTTCATTTCATAACAAGTACATATTTTTTCTGTTCTCACAAAGAAGCTTTACTGATGCAGAATCTTATATTTTGTGTCATCCTGAGATAGTAATACTCTTTGAATTATTCAAGGAAAAACAACTTTTATCTGATTGTTTCTGCAATACTTTTTTATTCTAAAGTTGTTTTTTATTTCTAATGACTTGGGCATATGAACAAAATACAAAAGTAAAAAACAATGAGAAACAATGACAAGAGTTAAAAAAAAACCCAAAGGTTATCACCCTAAATAAGTCCTCTCGCCTCCCAATATCTGGAAGCCTCAGTAACAACATGGAGGGTTCCACAGCAGTGCAGATGGTGTTTGTCTATAGGTTCATTGCCATCACATAGTGGGCAGGCAGCCTCAATAAAAATACCAATACGGTACAAATGTGGAGCAAGGTAATCATGCCGAGTTAGAAGGCGAAATACAAAAACTGCCCCTCGTCTTGGTTTATCAGGTACATCCAGGAGACTGTTATTCTAAAGTAAAAGTTGGAAAAGTGAATCGTGGAAAAATTACAACATTCTAATTTTTCTGATTTGCTTGACTGAATGCTATAAAAACAATATAAACATGGTACTGCTGAGAAACATTTTGTTTTCTTTTTAACTATTCATTAGACAGAGGCAGATTTATCTATACACAGACTAAGACAACAGACTAAGGCACAGAGTAACAGTAAGAAAGATCCCCTGAATACTTTATTGAAAAAAGTTTTTTTAATGTGGCTTTGAGATATATTTAAATGTAGGGCATCCATGAGTTTGAATTTTTTTTTTCCAGTTTAAATTACAAAAAACTCATCGAAAGTGTGTATGAACACTGAGAAGTATATATTGTTTAAAAAGAAAATGCATGTGTACTTATACCCAAAAGAAAAAAATGCCTTTAGAACAGAGGTCAGTAACCAGTAAACATTCTTCTAAAATTTTGATTCTAAAATAAAAATTTAAAATTTAAAAATCCAAATGTATTAGATTGTTTAGTGGAAATTCATTATAATGCTTTCCTTGTATTGCAATGAAATCTACTAAAATATTTGATGGTTTGAACAAATAGTAGAAATTATTCCTACATTTGCTGCTGAATATTGGCATAATTTCTACCCATTTTGTAAAGAAATAATGACAAAAATGGTGTGAAAAAATATTTATTAAAAATTTAAATTATAAAATTGTCAAATTTAAAATGGTTTAGATCACTTATTTTTTAAACATATTGTGATTTTCGGAAAATTATATTTCGTTAAATGCTTCTATTAAATTTTATTTTATTAATTTTTGAACTGAATTTTTTTAATCATATTTCTGAATAAAATACATTTTATTACTAAAATATTATATTTTGAAATCATTGTGTTTATTTTTAAACTTATAAAAGTGAAACTTTTCTAAATTTATATGACAGTGGCACTTATCGAACATGCATATAAGGAGACAAGAATACAGTATTCTAATAATTAATTCAAAATTATCAAAAATACAGTTATCTAGATTAAAATGCCATGTTAGGGAGATTTATCTGAAATTTTACATTTTTTGAGGTGTCATGATCAAATTTTTATGCACCATGGTGACCTAGCATCAAGGCACTGCCTTGGATATGTGATAATTTTATACAACTGACAGTGCACACAATGATAGCATATACCTGGAGGATCCTTTAATGAGATATAAATGCTTCAGTTTTGTAGTCATCAGCTGGGCAATTATAGATTTCACTTCTATGGACATTTGTTGAAGGTGTCCAATAGACTGCATTTGCAATACAGTAGGAGCATTTTGAAACAAGTTGGAAGACAATACATCATTTCCATCTGCTTCCAACATACGTTGGTCTAAAAATGCTTCAAGCTGAGAAGTTAAAAAAGCAAAGAAAATACAATTAGAAGACAGTAAGTTACTAATAAAGTTAATCAATAAACATTCAATTTTCTTCCTGCAATATCCAGGGTGAGTACACTTTCAAGGACCTTCAAGTACCATGCAATTATTATTCAAGGGCATCATTCCTTCCATATTATGAAGTTGTATGCGATTCTGGGAGAAAAAATCATAGCAAACCAACATTATCGTTTGATGTTGAAGCCGTTGAGAAAATTTTTGGGAAAAAACATTGTTTAGGAAAATTTCAGCGACAGATTAACTGCTAGAGAAATTTCCAGAAAAAGCAGAACTTCTCAGAAAAAACCCAAAGGAATCTGCAGAACACTTTCAACCCTGCCCTTTTCAAGCACTTTTAAGGACTTAACCAAGAAAATGGGAATTTTCAAGTACTTTCAAGGTCTTGAAAATGTTAATCAAAATTTCAAGTATTTTCCTAATTTTCAAGCACTCGTATGCACCCTGAATATCTTTTATAACAAACATTTAATAGACAAAAAAATAATAAAATAAAAAATGAAATTATTAAGAGTGAAAACAAGTATTAAAAGGCTAAAATGTTCATTGAAAGCTAATAAATTGCATGCCAGACAATTATATGCACTTCAATTAATTTTCAAATGTTAGACAATTATGTGGGAGCTTGGAGGGCTATGTACTCAGAACACTTTTTCAAATGTATATACTGGTGTTTTATATAGCAACTCAAAGTGCTGGTGCTTAAATGGCTTTATCAACCTCTTAAACTAATAATTCTAATTCTACTTATACAAACACAATTTTTTAATTACTTCAAAAGCAGTGACACACATCACCAATACAGTAAAACTTGGTTAACTGACTACCTGAATAAAGTGACCACTTTTTGTGAGAACTACAGTTTTCAATATCTTACTAATCCCCTAATGTGATCACTTGTGCATTGTGTAATGTGACATTTAGTCTGCTAAAATGTAAAGAGATCTATCTACTTGTTTAACTGGGCTATTCTGTACTGAAAAGCAAAGATAATTAAATGTCTGAATCTTGATAATGATGTCCCATGTAGTACTTTAATAGATCCAGAATTTTTTTTATTTCAAAGGTTTTTTTATGAATAAGGTGTTTATGACAAAAATTAAACTGACTCCATTCTAGGAGTGAAACCCTACAATAACGACATCTTTTTTCATTTGCTGAGTTACTGTAAATAGGGAAAAATAATTGTATGTTTTGAAAAAGTGTTCAGTTTTGTTAAATTCATTGAGAGAAATTGAAAAACTGACAAAAGGTATAATTATATAAAAAAACAAAGCAAAATAAAAGATGTGTAGCTGCATGAGCTGTTGCAATTTATAACGAGAGATGGTGCTGTAACGAGAGATAATGCAAAATTAATTAGATGAGTGTGACAGAGAAAGAAATTGTAAGTGAATGCTCGAGGATGATCACAGAGATTGTCCACCTTGAGTGGTTTTAATTCCAAACCGCCCCGAATGTGCAGTTACTGTAAGGCCTTCAGAGTGCAGGGCCAGTGTAAATAAAAATATTCTTGTGCAAGAATAATAAGTTTGTTGTGTTTATTCAAGATTCTGTAACCAAGATGTTTGGTAAAAATGAAACTTTATAGTCGAATTTAATACTACTCGTATATAAGAAAAGGTTGCCTCTGTCTGTCTCATTTGGTGATAAATTTGGTGCAATATCACTAACTTGACAACTTTTGGAAAATGTTCCCAAATTGACAATAAATCAATATTTCAGAAAGATAATTAAGTGCAATTTTTTGATAATCTCTGTCCTTTTTTGAAAATTATTAATCTAAAATTTTTAATTTAACATGTAGTTAGTTTTCTTATTTGTGGGATAGGTATGTTCTGTTAGGGGTTCTAGGCTGTCATAAATTGTGTTTTGTTAGGAAGTGATATAGTATAGTAATCGTATTTTATAAGGAAGTCAATAACAATTAACATTGCCAGGAAAAGAGGGGTATGTGCCTGGGGATATTAAGATCACAAGTGCTACAGGCAGGCAGACAGGAGGGACACTTTTACACAACTTTATGTACACAGTCACTCGACAGGCCAACATCTAGTATTTTAATAATTGAAAATGTAATTTAATATATCTTAATACAAATTTTATATAGCATAAATTGCAATTCTACTAAGTCACTAAAAGTATATGAGGAGCCTTAGATTTACATTGCCATAAATGTCTTTATACTTAAAATTTAAGTCTGTTTATAAAGAAATTTTAAGAAAAATGATGATTATGTCATGTCCAATATAGTGACAATTATCATATAGTAACCAATTTTCTTTTTCCCATGGGTGGCGACTTTAACTGGGTTTCAAAGTATAAAGCTCATAATAGAAATTGAACCTGTCACCTCTTGATCAAAACAAAAATTTTACTAACTGATCAATCCAGGCTGAGAGGAAATTTTGCATTCTTTTACACCTAATTTTAAAGGTGAGAAGAGCATACTGATTCAATAAATTTATTAAAATTTCCTCTCTTTAATACTTTACTGATTTTTTTTCTGCTACATATACGGAGTAGGATTCAAAAGTTCCCGGACTGAGTCTATAACTTAAAAAATATTATCAATTAAAATGATGAAACACATCCTCCTTCTAAATAAGACCCTTGCACAACAACACACTTTTGCCATCGCTTGTAAAGGTCATCGAAACACTTCTGGAATCCATTTTTAGCCATGTCCTTTAATTCAACCTGCGATGCACTTTTAACTTCATCTGCGAATTGAAATTGACGACCCTGCAAACAACTTGTCAGTTCAGGAAATAGGCTGAAGTCACAGGGGCGAGATCAGGGGAGTAAAGAGGGTGTGGCAAAACAGTTGTTTGTGTTTTCGCAAGAAAGTCAGCAAGAAGAGGAGGGATCGGTGTGCAGGAGCTTTGTTATGCAAAAGCACCCATGACTGCTCAGTCCACATTTTTGGTCTCTTCTTCGCCGGTTACTAAGTGCACCCATCTACAAAATACGATGCCGTGGCAAGCCACTGACCACGAGATTTGGGTCAAACCACTTTTAGAAGAGGGGGAGAATGTAGTAACACAGAAACGTTATCGTAGTTGCTCTACTGCAAATATTTTTTAAGTTAGAGACTCAGCCAGGGAACTTTTGAATCCTACCTCATATATATATATATATATATATATATATATATATATATATACATGCATACACAGAAGTCATAGTGTTAATCGTCACTGTTGAATATTATGAAAGAAAATTCAATCTGACAAAAATGTTGGAGATTATGAATTCTGGCCATACAGAGCTCTATTAAAATAATTTTGTCTCATATTTGTACGATACTTGGTTTAAAAGTTATGCCATGTTTTACGGTCATGCTTTAAGACAGACAAGTTGTGTAGAGTACCTACTATAAGCAGTTGTTCGCTCAGCTGGCAGTTGTATCAGCTTTGTTTCTTTCATTGCACTTTTTTTTTTTTTTTAAGCTTGTCATTGCAGTCTGATTGCACTGCTTGATAAAAATTATGGAAATAACAAGAAAGAAAAGAGTATGATAGGAAATTAGGTAGATTCATCGATGCCCTGAAATTAGGAGATAGAAAACGTTAGGTTCTGATATCTCAATTGCTGTCTTGAGATTAATGGGTTGTAAATTTGAATTCCTGTTCCATATAAATTCTTCAATGTTGCTTAGGCACTGTCTAATCTCTGGATGTTACAAGGTGATGGATAAAAAATTTATTGAAATTCGTTGTTTAAAAAGAATCAATGACTTCAATGAGCCTGTGATGGCTCAATCACAAGAAGGAGAATGTAAGGCACACAGTCCAAAAAGTTCAGTTTATAAAACATTTATCTCAGGATCAAAAAGTTTTCTCAGACTTTGTTTTAAGTAACATTGTAGTTCAGGGAATCTCAGACTTCTAGACAGAACTACAATTATTTTCAAAATAATTTTGAATAAGAGGAAATTCAACATGTATTTCATGAAATAAAGCAGTAATTTCAGAACATTTTACTAGAGTTGAAAAATAATATGCTTTGTTAGCAAAAAAAAAAAAAAAAAAAATTGCTGGACATAAATTGAGTGTACATGATGAGTGTACTTTACAGAAATATATTCCCAAAACTACAATTTAAAAAACAATGCTGGAACAAATACAAACAACTGTTTAGAATAATAGAGTTATTTCTGTCCCATAAGACTTTTTTAACCAAGGCTGAAGAGTAAGAAAACCCCAAAACAGTTCTATAGTTGATAAAAGGATGACAAGGCATGAAAATGAAAATGATTGAAAGCTTCTAAAGGTATTTAGAACAAAAATCTAAATTATGTAATTATGAAGCATTTTTGAGGAACTAAGTATATACCTCAATTAAATCCGCATAGAACAAATTACGAGTTGTTTCATTCTCCAAAATAGATAAGGCATCTGGACCACGAGCAACTTTTCCACCTATAATTAAAATGCCAAAAGTCAACACCAGTAGTAGAAAAATTGACTTAGAAGAAACTTATAAAGAATAAGAAAAGATAATTTAAAATATTAATATAAAAATTTGCATACATGTAAATTCGAATAAAAAGTGTCATACATAAACATGACTTTAATAGACTGGAGAAGAGAAAGTTGGCAATAATGAAAGAGATTATACTTTAGAATACCACATAGAAACACTATAGAATATAATACTATACACTGAGGTACTTATGTATTATGAAAAAATGTACTCGGAGTTGCCTGGGATTTAAAGCAGGGATTGACTGAATTCATTCATTCAATTTGCCCCATCATGCCCGATTTTAAAATCAAAAAGAAAATTAACTGCTGTGCAAACTGTATAAGAAACAATATATGTGTAATCCTGTGCAACAATTTGCCATGCATGCACACAAATGTACACTGTTTCCTATTGTTATAAGAATCTCACACAAATATACTTCAGTCATCCTTTCTTTATTTAATATCGCTCCATAATATGTATAAATCAATGCATTTACACAAAAGGAAACAGCTTTTTATTTTAATCTCACAGATTACAGCATTCTATAAGTTTCAATTTCATAACAACCCTAAATACAGCTGCTTCTACTCAATTCATTACAAAAACACCACTACCACCAACAGGGGGGAAAAAAAAAAAAAACTAAACCATAAAGTGAAACATTTCTGACTATGTCAAGAAACAAGTGTGGGGAAAACATTGCATTGCAGCAGACAATCGTAATGTTGCTTTTGACAACATTGAAATATATTAAACTTGAAACCAATACCCAGCTTGTGACCGGAGAAAAAACAGAATCAAGAGAATTAAAAATCTTGATTTTTATGCTTCTGGATGAAATTTCACAGAAATTAGATAACAGAGTAATTCAAAATATTTTTTTTTTGTTAGAATGCAAAGATATATACCACATTTTTGTCTCTCTATACAATTGTACAAATCTCCCATTTTCGAATTCAATGAAATAAGAAAATAAAAAATGCATATTTCTATGAATTCAAAAATAAATAAATGAAGGAATTATCTTATGGATTCGGTTCAAAGATCATTAAAAAGAATGTTTTTTGATCTTTTGAATGATACAAGGATGTCAAGATGGAATTCCTGCGATAATATTTTTAATCTCTATGGTGTGATTTGTGTAAATTTGTCCTTCAACATAAAATAATAATAATAATAAAAAAATTAATTTGGATAAAGAAAACTTAATGAGATTTGTCGTATTGGGAGTCCAGTTAACCCAGTACCGAATTTTTTGTGGCTGTCCAAAGTTTAGATTTTCGACACACATGCACACAGATAAACACTTTCCTTTATCATGTAAGATACCAATATTCATACTGTTTGTAGCCAAAATATATGTTTAACTGTTAATATGGACGCATGACACTTTTGGCATGTGTATTAATGTGCACAAATCTTTTAAAAGTAAACACAAAACTTCAAAATTAAAATCATTTAAAAGTAATGTTTCCTTAGAATATGTTAAAATCTAAATTAAACAATAACAATAGTTTATTAAAATTTCAATTATTCCAAGGAAATAAAAGACAAAAATTTAAATTATTGAAAAGGAAATAAGTTTTATAAAATGTAAATAATTAAAAGGAAAAGAAAGATTTTCAAAATTTAAAAAATATTGCATTAAGTAAAAAATATTGCATAAGTATGCATTTTTCTTTTCAGATATTTCTATAAGCTATTTGCATTGTACTTATTACATACTTTATTATTATTTTTTATTTTATATTTCTTGTATTTATTTTGAGAAATTTCAAAATAAATATCAAATTACATGGGTTTTGTTTCCTATATTTAAAATGCATTTTTAAATATAGGAAACCATTAATTACAATGCTTATTAAATTCAAAAATGTGGGAAGGTACATTTAAAAAAATACAGACAGTCAAGGATTACATTAGCATAATATGGACAATTAAAAGATATGTGCAGTTAGGGCTATAAATAAAAGGTAAATCATCAGAGGATAATTCAGTAGATAAAAATTAAGCCCCACTGACATATTAGATTTAAAGCAAAATCTAGTGGACACCTCATTATCATGGTAACTAGTGAGAGACTTTGTTTAATATCATGTTGCACAAACAGATTAACATGAGTCTAAGAAATGTTATTTAAAAAGGAACATAATTTAAATTGATCATGGATATATCTTACAAAGTGTTGGTTGCATTTCCCCTAAAAGTTTGACAATGGACATCATCAATGGGTATGACATCACTTGCGTTGGAAAATGAAATATACACATTTAGACCAATTTTCAATATTATTAACAGGGTATGTGAAATTTTTATGTTTCTGTTGGTCCGAGAAATAGGCTTATCATAATATTTTTTTTTCAAACTGAAACGTTTTTATGTGGTGGTGCGATAAACAGGTTCTTCAAGTTCGAGGTTTGGGTGCTATGAAATACCCAATTTATCTGAAACTAGAAAATGTATCCAGCATTTTCAGGGATTTAAGGCAGGAATTAATTGCATTCATTTATTCAATCTTTCAAAAAACACAGTTGTCCACTACACATAACATATGTGTGACTGCCCATCCCTGCCCTCACCTTACACCTTTCTGGTAGGTTGGACAGTCTGGGTCTCAACAACCCCTGCCCTCTTACTACATAAGCATAACATAGCCTCTAAACACACTTTTGCCAGTTAACAATGGACAAAAGATTTGAGCAAAAGGAATTTTTTCACACAAACAAAAAAAAATCTTATGCAACCCTAAAGGAAGGAAAATTCTTTCACGATCATTAACCGCTTGTTTAGAACACAATGTAATGTAGCTTTAATGTTTTTCTTCTAACTGAAACAAAACAAGAAACTGACCGGGACATGCACTTCAAACCAGGATGTATGGTAAACCCTACCCCGAAATATGATTTGGACAAAAAGAAATCATTAGAAAATGCATTTATAAGAGAGCAATGGAAAAGTAATATACATTTAATATGAGAAGGAAAAAATAAAGTCAATGAGTAAAGCTCAGAAAAATATAATAACCTTCATTATTTTCAGGAGTCTCAAGCACTGTTATCCCAGGCTGTTCAACTGTGATATCCCAATTAATATCAGAATCTCCAAAGTCAATTTGATCTAAATCTGCAGGTTTACAGTCATCCTGTAAAGTTGCAAAAACATATTAATTAATAAAACTCAATTTGGTAAAATCAAAATCATAAGTAAGGTTTAAAGTATTGTGAATGTATCAAAATGATACATTTAGTAACTTATTGCCTTTTTAATGACTTTAATTAATTAAAATTTTAAAAATGGGCTATATCTCATTCTATAGCTTATTCTAGCACAGCAAGAATATTTACATTTCCTTCTTATATCACATTCGTGGAAAACAAGAATTTAACTGATGTACTTGAGTGCATTGATTGTTTCATTTTTTTATGGGTCATTAAACAAAAATCCACCTGGATTTTTAAATTTTCATCAAAACTCAAAAGATACCAGGGTAAGAATGGCAACATGCAACATTTTTTCTTCTCTCAGCTATCAATCACTGTTTTCAGCTGGAAGATGGAGAGTGACTAGACTAGAAGGGGAGGGGGAGACTGATATATCAGATTCAGAATTATGGAATAGATTGCTCTGCAAGGTATTAATAATTCTATCAAAATGCAAAAAGTTCCATCAACTTTGAATTCATTTTTTTCCTAATAAATTTGAATGGAGCTGCTGGAGAGTTATTTAGAGTTTACCAAAATATCAAAATATGTACCTGGTGTAATGTTCCATATGTACCAAAATATGTACCTGAATTTTTAAAATTTCATCAAACCTCAAATGGTACCAGGGTAAGAATGGCAACAGGCATCAATTTTTCTTCTCTCAGCTATCAATCAGTGCTTTCAGCTGGAAGATGGAGAGTGACTAGACTAGAAGGGGAGGGGGAGACTGATATATCAGATTCAGAATTATGGAATAGATTGCTCTGCAAGGTATTAATAATTCTATCAAAATGCAAAAAGTTCCATCAACTTTGAATACATTTCTTTCCTAATAAATTTGAATGGAACTGCTGGAGAGTTATTTAGAGTTTACCAAAATATGTACATATGTGCTAAAATAAATTTTTATTTAGTATGCACTAAAAAATATATGTTTCCACCTATAATTTTTAAACATGTATAAAATTGTGAAAAGATATTTGGTGCTAAAATGAAAAATGTTTCTTACTTGTTTTAATATATATATATATATATATATATATATATATATAATTAATAAAGATGAAATAAATTAGAATAATTGAAGAGAAATAGTGAAGCATATATATAAGTGTGTGTGTAGTATATAAGTGTGTGTATGTGTGTATTCATTCTTACAGGGCTTATGCCCATTCTTCAAAATGAAATTCCCTGAGCTTTCCAGGTTTTCCCTGTTAATTTCATATTCCAGGTACTGCTATTTTAACTTCAATTTCAAAATATAATTTTAAATTTAATTATCTTTATCGTGAATACACAATAGTGAACAAAGACCATTCAAAATAGCTCCATATATTCTACATTTGTATACAATTTTGTTTGCATATATATACTATATATATAATAAAAAAAATATTAATATATATATATATAACTTCAACTTTTAAAAACAAACATTATAAGCATAAAAAGGTATATAGAAAAAAATAATTCTACAAGGCATTATCTGAGTACCTGAAAAGGAAATTAATGTGGGTATGTTATCTAAATTAACATCATACTCAAAACAATTTACAATGTCTTTAAATTTTTTGATAGTTCCCTTATTTCTAAATCAATATTATTTGATTTTCGAGCCATATCCTGAGTAAGTTTAGCTTTTTTTTTCTGAAGTATTGCAATCTGGTCATTAATTTTTCTTTGCTGGTGTTCAGATTTAATTTTCTCTTCAGTTTTTGATTTTTCAGCATCTAAAGCTTGGTGATATATTGACCGTGACAATTTAGCATACTGCAACATGTTTTTAGTGATGGGGAAGTTCAAAACACCACAGTATGCCTTTACGGAATCGTATATAATACGTAAAACTATGAGAGATTGCCCATGGAGATTCGGAACCAGCATATCTTTTTCGATTGAAAAACCACTCTCAACAGAGGCATTTCCATGAGACAAAATGAACACACTTTGAACTACAGACCAAAGGTCATTAAAGTCTTCATTTCCAATTAAAGACATGTAAAAATTATCCAAACAAGTTTTATTTTCACAAAATGCAAGAAATTCATTCCTCCACTGAATCTTGGAGAATTGGCACAGCTCAAAAAAACTATTGTTTAACTCTATCCACTGTCACCCCTGAAATCAAGTCTTATTCATGTAGATTTCATAAAAGCAGTCATTCTTTGTTCACACAATACACTACTATGTATAGTTTTGGGATTCAGGCATGAAGCTGCTTTTATCAGGAAGTTTACTGGGCATCTTTCAATTATTTTAGAAGTTATGCCAATTAGAAACTTCTTGTATTCATAGTGAAACTTTAATTCTTGAAGTGGAGAAACAGAAACTCTTAGACAGATACTGTAAAGTAGCAATACCAAGATCTATGTTTTTACGATTACGGTGATTATCTCTTAAGTGGACATCAATATCAGATAACTTTTGAACTTTTTGAAAAAAGTGGCCAAATAAAGGAAAAATCCAAAGAAACTACTAGTTACCGATGCCTAGTGGTGCCAATCCCACAGAAAAAAAAAAATTGTTAAATTAAAATAATTTTTAGAGAAAACACAGGATGAAAATAGGATAATAAATTCGCGCCTCTCATGAAAATTAATTAGCGCAGTGTCTGCTGCATTTATCTCAGATAAAAGATAATAAAATACAAACTGGTTGAGAGATTTAAAAATCCTACACGTACTACTAATTTAAAATTTTATTGCAATATACGGTAAGAATGTACCTCGAAAGAAAAAAAGAAATCAGAATATCTAAACCTGCAATATTCATTGTGAAAATATAACTTTACATTGTGTATGAAAAATCATTATATATATATATATTTCAAATATGCCATATATGTGCTTAACGTGCCAACACATGAATAAATCAACTTTCCCCTCTCTGCTTAACCAGGTGTCTCATGATTACATCATTGAAAAATGCTAAATCAAAACAATCACAGCAAATGCTTTCGTTCTTCCTCCCCACATCCTGCTATCCCTACGAATCACGCCCAAAGAGCTTAATTGCTCCTTAAAGATCATGCCCCTCACACCTTAACATGTCACTCATAAATAAAAAATCAAGTGATCTGCAACATTCCCCCTATTTCTACATAAACCGCTATGTCATTAAAATTGGTTTTGGTTTGAAGTTCTTTATAAGATATTTTTGTACTTTTTGGTTTACACATATGAGTTAGAGCAAGCAGGTCAATAAGCTGAAATTTCCCTGATTTTCCCAGAATTTTGAATAAATAAAACGATTTTCCCTGCACTTTAGTCCACTTTTAAATTCCCGGTTTCCAGAGTACACACGAACCCTGTTTTTACTCTGCCATATGCTATTAATTAATAAATGTTTATTATAATAAAAATTGCAATTGTTACATTAAATAAAACTCTTTATTTAATCCTCTATGACATTATGCATTTGCTTCTCCTTAGCTTGCTCATGTGATACATTTTAGTTAATAAATAATGTATATCCAAATATATATATATATCTTTTACTTCAACAGATTATAAAATTTACAGACATGTTGATGATCTCATTTGTTTGGTCTTTACAGACAACTGTGTCATAGATATAGATTTCTATCCAAATAATTTGGAACTAATTCCCAATGAAGCCACTATTAGTAATAACATTATTTTTTTGGACTTAAATCTTATTATTGAACTTACTAATAGGATAATTACTAATTTATATGATAAAAAAGATTATTTTAACTTTAACATTAATAAAATATTACCTTTTTTAATTCCTGTAACTTGATTCAATTGTTTAGAAATATCATACTTAATCAGCTTTTCGAAATTTATAGATTATCTGATAATAAATTTCATACTATGCATATTAATAAACTTAAAATTACTAGCAAATTATATCCAGCTTAATTGAATCTAGCTTATTTAGTACATAGTATAGTTTAAAAGTTTGGAATGGTAGATTATACTTAAATTCTCTCCTTAGTATCTTATTTTAGCCAGACATCCACTCTCTCTTGAATAAGCATTACCATGTATTTACATGTTCTTACTGTTGAATATCACCTTTTATAGTCTTTTTGCATTACTGTTATTTCATTCTCACAATTGACAACAGCAGTTCTCAACTTTTTATTTTTTGAGATTGGCAGCATTGATCTCTTTATTCAAGACTCTAATGGATCAGACATATGCAGTGTTTTTTCAGGTATTCTTGTTTCCTATTATTTTTCAACCTTTATGCATGTTGTCCCAAAGTTTATAGATATAATCTATCACTGATATCAGAAACATGCATTTTGTGTTCATTTTTATAAAATACTTGGACTTGATAAAAAGTTTTAACGAAATGAACAAGTCATTCTAACCTAGGGCTTGTCCACATGTAAAGCGTACATGTTTGGATTTTATTTGATATTATTTTATCGATTCCTTTCCAGTGAAGTTTTTTGTTTGTCTTCAGCTTGATGACTAGAGGTTTGCATCTTTATTTTCCACTTGATTGAAGATTCTCTGATACTTTTATATGTAAGGCATTTTGTAATGTTGGGGTTTTTTGAGTTGAAACTTCTCTCTATTCTTTCATTGGATTTTTAAACTTTTATTATATATATATATATATATATATATACTGGCAACAAATTACAAACACAAAATATGTGATATCTTGAAAAACAATTGGTTTATTGTAATGAAAGTTTGTACACAGATGCCCCATACCATCAGCCAATAGTAATACAGTGGGTGACATCACATCTGCAGTGTTTGGGGCCAGACATTTGTGCAGATTTCAAGATTTTGTGGATTTTAAGGACCAAAAGAAAAATAACTACTACTTTGTTGAAATAATCATATGAATGGCTTATGCACATTAAATATATACACATACATACACACAATAAAATCAGACACATTTTAGTCAAATTTACACAAGAATTTAATGATATACACTTTAATGATATGTACTAAATTTGAATCTAGTAAAAATATTTTGTTTAATCTATGTCATTTTATGTCTATCTTGTAATTTTGCGAACACTGACATAATGGTTGGTTGTTTCAAAACTTTAAAATTTTCTTTGTGTAACTTTTGTTGCAGTCTGTATTTAGTCATTCTTTCTTAGAGTGTAATTCAACTTTGTTTTTCTAAGAATTCAGATACCGATCTCCAAATTTTATTGCTTTATTAAGTGTAATTTTTTCTTCTTCACAATCCAATTCTGTATCTGAACCACTAGGTTCGGACTCTACATTTGCTATGATTTCATTATCTGTAATCACTTGTTTACTGGTGGAATTTTCTTTATCATACCAATCTTCAATAGCATCTTGGCTTAGAACACTGGATATATTTGAATTTACTTTCTTTGCATAGGAAAACAATTCTGAAGAATTTTTCTTTGTTTCAGTCATTCTAAAACCTTCAAAGTCATTGGTCTCAACCTCATCACTATCAAAAAGTAATGAAGATGGCCATAAATTGTGCCATCCATTCTTTAAAGTCTCTTTCATAACAGAATTCCATGTTTCAGTGAGCATATATACTGAGTCTTTTAGATCAAACTATTTTTGAAAAATTTTAGGTGAATCAAAAGATGGATCAGCATTTAAAAGTTGTCTGAGGAAATTTGTTTTATACTGACATTTCCAGCTGTTTATTATTCCTTGATCCATTGGTTGAATTAAAGAGGTTGTATTTGAAGGTAAAAAGAGGCATTGTACATTCTTAAAATTTAAAATCTCGACCTCTGGATGAGCATTGCAATTATCCATCAGTAATACAATTTTGCAATCATCTGGCAAATCTATTTCTCTACAATGCCTTCTCACTTCTTTTACAAAATTGTTTTTGAACCAATCTATTGTGATTTCTCTAGTCATCCACGCAATTTTAGATATATAAATTACAGGTAAAGAAGTAACATGTTTGAAAGTTCAAGGATGGGCACTTCTACCTACTACAAGAGGTGTACAGTTATGAGTTCCAGCTGCATTACTGCAGAGCATAACTGTGACTCTTTCTTTTGATTCTTTTATACTATCTGGAGAATTTTCATCACATGTTACTAGTGTCTTTCGTGGAAGACAATGCCAAAAGAGTGCAGTTTCATTTAAATTATAAATCTGCTCTGGAGATAAATTTTCTTCTGAAACCATTTTACAGAATTCATCAATAAATTCTTCCGCAACATCTTTATCTGCAGATATTTTCTCCCCACAGGCTTTTAAATATCGTATTCCATGACTTTTTTTTAAATTGTCTTAACCATCCAACAGAAAAGTCACACTTCTCTTTCATTTTTAAATCCTTGTGGATTTGTTTAGCCTTTTCATGTAAAAAACAATCCTGTGATTGGCATCCCTTCGCTGCATCTTTGCTGAAACCAAAAACCATTCATAAATTATAGCATCGAAACTAGTACAGTGAGCTGCATGCAGAGTCTTCCAATTTCCAATTCCTCTATTAATATCACTTTTAGTGTAAAATTTCAAAAGAATTTCCTTATTTTTCTTTATCTCATGTACTGTTCTAATACCAATTCCATAAGCATTAGCTGTGTACCCTCACCCCTCTTATTTTGTTTCAAGAGTTCATGGACACTATATATATATATATATATATATATATATATATATATATATATATATATATAAACTTTATTACTTATATATATACAGGGTGTCCAGTGCTATCAGTGCCCAATGGCTATTTCATCAACCGTTAGTCACAGAGATATACTTACAATTGCCAAAATGTTTTAAATTTTAAAATCTATTATCTTAGAAACAGTTTAAATCAATAAATACATTTCTGAAAGAAATACGAAATATGAATTGTTATACAGTCCCCCGGTCCTATCAATTATATTTAGGAAAATCATCTTCATACAATTTCATGCAAAACAAAAAAAAAATCATCCTTTTACGACCAAAATCGACAGACTTATAGTTGTTTCAAGTTGGAGCACTTTTTGTGTTGAGAAATGGTCAATACGGTCCCTTATTGGTTGGTTGCCTGAAACGGGACATTTTTATGCGTGAAAAAGTGACTTACGCCATAAAGTTTAATGCTTCATAACTCGGTGAATTTTGGTCATAAAAGGGAGATTTTTTTTTTTTTATTTTGCATGAAATTGTATGAGGATGATTTTCCTAAATATAATTGGTAGGACTCGGGAGACCGTATAAAAATTCATATTTTGTATTTCTTTCAGAAATGTATTTATTGATTTAAACTGTTTCTAAGATAATAGATTTTAAAATTTAAAACATTTTTGCAATTGGAAGTATATATATCTCTGTGACTAACAGTTGAGGAAATAGCCATTGGGCACCGATAGCACTGGACACCTTGTGTATATATATATATATATAACTGGATAAAATCTTTATTCATGAACCAGCATAAAATAAAAATGTAAAGATATCAAACAGGTTTAGAAGCAAAACATCCCTCCTGAATAAGATGACAGAGCATCCACTCCAGCTAAATAAGAAAACATCTATATAGACAGACATTTTTATTTATTAATTCATTTGAAAATAAATATAGCATTTTATTATAAACATGTCAGAAAATAATTTGCATTGTTCTATTATTTTTTTTTCAAATACTCCTTAACTCCTTATATTGAAAAATTATTTTTTAATTTTAAGTTGAGTCATTAAAAAATACTTATGAAATATGTTCTTTTTGGAAAGTCACATTAAGTGAGAATTAATGGTGATCTTTGCATACAATATAGATATTGTCATTAAATCATCTAACTACAAATTTCATAAAAGTTTAATAAATAGTTTTTAAGCTAAGGAATGGTAGATAGATACATTGCAAAGACACACACAAATGTCAAACTAAAAAAAATATTTGTGTTCTAATATGATAAAAACATCATGCACATCTATTGAAACCTTGATTTTGGATTTCTACTCGATGACCATACTTTATGCATATATCATGCTTGCATTTAAGGGAAGTACAAAAATAAATTGCTAATTAACTTTCATGCAAGCAATGGTGCACTGGATAAGACAACTTATTTACTTGATCAACATGGACAAAATCTCCGTTAGGTGAACTGGAACTTCTGTCATCTCCAGATTCTGAAGGTGCACCAAAGTCTCCAAAATCAATCTGAAACATGAAAAAGTCAGTCAATATTTGAAAAAGAAAAGAACCATTATAGCAATGCTGATAATGAGCAATAATTCTTCATATAACTAAAATTAAGGTAAATATTTTGCTAAAAACCTATTTTAACAACTACACTATGATTAGTGTTTAGAATGTTTCAGATGTAGTAAAGGACCTTTTATTCAGAAAGCTCGAAATCAACATCTCACCAGTTTCTGAAATTTCTGGATTTTGGGTCAGATTCGAAAAGCACATTCTCCCTATTTGCCACCGCTAGCTGTCTTTATTAGTTCTTGACCCAATTGGTCTTTTCTTCTCAATTCACGTTCACATTGAATAAATGTTTGTAGAAGTTTGGTAACCACTTTAATCCAGAGGCCTAATCAAATTTCATAATAATGAAAAGATGATAGAGCATTGACACTTTTTGCAGAATTATTATCTGATCTATTAAACTTTAAACATCCCTGTCTGCAAAAAATTTTAAGAATGGTGCTTTTTGTTTTTTAATGTCATATATTGTTGATATACAAACTCTGCACTCTTACTTAATCTTTACACAGATATATCTTTATCTTAAATCTTTAAAATCTCTACCTTTTTTTAAATGCTTAATGGCAAAAGTTTCCTTTTACCCATCGAATCATATTCAATAGACCTTCTTAGCATAATTTAGGATATGGACAGTCTTAAGGAATAAAATTCTGAAATAAGCACCGATTAGTATGCAGCAAGAGAAAAAATACATCAAGACTGTGAACTTTGCTTTTATAAAAGTAAGTGAAAGCAGAAAAAAAAAAAAAAGATTTGTGAGTGAATGCTTGTGCATCTGCTCACCTTTTTTTGTAAAGATGATCATAGTCATTGAAGTCATAAAATCGAATTTACGAATTGGTCTTATATATTGTCTCTAATGTCAAATGAAATCTAGAAATAAGCACAAACATTGCAAATCTCAAAAATTACCCTGATCACTTCCATTGTCTGGAGCCCTCTATTTGAATTATGGATTGCCTTGCTTACTCTGGACCACCCAGAAACCTGTTGGTAGCCAATCTATACTCATTCTGCATGATTCCCTCCACATTTTATTGAAAGGCAATATTTATTTATTTTTCTCAAGAAAGTAAAAAATATCTAAGAGCAATTGCTTATGCTCTTTAGTAGTCATCAACACCAGTCAAGGATTACACCCCCACTAGTCTCATTCATATCATCTTTTGTATCACGTAAAACAAAGATTCATAACAGTTTCGTAGTATGTAAATCTTAGTTTAGTATCAGCTTCATGGCAGACTAATGCACAATTTGTATCATTTGTAGCATTGAAAATTGCTTCAAAGTATTTTTGGTCACAAATTTGCATGCAGAAAAATTATGCGCTTTATCCTAATTTTTCAATGAGCATAATTACAGTAGCATATTATAGTTATAGAGCAGTCATTCTTAAACTAGGAGTTGCAAAAAAAATTTTTCTTGGGGAGGTGGGGTGGGGTGGGGGAGAGCCATCAAAGGGGGTTATAAAACCAAAAAGTTTAAGAACCACCATTATAGTGTATAATTATTTATGATAAAATACTTGTTAAATGCCAATAAATCTCTGGAACATATTCTATGATACGAATATCAGGGCAATGTGCTGGGTACAGGAAATTATAGATTCGAGGATTTATCAAGAATTTAAGACTGTGTCCTATAAGTGAAAATCTGATTCCATATACCTATTAACCTTAGAAGAAAAATTGCAGATTTTGTGACATTTTTAAAGGAAAATATGAGATTAAAAGAATTTGAAGTTTAAAGAAATGGTCAATATTTTTTTTCCTAAATACAGTAATTAAAACATAATTTAGCCTTATCTGTACGGGAATAAATAAATGCAAAAGGCTTTAGAATTAAAACATTGTATAAAGATGCTAACTATAAGAATCATTCTAATCATTCATCATAATATTTGGTTAATTATATAAAATATTGATTTTAAGTTAACCAAAACATGAAAATAAGCAAGTTTAGTCTGCCTATTGTGCAATAATTGGATAATGAAGATGGATAAAACAAGAAAGATCAATCACGGATAAAGCATTGATTATAAAACACTTTCCAACTTCAATGCAATCTTATTTAAACATCGCTAAAATGAGGTACATTTCTAGGTAATATTTTTAAAATTATCACAATACTACATTAATTTATGATATTTAAAACTAAAAACTTCATTCAAATGGCGGCATTGAAATATAAATTGCCTAGTTTACACATTTCTAAAATGTGGTTACATTCCTCGGTAATATTTTTAAAATTATCATAATACTACAATAATTTATTATATTTGAAAATTTCATCAAAAACAAATGAATTTTATTCAAATGATGTCATTGAAATATAAACAGCCTGGCTCTCAATAAAAAAGCAGCATTTCATTCATAAACTTTTTTCCATTCCTTTTATTCAACATAATACTAAAATAATTTATTTTATTTAAAAACTTAAAACCATGGAGGTACAAGTAATTTAACTTTATGCTTAAAACATGATTGAAAAAATCGTCTGCTTCTCAATGTAAAATCAATGAATGTTTCATTCATATCAGCTATATTGCAGACTCCATGACCTAAATAATGTTGCATTAAAGAAATGCAACAATTCTTATACAACTCATTCTACATCTTTTGGTATTTATATTCTCCATAAGTGAAAATTAGGTTTCATTGTAGAAATAATCAAAGTTTGATGATCATTTAAACTCAAATATATTGTAATTGCATTGTTTCGGTATGTAGATGCACAGAATTTAAGCAAAAATAAAGCAGTTTTAGGAAGGATGCAACACAAAATATGAATTGAAAAGAACTTTAAAAATCACAATTTTAACACAAGATGAATGACATATTTTATTTTGAAGTGGGTCACGTGATCTCTTCATATAATGGTCGCGTGATCTCTTCACATAATGGTCACATGATCTCTTCATATAAAGGGTGTAATTATTATTTTAATTTTTATTTAAAAAACTACTGAATATATTTTGCTGAATTTTTTTTATATATTTTATGGAACAATTTGAATATTTCCTAAAACTTTCGAAGCAATCTGTGAATTCTAAATTTGCTTAAAAAATGTTTGAAAAATTAGTTCCCATAGGGTTCAATGTATTTCATTTTTTCAACCCAGGTTCAATCCAAAACTAATTGGGTGATATCATTTATTTATATTCCCATAGGTCCCACAGACCGTCTGAACAATATACTAAAATTTCATTTTGATAAAGTCATTTCGATGGCAGTTATTGTGCTAACGGACAGACAGAATGAACAAAGTCATATGAATGAACAAAGTCAACATTTTTCAACTATGTTGTAAAGTGTTAATAACCCAACGATAATACTTAGCAAATAAATTCGAGCTTGCTGAGAGGCGAACAAATTTGAGTTTGTAGGGAAAGTCAAACTACTCATAACAGATTCTCCATTTTAGGGAAAAAAATACTTCTTTAAATTTAGATTTATATTTTGAAATCCATTTTTAATGGACCTGTCAATATATGTAAAGTAAATATTATATTAAAGCAAAAAAAAAAAAAAAAAAGCAAGGAAGCTTTGGAAATTTTTTTCTAAATAATTATATTTGTAGATATTGGTTTTAGAGTAAAAATTCTTAAGGAGTTCAAATTTTTTAAATCTTTTTCCATGCCGAACAAAGAATAATTGTGAAAAATGTTAACTTTGAAAAGGAAAAGAAACTTATAACAATTTATGGGGCAGAAAGGAGAGAGAAAGCACTATCCAACAATTTTCCTGTCTACTTATTTTTTCATTTTAAGAAGGAGAGGTGGAATGGAACGTTTTGCTATTTTCTTTTCTACTTTTGATTTTGTTCTAAAGTTTTGATTTTGGAAGGGGGAGAATAAAACATGAGCAGTTTCTAATATTTTGATTATACAGATGTTATTTATACATTGTTAAAATTATTTTAATACAAAGTATAAAATTTTAATAAATTCAAAATAAATTTCTGGCAACAGATCATTTTATAAAAGTTAAATTATAGTTTGCTGCAATCAAATTTTTCTATTTTATAAAATAGTGCATGTAAACAAACTTTGAATTGAAGTATACCTTTTTGCTCTTTTCAAAGAATTTTTTCTCTTATTCTGCAATTAAAAAATGTTGCAAAAATTGTGGAATTTGCATTTAATAAATACAAAATAAGTAATATTATTAATAATAAAAAGGGAGTTGCAATGAACGAGACGAGTATTAAACAATGAACGAGACGAGTATTAAACAATGAACGAGTATCTAAAGAAGCTACGTACAGAGTAGAAAATGACCTTAAAACTTGGTTCCAAGAATCGAAAGAAAGTTTCAGTAAAGGTTTCATGACCATTGCTGGTTTTTTGTACAATGATGAAATTTAAGAAAAGACGAAAAAAAAAAATGTCAAAACCAATTCAACATATTACCAAGATAATGTTTTAACTCATTTAAAGAAAAAATATTATCCATAGCCTTTATCAACAATAGAGTAAAACTTCATCAGGATAAAGCTACTAGTCACACATCAAAATATACAGCTAAATTTCTTGAAACAAAAATCGCAAAAGATACAGGTAATAAGCTGTACCTTTTGTTCATATTCTTTCAATGTACCTTGATATATCATCAACAGATTATTGTGCTTTTGGATTGTTAAAGAGAATGTTTTAAATGCAGACCTAAGACAATGGATGGACTATGGAAAACTGTGAAAGAGGAGTGGAATAAACTACCACTCATAATTTTAAGAAAAGTGCTCTTATCTTGGAAATCAAGATGTAGAATGATAGTCCTGAGAAAGGACTATCAGATTGAACATTTAAGAAATAAATATTGTTACTTCAAACCTTAATTATATCGCTTTAAATAAAAATGTATTCTAAAAATGTGTAAATAGCCTTTGTATTCCTCACAATTGCGATTGAAAGTTATTTTACTTTCTGAGTTTCGCATGTTGGGTCCTTCCGGTTTTTGGAATTCTGGATAAAATATATAAAGAATAAAAAGTTTGACTCCTGTTAAGAACAAAGAAAAAAGTCTCAATATTTAATGATGAAGTGGAACAAAGAGCTCCAATAACTATATTTTATCTTATTGTAACAATCAATGAAACACAAGCTAAAAATTAATTCTATGCATTTATTAAAAATATCTAACATCATCCTTAAAATCCAGACTGTACAAAACTAAACATTAATCATTTGTGTATCATTGCAATGTAATTGACTTTTTTATTGAAACAATTTTAAGGCAATAATGTTGTTTTGTTGTGTTTGTTTGTTATATAATTTTCCTAAAATACCAATTTAAGAAGGAAATGGCCTACATAATGTTAATTCTATATCAATAGATTATAATTTTAAAGAGCTAAAAATACAGGCAGGATTATCAACAATATTACAAAATATTATATAGTTTAAAATTAATAAACATTGTGGCATTGTTCAACATAAAAAAAATAACAGACATTTAATTTTATACATTGATATGTCAAAAATATGTATACCTGATCATCTGGTGTCTCTGTACTGCCAGAATCAACATCTAGTGGTATTACGGGAGTTGTGCCTTCGATGACTTCTGGGGGCTCTCCAGTCCTCCATTCAAAAGTTGTGGTATTGCCCTTCACTATTATATACTTCAAGAGAGGCAAACAAAAGTTATCTGCATCCCTAAAAATATGGTCAAATAAATTAATAGCAAAGTTTCATATATATTTTTTATAGATGAATGAGAGATAATAAATTAAAACAAATGTTTATTTTTAACCAAGTTTTTATTCAGATATAAAAAGAGTTGCTAGAAAAATAAAATTAATTCAAAAACATACGAATCAATCCATATAAATAAAATTGAAAATCTGTCTGTTTGTCTATCATCATGGGAGAATGGCTGAACTGAATTTCATGAAATTCTGTGGGTAGCCTGGAAATAGCCCCACTTAACATGTAGTCCATGATTTGAGTTTCTACGACCAGTGGTTCTCGAGATATAAGTAAAAAACGAAACTTTTGTTTGTCTCATCATCACGAAAGAACAGCTGAACCGAATTTAATGAAATTTTGTGGGTAGCCTTGAAATAGCCCCAATAAATTTTGTCCATGTTTTGGGTTTCTAAGATCAGGGTTTGTCGAGATATTAATGAAAAACGAACTTTTTCCTAGGAGTTCTACTCTCTAACTCCGTGGGTTATCCAAACGGAAAGGATGAAAATAGTTTGTTTGAAACATCAACATGAATTAAAACTATATTTCTGAGTTTGGTGGAGGACTTTAGTGCAAATCAATGGCGGCGTTAGGCGTCGGCGACGGCTTCGCGCCTTTGGGGGCCTCGCAAAAAAGTTTTTCACGTTGTTAAAAATTTAGTTATTTAGTTATTCGTATTTATTTCCATATGAGTGTAGTAGTATTTATCTAGAGTTATCTGGTAACATTATGAAAGTTAGGCGATTCTGCGGGCGATACTCGGGGAATCCCCAAATCGTTAATTCTTTCTACTTCATTCAATCATCTATCACAAAACTCGGAGATTTGCATGCGCAAAACTTCTGGCTACGTTTCTTTTCATTACTAAGTGAAAAATTAGTTATTCTTTTTATTGTCGTAAATTTTAGGTAAGTACTTCGTAATTAATTTATATTTTCATACTTATGAATCGCCATTTCATTTGCCATAAATATACTCAAAAAGTCTAATACTCATTAAATATTACATTTAAACATGCAATTTGTTTTTGTAAAATAATTTTTAAACATTAGGACTTAATTTTAATTCTCATATACAGGGTCACCATAAGTTATATACTTTCTATTTTTTTAACCGATTTCAAAAACTGAAGTTCTGTATTCGACCCGTATGTTCGCGATTTTCTCAAAACTACCAATTTTAAGTACTGAACCAATTTTGATGATTCTTTCACTAATGTAATCTGCATACTTTCAGTAAGGTTTTATAGTAATTATGTGCATAAATGAAGATCTACGTCATTAAAATTTTAGATAGATTTGTCTCGTATCTCGGGCATTTGTCAATCAATGTTGATGATTCTTTTTTTATTGGATAGGTTTTACGTAAGTTATACTTCGAAATTGGCAATTTTATTGGCTATTTTAGGTCATCATGTCTAGAGGAGGCTGTTGGCGAAACTCTCTCTTTGGTTCAGTGGATTTTAAATTGAGCCTCACCTGTTCAGTTACACGAATCTACACAATTAATCATAGACACAGATAAGCCTGTATAAAACTTTATTCACCGATGGCAGGCACATTACATAAAGTGTTTGGACGTGACATGCTGGTTAACATCCAGCTTCCATAGCTTCAATTTCGTCTACAATTGCTGCTGCCTCACTTCTTATCTGTCTGGGACGTCACGAAAGCGCCACCTGCCTTTCTGTTACAAACGAACATGCAAATTTCTCTCAGAGCCTCAAGAGACAGAGATATAGGAAGGAAATGGGAATCTGGTGCATCAAAAAGAAAAAGAAAGACTGAGACAGTTATGTCCAACCAAGCTATGAGTTCCAGTATGATGAAATTTCTTAAGAAACCTTCTTCAGGTGTTACTGCTCCAGAGGCCTCTGATGAATCTCTTATCCAAGTTTCTTTAGTTTCTGAAACAGAACCAGTTTCAGGGTTGAATGAATCTGTTACCTTTTCTGATACGGCATCAGAGTTGGGTGAAACTGCTGTGATCCAAGATTCTGAGCCAACTAAAGAGTTAAAAAGTGAAAAGATTTGTGACTCAGAAAATCAAGAGCAAACTGTTCATATAAGAGAGTCATTTATAGAATTAGATCCGGGGAAGTGGGTATTTCCAGTAACAGATTCGCAGCGTCATGACTTAATTCAATGGTCCCCAACAAAACCTAGAGAAATCTGATGAAAGTTACCCCAAAGATGCAAATACAAGACATTTTACTAAATTTCATTTTACTAGCTTTCCATGTACACTTTTATTGCTTTCCATGTAGACTTTTATTGCTTTCCATGTAGACATTTTTCACATTTGCAGACACAGATGGTAAAAGAAGGATGTTGTGACTGGAAAGATATGAGTAGGATATTGCAAAGATATGAACAAAGTCAAGGACACATGGAATGCATGATTAAATGGATGGAATTCTATAAAGGAATAAAATATGGAAAAACAATAGATAAGGAAAATGAGAGACTGATTAGGGAATCATAAAAGTATTGATATAACTTATTTGAAAGATTGATCGATATAATAAACTACTTAGCCTCACACAATCTGGCATTTAGAACTCATCGAGAATCCCTTAACCTGAGCGATAGTGGAAACAGTGGAAATTTTATAGACCTATTTAAATTGTTATCCAAATATGATCTAACACTAAAAGAGCACTTGCAACGTATTAATAAAAAGCAACTTTCTCAACATTATCTGAGCCATGACATCCAAAATGAATTAATTACATTAATATCCAAATCAGTTATTGACAAAATTATAAACAGAGTCAAACAAGCAAAATATTACGTCTTCATGCTCGATTGTACCAGGGATGTGAGCCATGTGGAACAAATGTCAATAATATTAAGATTTTGCAATTCCTCAACTGGAGCGATAGAGGAACATTTTGTTGGGTTTATTGCGGTCGCAGAAACAACGGGAGAGTATTTAACAAATGCAATTTTAAAGGAACTAGAAAAAAATGATCTAGATATCCAAAACTGTCGAGAACAGGGATATGATAATGGCGCCAATATGGTCGGCATTAATAAAGGTGTCAGAACAAGAATACTCAATATTAATCCACGAGCATTCTTCAGGCCGTGCGGATGCCATTGTTGAAATTTGCTTTTGATAGATGCAGCTAATTCTTTTACAACAGCTAAAACATTTTTCGGCTTCATCAATAAAATTTATGTGCTCTTTACAAAGTCAAGCAAGCGTTGGGATCTTATAAAAACTAAATTAAAATTGACATTAAAATCTCTGTCTGAAACACGATGGGAAAGTAGAATAGGAGCAGTAAAAGTGATATTTTTGCAATTTGATTGTCATCGAATGCGTGAATGATCTGAAAAATAAAACTGATGATTCCGATACCCTTAGCGACTGTGAAGCAGTCTTGAAGGAATTGTTAACTTTTGAGTTTATTGTTGCAATACACGTGTGGTATGAGATTTTACTATATATGAACAATATAAATAAACTATGGCAATCGGTTCAAGTGAACTTGAAAGTCGCTATTGATACTTTACGTTCATTTTGTGACTGGATTCAAGTATTCCGTAATACAGGATTTGAAACAAGCATTGCAGAAGCTTGATTGTTTGTAGAAAAAAGTAGTTACGAAATAGAGTCTTAATTTAAAAAAAACAGAATAGCAAAGAAAAAACGAATGTTCGATTATGAACATATTGATGAAAATATACAATCTGAATCTGTTGAAATGCAGTACAACGTTAACTTTTTTAACACAATGGTAGATGCTATAATAGTCGACACCGAATGTCGATTCAAAGCGTTCAACGAATATTTTGAACAATTTGGTTTTATTTACGATATCACTTATTTGAAATCTTTATCCAAGGAGGACCTTCTCAAGTATTGTAATGATTTAGGTACACTACATCGGGAAGGCGAAAATAGCAACATACAGCCTTTCGAACTTTGAGGAACTCCAGCTTTTAAAATCCAATTCACTGGACTCTATCAATTGATGCAAAACAAGTTATTCAGTACATTTTAGAAAATAATTTGGAAGAGGTATATCCAAATGTTTACATAACGATCAGAATAATGCTCACAGTTCCAGTCAGTACAGCTTCTGCTGAGAGCAGCTTCTCAAAGTTAAAATTGATTAAGACCTACTTGAGAAGCACGATGAGCCAAGAAAGACTATCTGTGTTATCAGTACTATCAATTGAAGCTGATATAGTGGCAGGTATTAACTATGATGTAATCTTAAAAAAATTCAGTGAGGCGAAAAGCCGAAAAGTTAGTCTTTTTTAATTTGTATTTGTTTATGTAATTTTTGTCATTATTTAATTAGCAATAATACTTGTATAGTATACTCATAAAATTAGTGTCTAATTATTATTAGTGTATAAATCAGTTCATTTAATTTAACATTTTTGTTCTGACTGGAAAATGAAAGAGGCCTCGCAAAGCTGATGTCGCCAACATCAACTTTTCGTCTAGTGCCACCACTGGTGCAAATTAGTCACTATCTGAAAGCATGAATTGTTTGAAATATGAATTTAAATGGAAAATCTATCTTTATGGTTTATTTTTCACAAGCATTTACTCAACAATGAAAAGTATAAAGAAATCAAAATGGTTATTTAATACATTTTATGAGAAAGATTCTATCTTATATCATGTTACTCAGCAAGGCAATTAAATTAAATGTGTTTGTTAATGTTTATTATTATTTTTTCTATTTGAATAATAAATAAATGGATGTAAAAATATATTTTATAAATGAACGGTTTGATTTTTCTTTTAATTATATTAATTGCAGACTATGTACATCACTTTCATTTATTTTGGCACAAAGTTTTCAAGCTCATATATTGTGTTTAGCTAATAAACTCATATATTGTGTTTACCCAATAAATTCATTTAACTAATTGTTGAAACAGAAAAAGAGTAGAACGGGTATATCTTTTAATACAATTTTAGTGTTTTCTTTCAGTATATACAAATGAGATCAGGATCTTTTACTCTTCAGATCTGTAAATTCAGAGCTACGAATTTCGAGGAATATTGCTAACTTAGCAACTTTTTCAAACGTTACCAAATTGACAGAAATGTTGCCAAATTGATAAAAACGACGCAAATCAATGAAATTAAAATTGTTTTTTTAGAAGAGAGTACTGAAACGATGTATTTGTCGGCCAGTCCATAGATCCTACTTTAACACATTTAGCAAATTTTTAAAATGTCACCAAATTGATAAAAATATTTGCAAATCCATAAAAATATCACAAAATTGATAAAATTGTGCTTAATAAATGAAATTAATTGTGTTTTGTTAGAGGATAGTATTGTGATGATGCTTTGTCAATTTGTCGCAAAATGGGACTGTCAGGTCTACAGTCCCACTTGGCGATAAATTTGGCAATTTTTTAAATTGTCGCTAAATTGACAAAAATGTCGCCAAACCTTCCATGCAGATAGAATTATTCAGATGATATGATTTCCATCAATTCATTTGAAGCAAATGATATCATGTCATTTAGCAACGAATATAAATCCAATGTGTTTATGCGATTTTTACTAAATCTTTTTCGATTTGTATATTAAAGATATGTATATAAAATAAATTTCATTAACATTGCATTTTTGACTGGATAATATCAGTTACAGTCTTCAGGTTTAAACATTATTATTATTGATATTTTCGGGGACTGTTGATTCAGGGATTATTGATATTTTCAAGTTAATATGCCATTGTTTTATTATGACAAAAATTGTTGAAACTCATATATAGTACATTATATGAGTAATCTTCTACAAATGCATGGGTATATCTTCTAATCTACGAGAATATAAGCAGTACAGGTAAATTGCATATATTTTGATATATATTGGCATATATTGGAATCATTTACGACCTTCTGGTATAAAGATTACGGGGATTATTGATATGTGCAATTTATTACGTTATGTTTTATTTCGGCAAAAATTTTTGAGACTCATATTGTAATACGGGTAATCTTCTATTAACACACAGGCATATTTTCTAATCTGCTAATTGTTCGGTAGAAAAAGTGCATTTTATGATATATTCAAATAACATTAAACTACATTCTAAGTTCTCAAATTCTTACTCAAGGTTCTTAAAACCTAAATGTCATCTGAAATACTCTAAAATATCTGAAATTTGTCTAAGTTCATCTAACCTGAAAACATTCTAAAAATATAACTGAATTCTTAAATAAATAGAAAGTCTTAAATAAACTGAAAGTGGACCTATTGACCAGTTTCCCTACGTGTACAAATATGTACTCCTGTAAAATATTAAAAATTGACACTTTACCTAAAAATAAAAACATTAAAAGTAAAAGAAAGAACACAGATTTTAGGTTTTCAAAATCTAACGTTTATTAAAATTTAAACTTCACTTTTAAAATAATTTTTAAAACCTTTTACATCTCATTAACTAAAATCAAACATCTTAAATAATAAAAATAAATGGAATGGCCGGTCGTATAGTGGTAGTAAAAACGTTAGAATATTAAATTTTAAAGTTAACAATATTAAACTTATTCAATTATTTATCAAAACTAGAATTTGGAAAAAAAAGAACATAAGTTAGCCAAAAGGGAAATTTAGAACAAAAGTTAAACTTAACCTCAGGTTCAGGTGACCTAAAATATATAAGTCTAAAGGGGTCTTATTCTACTAACACAATTAAACTTTAAAATAAATAGTCTAAACCGACAGAAGCAAATAAAAATCAGCATTTAAAAGATATCACCCGGATGTAGAGCCGTCATGGAACATGCTGGATGCATCAGATCCCAACAGATGAGACGAAGATGGAAAGGCAAAAGTCCAATCGCTTAATCACGAGGAAAACCATTCATTCCTGTTCAAAAGAAGGGCCGTTCACACGACAGCAAGCTCCTCAACGTCGAAAATTCGATCAGCACCAAACCTCAATCAACGATTTCTTCATCAGAAACAATGGACACTTCTTTACTCATCAGTACTAAACGCCGAGCATATAGTCCAGTAATATCATATGGAAATGCCGACTCAATACGTCATTTAAAGAATGCACACTGACAACGATAAACAACCGCCTAATTGGCGTCAGAGCACTTCTCAAATCCACATGGCAGGCGAGAGCTTGTAGACACAATAATTTCGGATGCTCCCAACTGTTTAGAATAAACCTCGCCTCCACGGCGGGAAAAACAGATTGAAGACGCTACAACTTCATAACAGATCAGACGTTTAATTAGCCGGGATAAACATTTTATTTCATATGCAGCGTTAAGAGTACGTCACTTAAGTCATAGCAGGAAACAAGAATCGTGGGCTGGACATCGTAAATTAAACACGAACAAACTTAAAAGTCGCGAAAAAAGACATTCCACAGAATGTGTGCCTAACGGCACAGGACAGCTTAATAGCTTACATCCCCCTGTTCTAATCAAAAAAGGGAAGAGTAAGAGATCGAAAAAGTGCGCGATTTTGCTTATATACTGCGAAACATCGCTGCCACAGATTGTAAACAAAATTATCGATGAACGATAAAATAACCAATGACAGACGACCCCAATATTACGATCAACCAACCAAAAACTCGAAACGTTAAAGAAGAGAAATGGAATTCTAGAGCAGACGAAAATTAAAAAGAAATGAAGTGAAACGATTTGGAAAATACGAATTCGGCAATAATTTAAATATGGACGATTCTGAAATATTTAAAAAGCTGAAAATAGAATAAAACTGTAAAATTGCGATGAATTAACCAATTTTTAACCGAGAGCAATAAATTTGGAATCAAATTAAAGGGAATAAAGAGGGCAATAAATGGAATCACAAATTAGCCAATTTAAATAAATTTAAATTGCTAAAACCTAAAAAGAACGAACTTTCGCCGTTTTTAAAACAAAACCTATGGAATAGAATATATTTGAACAAAGAATATCAAAAACCTAAACAATTGAAAAATGGATAACTAAAAGAGAATGACTATGTAAATAAGACCCCTGAACACATTTAAACTAAAAACAAAATACCTAAAATTGTTAAATATCCAAAAGTATAACCCAACAGAATCATTTACGACCTTCTGGTATAAAGATTACGGGGATTATTGATATGTGCAATTTATTACGTTATGTTTTATTTCGGCAAAAATTTTTGAGACTCATATTGTAATACGGGTAATCTTCTATTAACACACAGGCATATTTTCTAATCTGCGACAATTTAAGTAGTACAGGGATATATATATATATTCCCATATAATTTTAGTGCTTTCATTCTGGCATATATTGGAATCAATTACAGGTTTATTGATATTTTCAATTTATACATGTAATCTTCCAATACAGGTTATATCTTCTAACATTGGAGTATATTATTAGTACAGGTCCTATACAATTTTAGCACTTTTATTTGTATATATTGATTCAATTTCATATTTTTTGTATATTTGCTTTCAAAAGGGGCCTGGATGTTTTATTCTTCAGATCTGCCCGTGAAGATAATTTTGCTTAGTGAGAACAGATATTCTTAAACTTCTCTTTAGGAGCAATAAATTTAATATTTTAACATAATTTGCAGATGATTGTGAATTATAAGTTTCTTTATATTATACACTCCATACGAAAAACGGGTATGCTGTTAGTCTATATAAATAAAATTGAAAATCTGTCTGTCTGTCCTATCATCATGGGAGAATGGCTGATCTGAATTTGATGAAATTTTGTGGGTACCCTGGAAATAGCCCCACTTAAAATTTAGTCCATGTTTTGAGTTTCTACGACCAGTGGTTCTCGAGATATTAGTAAAACATGAAACATTCATTTGTCTTATCATCAAGACAGAACAGCTGAACCGAATTTAATGAAAATTTGTGGGTAACATTGAAATAGCCCCTCATAAATTTTGTCTAAGTTTCGGGTTTCTTAAGTCCAGGGGCTCTCAAGAAATTAATGAAAAACGGAACTTTTTCCTAGCAGTTCTACTCTCTAACTTCGTAGTTTATCTAAATGGAAAGGATGAAAATCGTTTGTTTAAAACATCAAAGTGAATTAAAACTTTATTTCTAAGTTTGGTGGAGGATTTTTGAGCTAATTAGTCACTATCTGAAACCATGAATGTTTGAAACATGAATTTAAATGGAAAATCTATCTCCATGGTTTATTTTTCACAAGCATTTACTCAACTGTAAACGCATAGACGTGACCTCCTAAATTTAAAATTTAAAAAACACACAAGCACCAGCACCACTTACAAACCTGTGATAAAAAAAAGCCACAAAATAATGACCCTCAGGTTCACCCTCCTTTCAAGAGAAGTAAATCTCTAAGATGACCTGCCCGAAACACTACAGAACCAAAACATCCAATAAAACATTTAAAATCAAAACCCTTACTTTTAAGGAACTTCTTCACAAATAATAAATAAAATAAAACACAGAATAAACAGCAGAATTTAGAAGTTAAAATAATATCATTTATTAAAGATGCTAAATTCAAGGAGTATAACAACCACTGAATCCTTATCAGCCACGCCACTGGACTCAGGCACAAAGACTTCATTCAAAATGCCACAGGCTTAAGAGCCACAATAATCAAAATGTAATAAAAAGTGGCAAACGTTAAATAATAAAAATACAAATATGTGGTATGGTCAAACCAACTGGGGCGAGCACTCTGAGAGCACTAAAAATAGAATATTAATTTATGTTCTTAATTTAAACATTGAAGGCCTGTAATTAAATGTACGAGTTGGTGAAGGAGTTGCAAAGAAGTTAAACTTGCACCATTTGAATTTTCATTGGGTGGTAAAATTACAGTTTGAGATTTCCGGGGAATGAACCTAAGGGTTTGTATCAAAGTTACAATTTAAAGGTTTACCTCGAGCCATGAAGAAGTCATCCTGAAGGTGAAAAATTATGCGAAACTCTGACATCAGCAGAACCTAGCGACCATAACATCGCTCCATACAAAACAGATCCGGTACTCTAGAGGGTTCTACAGGAGACTCTTGGCCCGGACAGGCTCATCACAACTTCAGTCATTTCAAGTACGGAATCGGACCGGGCATGGGTCTCGAGCCAACAGGCTCGGAATTGGACCTGGTATGGGTCTCGGGTCATCAGACATGGTATCATTGTCATCATTTATCGATCTGGATGTCCTCGGATCATCCGTCGTCATACAGGCTACATTTCCCCCAAGCTCATGGACCTCAAGGAACTGACCTGGTGGCCAAGCTCCCGGAGTCAGTTGTGAGCATCGAAATTATTTGGGCTAAAACTCGAACTGCCGTAGAGTGGTCTAGCAGTCAAAAGGGGAAAATTCACCCCAAAAACTTGTGTGCCAAGCTTATATGCACACCAACCGGATGCAGAGAGGGCTAATCTCTTTCAAATCCAACCGCTAAAATTCTTCTCAAGCCATCAATACGTCATCAATGCCAAATGCCCCTCAGTAGCACCAGCCATCCTGACTAAACTTCTACACAATTTTCACAGCAGAAACGAATGTATTGTATACAAAATCTTTACCTTCTTGTTACATCAGCCAAAATGGTGACCTCAAACTCAATGGAAGAAATAACTCTCCGATGCTCGCACATTTTAAATAATACTTTAAAAAGGATTCAGATTTCAGTTTTAAGAAGTATAAATGTTTTAAAATATAAATTACATAAAATGACAGAAGAGGGGGGGGGGGGTTCAAAGCAGAATTAAAATACATTAAAAGCTGTACATAAAATTAAATGATCAGATATACATTACATAAATTTATGCATTTTACACAAAAGTAATGCGAGTTCAATCTCGACATTACACAACAATGAAAAGTATAAAGAAATCAAAATGGTTATTTAATTTAGCATTTTATGAGGAAGACTCTATCCTATATCATGTTGCTCAACAACGCAATTAAATTAAATGTGTTTGTTAATATTTATTATTTTTTCTATTTGAATAATAAATAAATGGATGTAAAAATATATTTTATAAATGAACAGCTTGATTTTTCTTTTAATTACATTAATTGCGGACTGCATATATAACTTTCATTTATTTTGGCAAAGAGTTTTTAAGCTTATATATTGTGTTTAGCTAATAAACTCATATATTGTGTTTACTCAATAAATTCATTTAGCCGAATGTTGAAACAGAAAAAGAGTAGAACGGGTATATCTTCTAATACAATTTTAGTGTTTTCATTTAGTATATACAAACGGGATCAGGATGTTTTAGTCTTCAGATCTACAAATTCAGAGATACGAATTTCGTGGAATATCACTAACTTAGCAACTTTTTTTAAGCGTTGCCAAATTGACGGAAATGTCGCCAAATCGAAAAAATTGATGCAAATCAAAGAAATAAAATTTGTTTTCTCAGAGGAGAGCACTGAAACGATGTTTAGGTAGCATTTGTCGGTCAGTCCATTCCTCCTACTTAGTAACACATTTAGTGAATTTTTAAAATGTCACCAAATTGATCAAAATGTTTGTAAATCCATAAAAATATCATGAAATTGATAAAATTGCACTGAATAAATGAAATTAATTGTGTTTTGTTAGGAGATAGTATTGCGATGATGTTTCGTTAATTTGCCGCAAAATGGGACAGTCAGTTCTACAGTCTCACTTGGCGATAAATTTGGCGATTTGTTGAATTGTCGCTAAATTGACAAAAATGTTGTCAAACCTTCTATGAAGATAGAATTAGTCAAACGGTATGATTTCCATCAATTCATTTGAAGCAAATGATATCATGTCATTTAGCAATGGATGTAAATCCAACGTATTTATGCGGCATATTTTTATTAAATCTTTTCTGATTTGAATAATAAAGATATGTATATAAAATAAATTGCATTGACATTACATTTTTGACAGGATACTATCAATTACGGTCTTCCGGTTTAAACATTATTTTCGGGGACCGTTGATTAGGTGATTATTGATATTTTCAAGTTAATATGCCATTGTTTAATTATGACAAAAATTGTTGAAACTCATATCTAGTACATTGTACAAGTAATCTTCTACAAATACACGGATATATCTTCTAATATACGACAATATAAGTAGTACATGTATATTGGCATATATTTTGATATATATTGGCATATATTGGAATCAATTACAACCTTCTGGTATAAAGATTATGGGGATTATTGATATTTTCAATTTATTACGTCATCTGTTTTATTTTGGCAAAGATTTTTGGGACTCATATTGTAATACGAGTAATCTTCTACTAACACACAGGCATATTTCCTAATCTACAACAATATAAGTAGTATGGGGATATATATATATATATATATATATTATCATATAATTTTTTTCATTCTGGCATATATTGGAATCAATTAGGGTTTATTGATATTTTCAATTTATACATGTAATCTACTAATACAAGTTATATCTTCTAATATTCTAGTATATAAGTAGTACAGATCCCATACAATTTCAGCGCTTTTATTTTGTATATATTGATTCAATTTCATATTTTTTGTATATTTGCTTTCAAAAGGGGCCAGGATGTTTTATTATCAGATTTAACCATAAAGATAATTTTGCATAATCAGAACAGATATTCTTAAACTTCTTTTTAGGAGCAATAAATTTAATATTTTAACATAATTTGCACATGATTGTGAATTATGAGTTTCTTTATATTATATACTCTGTACGTAGAAAAGGTATGTTGCTACTACTATTATAAATGTATTCAACCATGTATATTAGAAAGTATGTATCAGGGCTCAAAATAAGATTTTAAAACAAGCAGTAAATACTACTGTGAGCTTTTGCAAGCTAGTGGCAAAAACTATTCAGCTCATGGCACTCTCTTAACCTCTGAAAAGGAGCATTGCACATTTTTTACTAAACTATTTAAAAACTTTCAACAGCTTTTATATGTCCCTTATTTTTGGAATAGTTTTCAATATTGTATTTTTTTTTAATTATGGCAGTTCCTTCAAAATAAATATCACTGTTACTACCTCCAGGTTTGTTATGTTATGTTTTTTGCAGTTCAGGATAACTGCAATAAAACTTGTATCTTAGCTGTTTCATAAAAATGCTTATAGATTCTCAAAGCCTGCTGTGCTGGTTTTGAGGTAGTTTGCAGCATTTGCTGCAACTTACTTCGAGTCTTGATATGTATTTATTCATATCAATTTAAAACACTACTTCTCAGGATAGAAAGTCATGTTTTTCTTTAAATGGGAGCAAATACTGCTATGTGCTCAAAGCATTAAAAAAAAATTATTTACAAAAATCAAACCTTTGTCAAACAAAATTTCATTTAAATTTGAGCTCATCTACTAGACATTTCATTTCCAGGAACCCAGACAAAGAAATTCGTATTGAAAAACAATTGCTGCACAGCTAAAATAGATGATTAAAAGTACAAAATTTTAATTTTTTAATTTTACAGCAAAATACTTTGAATGAGATATGTAGGTGAGTAGTCTGTTGAAGACCCAGACCGACCGGCTCGTCAGCAAGGACATGAGCAACCGATTAGTCGGCCGGAGGTGAGTAGTCTGTGTGAAATTACTACGAATCAAATTTTTAACAAACTATAGTTGATTTTTGAGTGAAATTAATTTACAAAACTTTATTGCATTCTAATTAGTTCTATGTTGTGTTTTAAAATATCAACTGTCAACTATAAGATAACTTGTAGTTGGCAGTTTGTCGATGGCTGCTCAAGAGTTATCTTGTTGATCTATAATGCCAACTACGACCATAACCATAGTAAATACGTGCTAACTACTACATGTATTAGATGTATGTGGTAACTCCATTAAAAGCCTTGATGGCAGTAGAAAGTTAAGTAATTTTTTTTCAAAAACATGACTTATATTGTTATAAAAAGTATTAGAAAATTAAAATTACACATTTTTGTACTGAATATAGTATTTACAGATCAAGGCGTTCAGAGTCGGATTTGATGTGAAAATTTCGAATGAAGTTCGCTTCTTAAGGTTGTATTGCATCTAAGAATTCCATGTGCTTTCTCATGGTGAAGCAGCACATATGAAGGCTGCATTACACATAACAACTTGTGGTCTTCGCTTCATGGATTTACCATATTACATGTCCTAATTTCCCATGAGATAAGCTAACATCAGAACTCACATGAGGAAGCTGTTAGGTGCAATGTGGTTAAATTCATGGTTCAAACTGAATTATTTCGTTTTGTTTTGGCAACAGTTTTCTTATCTTGATTTGGTGTTCCAATTTAATAATCTAAATTGTATCTTTACATTGAATAATCTTTGGTTGCATAATAGAGGAGCACTGGAAATGGCTAATCACTTGATTTGTGTATCCAACCTTTTCTAGATGAAATCCAACAAATTACTGAAATTGATCCTTGAATAGGAGTAGTAATAATTATAAAAGGGTTGACATACCATTCATGAAAAAATCTGTGTTTTACATTTCAAATTATCTCTATATGGGCCAAAAATTATTTTCAGGTAGGTAAACAATTTTCTCAACAAGCTGCAAAATATAACTTTTTGAAGAACTTTGAAACTAATAATGACAAAAAGCTTTCATTTCATGCAATATTTTGATTGTACCCAGTACAGTAACACTGTAATTATATAATAATAGTCTCTCCCACCAAGCTTTTCAGATTTGTACACAATTTATTGATTTTAATTCATTTAAACTCAATTTCAAATTTCCTGACCATTTCATGTTCTTTCTTGTATTCCAGTTAACATAGCAACCCGTTATAAATAGGTAAAATCACTACAATTAATCAATGCAAAGAAAACTACAAGGAAACCAACCAAGAAAAATCACTTACTTCTTTAAAGTAAAGGTTAAGAAATTCAGATAATAATTTCTAACACTTGATAAAGATTTTGTTGTATTGGCTATCCCATTCAGAGTTTCGGGTAAATCATCTAATAAAGACATCAGTTCCTTTTTTATGTTTTTACCCTATACAAAAGATATTATGAAAATTAATTGAAAATGAGTCGTTAGAGAAGCAATATATATATATATATATACGCATATATATTTATTTTATTATGTAGTAACATAATATAATCACTAAAATATACTTAAAAAATAAGATAAAATATGTTTATTTAGGAAATGATCTATATATACTTATTGCCAAGTGTCCGTCTGTCTGTCATGCTTTTTTTAGGCACTTCCTGAATAGATAGAGACATGCAATTTGGTACATGACTTGATCGTTCGATAAAACCCCTAGAAAAATCAAATTTTTTGAAAATGTTCTCTAGAGGGGGTGCTCCACACTAAAACATTCGAAAAGTGAAATGATAGGAAAGCATGCTTTGCCATAAGATAGAGACTTCAAATTTGGTGTATGGGTAAATCGTTCGAAAAGAAGAAAGAGTGCAATTTCAGATTTCCAATATTTTCTACTTAAGGGGGTGCCGCACATCAAAATGTTTGATTTACCGAATAAATGAGAAACGGCTGCTTTAAAATTTGATAGAGGCTTGAAATTTGGCATATGGAATAATCATTTGATAAAAACACCCAAGACGATAACAGTTTTTCAAAAACGTTCGCTTAAGGGGGTGCTCCAGAGGAAAACATTCGAAAGGTGAATTAAGAAAACATACTTCAGAATGTGATAGAGATTTGAAATTTGGTGTACGACTAGATAATTTGGAAGGAAGAAAGTGTAGAATTTCAGTTTTCCAATATTTTCTACTTTCCAATATTTTCTACGGGATGTCACACACAAAAATGTTCGATTTTCGGAATGAAGTAGAAACACTCCTTTTAGAATGTGATAGAGGCTTGATATTTTGTATATGGGCGAATCATTTAATAGAAAATCCAAGAAGAATGGAGTTTTTCAAAAATGTATATTTAAGTGGGGTGGGTACTTCACAGAAAAACATTCGAAAGGTAAAATGATAGAAAAAGCATGCTTCGCGATGTGATAGAGACTTCAAATTTGGTATACGTGTAGATAGTTAGAAAGGAAGAAAGTGTGCAATTTCAGTTTTCCAACATTTGCTATTGTAGGGGGTGCCGCACACTAAAATGTTCGATTTAACGAACAAATGAAAAACGCCTCTTTTATAATGCAATAGAGGCTTGAAATTTAGTATATGGGGTAATCATTTGATAAAAAAAACATACGTTTATTACGTTTTTCAAAAATGATCATCAATGGGTGTGTAACAAAGAAAAATGTTCAAAATATGAAGTGATAGAGAAACAAGCTTCACGATAGGATAGAGACATCAAATTTGGTGTACTGATACTTTGATGTACTGTTTGAAAGGAATAAAATGTGCAATTTCAGATTTCCAATATTTGCAACTTTAGGGAGTGCCGAACACCAATATGTTCGATTTTCGGAATAAATGAGACACGCTTCCTTTAAATGTGAGAGAGACTTGATATTTGGTACATGGTCCAATCATCTGATAAAAAACACAAAACAAACAAAGTTTTTCAAAAATATTCTTTTATGGGTGTGCTTCACAAAAAAACATTCGAAAGGGGAGATGATAAAATAGTATGCTCGGGATGAGATAGAGACTTTAATTTGGTGTACTGGTAAATAGTTCGAAAGGAAGACATGCGCAATTTAAAATTTAGAATATTTTCTTCTTTAGGGGCTTCTGCACACTAAAATATTCGATTTGCCGAATAAATGTGAAATGCGAATTATTAAAAAAAAATGACAATATTCAGTGGTTGCTTATTGCGAGACCGTTGATTTTCAACGGGTATTCGGCTAGTATTTTTACTAATTCTGAAACATTGTTCTGTATATTTTATAGAATTTTTAATGGAAATGCTAATAAAAAATGCATAAATCCCTGTGCATATATTAATCAGTGATTATTGAAATGAATGAATCAGTGACTATTGAAAATAATATTAATATTATTCTTACTTGAAAGTAAACAGAAAAAAAAACTCTAAAAATGTAATAAAATTACCACATATTAAGAGATCCCAATACAATATAACATAATAAGCTCAATAATAAAAGGCAATGTCTGTGTGTCTGTCTTATACACTATACGTTCAGTGACCGTGCATCGGAGAGCTACGAAAATTGGCAATCTGAGACCCGGGGTGGGTGGGAAGGGGACACATGAAAACCGATTTTTAAAATTTGAATTATTTTTTTAGTTATTAATTGTTTTATGTGATTTCGACCGTTTTTTGTCCTTTTTTCTCCACGATCCAGACGTAGAAAAAAACAAATCACACCATCGGAAAGAACAGACAATTGGGAGTAAAAATATATCAATTTCAAATTTCAATTTCTAATAGATTTTAAAGATTTTAAAACAAAAGTCACTTTTGGCTAAAAAAAAAAAAAAACGATTTTTGGTTTTTAAATTCTCGCATAGTGAAAAGTACTCATAATTTCGACTAATAATTTACATTTTTAGAAAGGTCAAAGATCTGGCATTCTTACAAGTCCAATCTGGTCCAGAAATAATGAAAACTGCCCTCAGGATCACAATTTTAAAGATGTTATGATTTTAAATTTCTCAGCAATCCGCTCAGTTCTTCAACGGTATTCCCCCCCCCCCCCCCCATCCGCAGTAATTTTTCTCCCATCTCCATGGAGACCGCGCTTTCGGTTTTAAATGAATTAAGAGCCTAGCATAAGTGTTGTATACATCGGGCGAAATTATTATATTTATATGATATTTTAAATGGATATTTTAAATAATTTAAATGATTGAATTATGGTGGTTTGAATTGTGGTGATGTATTTGAAATTATTATATTAATGGATTGGTGGAACGATATGGATGATTTTTCTTATTTTAAATGGATGTTTTAATTTATGGATATTTTAAATGGATATTTTAATTTATAGATATTTTAAATGGATATTTTAATTTTATGGATATTTTAAATCATGGAACGATGGAACGAGGATGATGGAATTAAGAGCTTAGCATATGATCATTATAAAATTTAAATTAGCGCGAGAGAATTGTACTTGGTAGGCCTGGGTTCAATTCCCACCACTGACGCAGAGCACGATCACGTTAAACATATGGGTCGATAAATCCTTCTGAGAGGTTGGTGGTAGGGGAAGGAGGGTACGGTCCCTGTGGATGCCTCCCCCACTGGGTTCCGGTCTAAATTAGGTGAATAAAAAGAAAGTTATGGAGACTGTTGCGGAGGTCGCGGTTGCCCAGTGGTTAGCGTGCGGGAATTTCACTCTGTAGGCACGGGTTCGATTCCCGCCACTGCCAAAACTGCTGCCGTGTTCATGCGGAGTACGATCACGTTAAACATGTGGGTTCGTAAGTCCTTCTGAGAGGTTGGTGGTAGGGGAAGGAGGGTATGGCCACTGTGGATGCCTCCCCCATTGGGTTCCAGTCTAAATTGGGCGAATAAAAAGAAAGTTATGGAAATTGTTGTGGAGGGCGCAGTAGCCTAGTGGTTAGCACGCAGGAATTTCACTCGGTAGGCCCGGGTTCGATTCCTGCCACTGCCAAAACTGCTGCCATGTTCACACGGAGTACGATCACATTAAACATGTGGGACCGTAAGTCCTTCCGAGAGGTTGGTGGCAGGGGAAGGAGGGTACGGTCCCTGTGGATGCCTCCCCCACTGGGTTCCTGTCTAAATTGGGTGGCACTTCCTGGCCATCCAAACAGTTACCTTACACCTTTCTGATATGGATATTTTAAATGGATATATTCATAGATATTTTAAATGGATATTTTAATTTTATGGATATTTTAAATGATGGAACGATGGAACGAGGATGATGGAATTAAGAGCTTAGCATATGGTCATTATAAAATTTAAATTAGCGTGCGAGAATTGCACTCGGTAGTCCCGGTTTCGATTTCCGCCACTGACGCGGAGTACAATCACGTTAAACATATGGGTCCGTAAGTCCTTCTGAGATGTTGGTGGTAGGGGAAGGAGGGTACGGTCCCTGTGGATGCCTCCCCCACTGGGTTCCGGTCTAAATTGGGTGAATAAAAAGAAAGTTATGGAGATTGTCGCGGAGGGCGCGGTAGCCCAGCGGTAGGCGCACGGGAATTGCACTCGGTAGGCCCTGGTTTAATTCCCGCCACTGTCAAATCTGCCGCCGTGTTCATGTGGAGTACGATCACGTTAAATATGTGGGACCGTAAGTCCTTCCGAATGGTTGGTGGTGGGGGAAGGAGTGTACGGGCCCTGTGGATGCCTCCCCCACTGGGTTCCGGTCTAAATTGTGGTACTTCCTGGCCGTCCAAACAGTTACCTTACACCTTTCTGGTAGGTCACGCCAGCGAGTTTGCCACAGTCAGAATTTTCAAGGGTAGCGAACAGGTTGGTCGCCAAAGGCGGCTAGTGATACAATACAACATTATGTCATTTCATTTTTATTTAAGAACATGTTATATTTGAGGATCAATAAAAATATATTTTGAGATAGTGGAATGTCATTTAGGCAGACAGTTGAGCCCCAGTATAACGAAGACTCATGGGACAGACTATAAAGTTCATTTTAGCCAATGGTTTATAATATTCAAATTTAATTAAAAATACACAATTGGTTAAAATTTCCAAAAACCATTATGAATGTTTAGGGTATACAAGTGTAGTGTTAGACACCGTTCTAATAGGAGTACATTATACAAGTATGAGATAAAAAGTGTCAAAAGTTTTTCAAATAGATCAATGCTATGGAAATATTTTCATTTGCATTTTCACATAGCTTTATTAATTTAGATATGACTTCAACAAAGAATATTATAGCATTAACCCATTAAAAGGAAGCCAAGCAGCCTTGTATAGGCAAAATGATGTATCTTGAGATGCGCTCTTCTACCATCACAGAAACATACAATAGAGGCATATTTTAAAACAAAGTATATGATCAGCTGTGCATCGTAAAGTGGATCATCCATACATCTATCTATACAGCCATACATCCATCCACATAATATATTTTTTCTTAGCTTCTTATTAGCCTTTAAAAATATTGATAAAAAAATAAACAGATTTGTTATAATTTAATTATCAAAAAATTTATTCATGAATCAAAACGTAATTATTCAAAATTCAAAGTTTGGCATTAATTAGAGTATGTATTCAAAAGTTAAGCTAATTGATTGAGCTGAATAGTGAGACTCAAAAAACTCAAAATAAAATAAAATTAACCTATGCTTATTATCTACAGAAGTACCCTATACCCTTGCAGATTATAAAGTATCATTTGTTGCAATTATCAATATTTCTTGTGACATTTTTATTCCCCAACCAACCATCTGTCTACCTGTGTGTGTCTCCTGTAGCAAAAAATATAAGCTTCGAATGTCCATGAAAGTTAGTACAGGGTTAGCTAAACTTCCAGGACGGACCTTGCTGAGTTCTTTTTTTATTTGAACAAAATTTTGTATAAATAAATCGATCTGCAAATTTTAGTGTTGATTGGAGTATGCATTCAAATTTTAAATGGACAAATGATTCAAGGAACTGAACTGAAATGTGCTACTCACATGCTAGCAATTACAAGCATGTTGATTTTAATCTAATTTTTCTCATTTTGAATAAAATAAAATTAGTTGAGCAATGAAACTTTGACACACAGTTCGTTAAAGGCAATGCAATGGCAATAGCAAGCCTGCAATTTAGTAGTGCCACTAACATAAAAACTTTCCCAATGGCAATGAATTATCAGAGTCATTCAAATCAATACAAATTTTCTGAATAATAAAAATCTTCAAAATATAAAAATATACTAAAGCAAACAAGATGTCGACATGCTTAACTATTTTAAAATAAAATAAATTTAATAATAAATAAATTATTTGCATAATATGACTTACGCTGAAATGCTAATGATATTACATTTATTTAAAATATTAAAAAAATAACTTGCTTCAATCCCAATTTGATGACAGGATGCCACATAGTTTTCTCGCATTGTAATCTCATTCTTTACATATTCATTTTCTTTCTTTAAACTTTCCTTAAAAAATAATCAAATTATTTATTGTATTGGGCAAAGAAAAATATATTTATAAAATACAAAAATACAGTGCAAAATAAGAAATTTAAAATTAACCAAGTTATAACATTTAAACTCCTTAACATAAAATATTATGAAAATAGTGATAAAGATTAAAATCGACATTAGCTAGTTACAATCAGCAATTAGAAATTTTGTTAATTTAGTGATAGATCATTTGGCTTGCAAACTAATTACTTTATAGTTGTAGTTTTTTTTAACTTTATATTTTATTTGAAAAACAAAACTTGACTATATATAAAATTACACAGAATTTTAACACTTTTGAAATAGTTCCAAATTTTACATTTCATGCTCTAAAAACCAAAAGTTCAAAAACTGAATCAAAAGTACAAAATATAGGAATTAATTTCAATAATAGGAAGTTTAGTACTTTCTTACTGAAAAGTAGAAAGTATATTTATAGTATTATTTACACTTTAATTTCAGTTTCTTTAGGACCATTTTGAAAATAAATAAATAAATAAAATAAATAAATAAATACAGGAAACTATTATTTTTGCACCAAAATCAAGTTAGCCCCAGGCTTTAGAGCTAGTTTTAGAGCTAGAGCGAATACATACACTGCACAGACAAACATACAGATATTGCACTAAAATTAGTTGATTTATGTTCTAGGGTGCTCAAAGCACATAAATCTGTTAACTTAGATTCAAAATGTTAAATCTGCTACAATATTTTTTTTCAAATATAGATATATACATATTCTAGGAAAGTAAAAATGTAGGATTATTTGGTATCTGAATAAAAAAAAAAATTGTTGGATGCAAAATGTAAAAATACACATTCAGATGTGAGAGAAATGAAATTATGAAGTTATTTCCTAACTCAGGCAATTCAGTTGGTAAAGACATTGAGATTAAGAAGTCTCATATTTTCAAATATTCACTGAACAAAACAAGATTTTGAAATTACATGAAATATTTAAATTTTAGTAAAAACTGATTTGCATGCATATTTTTTGCCATTTTTATCATACCTCTTGTGTCTGCTTGCATTTTGTTAGTTGTCTTTTCAAGGATGGAAGTTCATAGATTATGTTACGCACTAACAACTGAGCAGCTTCAGCTGTAAAATTTGAAATAAGCAATATGTAAGCAAATACCTTTGGTGAAGAAAGGAAAGAACAAGAAAAAATTTCTTATTTTTACCTAAGTAAATATCTTCTTTTTCATATAACTTAACAACTTCAAGCCAGTCCTTCATTCTTTTAGATGAATACACTCCAAAAATGTTTTTGGTAGAGGATTCTGTGTCTTTTAGAAGTTCAATAATTCGAAGGCAGTGAAAATAGTTGATATCTAAAATAATCAAAATAAAAGCATAATGATTTAAAAAATTCTGACAAATAAAGCAGATAAAACATGTAAAAAAATGTTGGATTATTCCATGGTGTCTAATAATGTGCCAAGCCGTCCAAAGTATGCCATTATTTAGTTCATAAAATAAGAAAAGTAATTATAAAAGTTCTAATAATCATTATATTTCTCAAATATCTTTAAACCATGAAATGTGGATTTAATAATTAATAGCTTATTCTATTTTAAGTTTTATAATTATGTGATGTTAGCTCATAAAATAAAAATAAAAAGTAATTATAAGAGCTTTATTAATTACCATATTTTTGATATATCTTTAAACCATGAAAAACAGAGTTAATAACTGATAATTATAAAACTTAAAATAGAATAAGCTATGTGATGTTATCAATGTCATATTTTTAACCAAGAATGTTATACACTAAATTAAAAAGAAAATCATTCATAACATTTGTCATGATTTGAAAGGGAAAACTCAGAGTATGGGGGGGGGGGGGGGGGTTATTATTTTATTTTAACAAGAAACATATTGCTTTTTAAATGATAAGATTGTTTATGATAATTTCTCCTATCATTCTATTAAAACATTGTTTATCTTTTACAGAATCCAACTCCTTTTTTAGATTGTGAACCTCTCAAAAGACAGGCAAGACACTACTGACCCTCTTTCCTTTTACACAATAAAAGAAGATGCATGCCTACCTGTGTGCCTCTTCTGTAGCAAAAAATAAACTTCAACCGTCCATGAAAGTTAGTACAGGGTTAGCTAAACTTCCAGGACGGACCTTGTTGAGTTCTTTTTTTTATTTGAACACGTTTTTACATTATTTTAAAGTGCAATTTTGAAAGCTTTTCCAAACAGCTGCTAATGTCCTTGGCGAGTCAGATGGTCTGGGTCTTCAACACAAATTGATTTCTTAGTGATTGAAAAGATTATCACAGAGTTTCTATTTTTACACCATCAGAAAGATTGAAGAACATTCTTTTAAACAATATGAACCACATCCATACAACAATATGTTTAAATGTATTTATTTGTTTTTAAATTTATAAATAGTTAGCCTAATTCAACCTTAGATATGAGAGCAAAATTTAGGTTAAAAATAATTTAAAATTGGTTGAATAGGGGAAATGGAAACATATATCTACATTTAAATAAATACTTACAGGTACCAGCTAGGAGTTGTGCAATTTCATCCACAGCTGGCATATCTTGAATGGCAGTATTTATATTTTTACGAACAAGCAGAATATTTTTCTGCCAATCACGAGGACAAATTCTACGACTAATCAGCCAGTCTGGAAATAATAACAGGAAATTATAATTGAAATAAATACTACAAAAATACCAAACTTTAAGTACATGATTGAAAAAATTGAGCAACACAAACGATCATCTTGCTAATGAAAAATTGCATTAACAATTAATAAATAACGCAATTTTGACATTTAATTGCTGCTGCATTATAAGCCACTTTGTTATTGAGTACTGCATAGTACTTATATCAGAGTTATATTGAGTGCCAAATAGTACTTATATTGTATTTACTTACAATTGCTGTGTCAATAAGTACACTTTTTTTTACTAAATTGACTTCCTATTTAAAAACTGCAAGTCCAATATGACTTACAGAATTCACCCCTCTTCATTTGTCTCCTCTTTCACATGAATTTTCAATGTGTGGCAATGTATAGGCCATTAGCAATCGGCCTATGTTTAAAACCTATACCTATGTTTAAAAAGTACATGTGTTTAGAAATGTTGTATATTTATGTTTAAAAAGTTAAACAGTTATAGCACAATAACTTTAATAAAAGTAAAAACTGTTCATCCATTCAAAAATTTCAATTTATTATACTGTTGTTTTCAGTATAAATGTGTGTGGTATGTATGAGTGAGATATCAAGCTTTTTCACCATTTTTAAACTAAAATTACAAATGTTAAAAAGTAGCCTAAACTGACTCACAAATTTGAAAATGTGACTCATACTTGAGTTGTAAGAGTCAATCTGACTCAGAGTTTATTATAAGCTAAAAGAAAAGCTCTGTTTATATATTTTAAATCCAATTGATTGATTTTTTGAAAAAATTTTTTATAGCAATCTTTTAAAAATGCAATGTGCTCTTTTTGAGAAGTCTGTTATTTATTTATTACCCAGGCCATCCAGTTCACCCAAAGGGTGTAGAGCAGTTGTAAGGGATGACTAGGAAAAACTCTGCTCAATTTACATTGAATGGACTTGATAATGGACCAAATGATTATAAATACTTAACATAATTATTGACTGGCTGCAACTTTTGATGACAAAAATATAAATAAATAAAAAAAAAATGAGTCCAATATAACCCATACTATTATTACTGGCTGGCTATGCATTTAAGCCATCGAAATGTACACAAACAAATAATCTAATGTGAAATGATGAAACTTATTTTAATATGAATAATATTCAAATTAATTCATAAGAAGAAAGTTTAACAGGTTAAATGAAAGCAATGGCTAAAGAACTGTGAAGATATATTTGGGAGGGGAATTCACTTAAAATGTACAAATAAGTAAAGTTTTTATTTTAAGGAGTACATTATGAAATTATAAAAAATCATGCCTTGCTATGAAATATTTGCTACATTAATAACAGGTGTTAAGTTTAAAGTTTATCTGACTTAATAAAGGAAGATGTGTGTGTGTGTGTCTGTCTGTGCTATCTGTAGCAGGAAATCTAAGCATCATATGATCATGAAATTTGGTATATAGTTACTTTAGGATCAATATAAGTGCACTGCATTATTTTATAAAATTAAAATTATATTTTTAGTTATTTAATGTTTTAGCCTGATCTATAATGTTAATGGATGATATTCACACAAATCAATTTCTTAGTGACCTAAAGAATTATCACAGAGTTTCCATCTTGACACTATCAGAAAGATTGAAAAATTGTCTTTAGAACAAACTGTGAATGGCATTCATATGATTAATACACATTTTCATGAATTAAAAAAATATATATCCTTTTTGTGCATTTTAAATCTCTTCGATTTTCATATCTTCGTTGAAATATAACTTCATTTATATTTCTTCATTGAAATATAACTTCATTAGATGCAAAAGATTGCAATATCTATTTTCCAGTAGTATGTTGTATTTCTGGAAATAGCGGACAGACTCCGTTTCATTTTGAGGTAAGCTCCACAGATTCACAACGATCAAGCGTTACATAAAAATTTACTTCGACGTAAAAATACAGAAAATAGAACACAAGTATCTAATGAAACTAAGCACTGACCACTGAACTGTGGTTCTAAAAAAATATTTTTACAAAACAACTGAAGGTCATTGGTCACTTCACTTCAATTCATACCAGCGATTTATCACTGGCATGCGGTTAATACAAAAAGTACCCATTTTTTAAGTGCAATATCATGGAAAGAAATCAATGTGTATATGAATATATTAATCCTGATGGATTTGAATTATAATTGTAGCAAGGATTTCGGAAAAGAGGTACATTACAGTGCTGAATCCAATATAGGTTTTCCAATACAGATTCTATAGAGAACTAATATAATTTTTCTAAAATGGTGGAATGCACCACTGATTTCAATAGTATTACTACTTTATATCAAATTTGTAGAACTTTTCCTTTGTTATATGAATATTTTAAAATCCTTCTTTCAAATTAAAGGATTGATTTTAAATACTATAACAGTAATTACAGCTAATTTCCAGTATTAGCAATTAATATCAAATAAATTCTTGTTAAACAGAAAATAATGCTTATTGAAAACAAAACTTATATATTTAAATTGATAGGAGTCAATGATTTGGGTTTAGGATATTAAAAGAAAACTAGCTAACAAAAATAACCCGATATTGGCTTTAATGGGAAGTTCTAATCATTCATTAAATTAATGAAGAACAGAAAGTGACTAATAATACATAGAAAAATAACAGCAAAAATAGTAACATTTATACAATAAAAAATACACAAATGATATATAATATAATGTATACAAATTAATAAAGCAAATGAATAGAGCAGATACAGCAGGGTTGTTAAAATAAATTGATTACTTACCAAGTAATTTATTTAAATGTATATCAATCGGGATATTTTGTTCATTCTATATAAAAAAAGAAAAAAAAATGCTTTTATATAAGTTTGCTATATGTTTTTATAAAAAAAAATGAATGCTTTTTATAAATATTTGAATTGCTAATACAACCAAATATACATACGAAACTATGTTCATACATCAATATGTCGATACTTTAATATGACATGCTTCGTATCTTAAGTGAAATGCAAACTTTTTAATGATGTGATACCAGCAAAGATATTTCTGTAACCCTTGCTGTTTTCCAATTCTAATAAAATTGTAAAAGATTTTTGTTTTCTTAACTTTATAAAAGACTTCATTGCAAATGGCATTATTACAGACACTTCTTGCTTTATGAATTTTGGATTTACAACTTCTTTTTTTAGCCAACAATTAAACAGAATAAAATTACAATATATAAATGCTAAACATTTATAAAAATAACATTTTAAACTATGAACGTAAAAGATTCCAAATTAAAATAAGTAACAATGAAATTTTGTAAAATAACAACAATTATTCTATGAATTTTTATCTTCTATTTAAAAGTTTCTTATTTATTTAGACAAATTCTTTTGGTATGGGACTATGTTTTTCTGCAGCTCAAAAATAGTAAAGATTACAGTTGAACAAACAGGCAGCCTTTTGAGCCAAGTCAACCACTGTCATTATTTTAAATCATATTTGTAGCAACATTTTTTAAGGTGCAATTGAATTACTAAAGACTGTCTGGTAGTGGCATAAGAACATAGTAGAGACAAATAAAGAGTGTAACACAATCAATCTCTCTAACAATCAGCATTACCAAGTACCAGATGACTGTGATGCTTAATTAGTTCAAGTCAACCACTGCCATTATTTTCAATCATATCATATTTATAGCAACATTATTTAAGGCGCAATTGAATTACTGAAGACTGTCCGGTAGTGGGTAGTGGTCTGAGAACATAGTACTTTGTTACAGACAAAGCAAGTGTGTTACACAATCAATCTCTGGGGGCGCGGTAGCCCATTGGTTAGCGTGCTGGAGTTGCACTCGGTAGGCCCGAGTTCGATTCCAGCCACTGCCAAAACTGCCGCCGTGTTCATGCGGAGTACGATCACGTTAAACATGTGGGTCCAAAAGTCCTTCCGAGAGGTTGGTGGTAGGGGAAGGAGGGTACGGTCCCTGTGGATGCCTCCCCCACTGGGTTCCGGTCTAAATTGGGTGGCACTTCCCGACCGTCCAAAGTGTTACCTTACACCTTTCTGGTAGGTCGGACGGTCTGGGTTTCATCAACAACAACACAATCAATCTCTATCAATCAGCATTACCAAGTACCAGATGACTGTAATGATTAAATTGGCCCCTGAGAGATTGAATGCAAAGCATTTCAGATGTATGGTGTACATTTACTAAATGTCAGAGGCAGCATTCTGAAAAGGTGTCCACCGAAAAAAAGGAGTTTAAGTTTTCAAAAGGAGTAAAGTTGTTAAGTTTTCAAAAGGAGTAGGTTGTAGGGTCTATGTTGTTATGTGAAAATGCATTATGAAGGTACTCTTATAAAATATGTTAAATGTACTCTACAAGGGTTACACTGGTAACCGCCATTGTCAAATTGAAAGAAAATTCGATTTGGTGTAAATGTTGGCAATTATGAATTCTACTAATGTCAAAATCAAAAGTCGTAGTATATTAATCATAAGGCATACTATACTATTTTTCCTTTTTAAAATGATGATTTTTGGAATTTGAAAATTTATAAATCAAAACAAATTTTTTAAATGGAATGTCAAAATAAAATTTGGTGAATAGGTTGACGAAAGTAATAAAAATTCCTGAGCAACTCCTGCTTTATATGTATTTTAATGATTTTTTCCCTTCAAAAGACAATATGGATTTTATGCAAATTCACCCACTTTTTTTTTTCTTTTTTGTATGCAGTTGGAAAAGATGCATAAAAATAATCAAATATAGATACCTAATATTTAACTGGAAAAGCCTTTTCTGAAGGAAAGAAGCATTTTGAAAACATTGTCTTTTTGTGGTTGCTTCAAAAATCAACTGCCACACATTTTGACCATTAATACTAATGTTTTATTATAAGGTAAGTGCTCCAGTTTTGGTCACAGTATAACAATTTTACAAATAATTAACAATTGAATATGTTATTTAACTAATAAATTTTGTTCTTCGATTTTGCAAACATTGTTTTGATTATATGTACCAATGTTAGTTAATTACCTATACCATAGTAATTAACCAATGGTAAATAACCACTGGAAAAATAAATCTGTGACTGTTTCTCATATATCTTCAGGTTTTTACTAAGCAACAAGGTTTTGAAATTTTTATTCTTCTATTGTTATGAATCATCAATTTCACAAAAGTTTGATATTTCAACAATTAAAAGGTAAGATTTGTTCCTTAATTAATTCTATAAGTAAAGAAATATTTTTAGGCTTTATGCTAAAGTGGCCAAAACTCATACGATAAATTCCACATACACTCCACTTTAGCTATAAAGGTGATCAAAAGTAGAACAACATGTGCCTCAGTTTTGACCATGTACATTAAGCACTTTAATTTGGCAATTTAATTATTTCAAATAGTGCTATAATGTACATTTATGTTACATAGACAATGTAATTTAGCTTTTGTAGCTTTATACTGAAATTGCATATGGCAAGACAAAGTGGGCTTAGGTGTAAAAATGAAAAGGCTGTACTGTTTGTTCTTAAGTGGAAAGTGCAATAATAGCAATTAAGGATGATATGCCAGTTTTAAAAGCTTAGATCAGCACCTGGCCATTGGGGTAGTAGATACTATTTCAGATTGGATGGATGATTGGAAAGACATTTTGTGAGTATACTGCTAATGTTTTTTATCCCTATTTAGTCAAAAAATAAACATAATTTTCTTAGATGGGCATAAATCCCACATTACTTTACATGTTAGCAGTTTTTGCAGAGAGAAAAACATAATCTTAGTTGCATACCTAATGCAACTTGTATTCTTCAACCTTTGCCAGACTCAGATGATGATTGTGTTTTCTTGCACATGAATTATGCCAATCTAAATGAAGAACTAGTGAAGAATTTGAATAATACAAAATTTATAGGACATTTTATCAATCCTAAACATGTGTTGTATTTTCCTCATTATGAAATGTCTTCCATATCAATTTTGTGAATAATATTTTTGTAATAACTCTTTAATTTAATTATTTTACAGCTACTACATAGGCCTACAGTTATTAAATATCCACTATGGGCATCAGAATATTCATTTATCTACGTTTTTATAGATATAAATAACATTTAATTATCGTGGCTAAAAATGTTATATGGAGGTGGCCAAAACTGGTGCAAAGTGGAAGATTTGGATTATTTTTAAAATTTTCAAGGAAAACAGAAATTTTGTAAAATTGTGTTATTATCTGAAAGTAAATTAAATTTTCATGTGTGTATCAATTCATAGTGTTTATTCAATTAAGCAGGATAAATTTTTAAATTTATACTTTTCCTAAATGTGGCCATAACTGGAGCAATCACACTATGTTGCATTTTTAACCTAAAAAAAAAATGAGCTCCCTATGAATAATTTATATTATGCAACCATATTAAATTCCATATGAAATTTTAAAAAGTATCAGCTGTTAGCTTCATAGATATGTTACAAATTTGACAGCTCATCACTGACATTAACTCTGATAAACAGTTACAGATAATTGAAATTTCACCAGGAATAGGCAAGAGAGATGTGGTTATATTGCCAAAGATGCTCTTCAAACAGAACTTTATTATAATGTAAATTACATGGAAGCCCAAAGCAGATGCCTAGTGCGAGTACAGGTAGATCTTAACCAGGAATTTTCAAAGGGAACTACACCATATTTATGGATAAAAGCTCAAGGAAAGTTATATTGTTTACATCAGTTTTAATTACAAGAGAAAATCACAAAATAAAAGATCTCTCAATGCATGGCACTTAAATAAGTGATAAAATGTACTTACATAAATATTTATACACTAAGTGAAATTGTATCAATAATTTTTTTCGAAATAGTGAAATTGTATCACTATTTTGAAAATTTGATATAATTTCAATTAGCTATGGTGATTTTTATAATTTTAGAATAAATTTTTGTTACAGTATATGAATGAGCTATTTTAATGACAATACCTGCATTTTGAATAGAAGTATTCTTCAGAAATATAAATTTATTTTTTTACGTTCCTGCATGCATGAAACTCAAACTGAAAGATAGGTTACACTAATTAGTTACACAGTTTGAAAAGTGAAAATCAAAATATCGTTTGATTTCATATAATAAATAATTGTAGTCATAAATCCACGTTTACAAACAGATTCTAAAATGAACGACTCGAAATCGAATCACGTAGCAATTCGACGACTAGACGAAGTTTCAGTTTCAATATCGAAAATTAGAAAAGTGGATTTTCTGACAGTAGCAAAATTGTGATATTTTAGATAACTTAGATTAAAATAATTTATGCAGTGAGATGTTATTCATTTTAACGAGGTCACATTATTTCTAGAGATACAAGGTAACGTTCAAGTAGCTTCCCTGCATTACTTCTTTCAACTGTCAAGGTCAAATAATAAAATATTTTGTGTTTATGTTTAAAATACTTGTATTATTTGTTAAGATTTTAAATTACGTTAGTATATAATGTATTTGTATTTATAAGATTTTATATATTTGAAGTCATTAAATCATGTCCTTTGCTTTGTACAAATATCTTAAATATAGGTTATTGTACAGAGCTATCTATGTACGGTCCGATACTAGACGGAAAACCTAAAGGCTGAGAAAGTTTAATCTAATTTAAACGACCAGATTTATTAGCTTATTATTATTTTTATTTTGTTTAATTAACGATCTGTGCTTCTTTTAGCGCTAATTAAATTTCAATTGCATAGATATTTTACTATTCTATTAGATTTTTTTTTTTTACCTTATACTCATCTTTTCCTATTAGAATATTTACTTTAAATGACTTACCAATTATTTACTGCTTTATCTTGCCAAAAATCATGTCCTATTAGACCAAGTCAAAATTATATAAATTGATAATAATATCCCACACAGCCAGATTCCATCTAGATTACATCCAATAGATGCAATTTGGATCATGCAAAATCCAGTGATTGACGTATATTGATGTCTAATGGATATCCAGTTGTTACTCCAGATACCATCTATAGATATCTAATGGATAGCCATCTGGATGTGAAATGGGTGTGCAATGGATGTATACTGGATCATCTAAATTATGTCTAGATTGACGTCTAATGGATAACCATATGGCTACATGTTTCATGTGCATTGAATGCGAACTAGATCATTCAGATTACACTCATACCATATCGAATTATTTATTTTATACATTCATACTAATGCTTTCTTAAAAAAACAGAGAGCTTAAAAAAGGATAAAATTATGTTAAACATTTTTTAATATAGCAGCTTTATTTTGCAAAAACATGGTCTTATGATGAACATGGCCTACTAATTTCTTTTGATACCCTCCTGGATTCAAATTCGCAATATTCAGGAACCTACTTCTTTATCCACTATTTGACTTATTTTTTATTTGTCAAAATAATAATATAATTTAATCTTTTATGAATATTTTTCTGTATTTCTAGATCAAGTAAGTTGAAGTTATTTTTATTTTATAACATAACGGTTTAAGAATTAGCACTAGTTAAAAGAAATTAATCTTCAGATAACTTTTTTTTTTGCATACTTAACATAAAATTGTAATATTATATACTTTGTAATTTTTTCTCATCAGCTAAATTTTCATTTTTAGGAGTACTGCAATAACAATACTTGGTCATTATTCAATTTCTACCACTGCAGACATTTGTAATATATTTATAATGATGGAAATATGAATTTATATTGCCCCCTATACTAAGACAATGTAAAATATTGAAAATATCTGAAAGTCACAATAAATTTAAGTAACAGTATAGTAATAGTATATACTTAAGACATAATAATGATATAGGTATTTCTTATTATGTCTTAAGTTGCTAGCTTGATAATTATTTGATTTTAACTAGTTTTAGAATAAAAAGTGTAGAACAAACAAATTCAACTTGAGAAATAAAATTAGAATGCAAATTACTGTGGCTACGATTGCAAGGTAAAGACCAAAAAGCTGTGCAGTGTTTTATTGCACAGCTTGATTTTGTTGAACTCAGGATTAATCTATTTTTCATGCATGATTAATGTAATATAGATGTGTACTGTGTACTCTGTTCATATTACATTGTCTAAGGATGTGCATGGAAAGCCAAATTTGGTTCATTCAAAGCATGTAATTTATGGATGTAAATTAGACAAGAAACATAGGATCGGTCCACTTTACATCCATGCTTGATGTAATATGACTAGATGTCCATAATTCCCATCACGGACGAACGGCCAGTACTGTATTCATCATCCAGAACATGTAATTTTTGGATGATCCAGATTACATTACTTATGGATATCTATTGGATGTATCTTTTTATGCGTGGACATGTTTAGGGTGAATGGGATGTAATATGGATATAATCTGGATATCTGTCCTGTATAGGAATACCAATACATATATATATATATATATATTCATTATTGTGTCTTATGCAATTTTCAATGTACATAAAATAAAAAGAAAATCACAATTCTATTTCATGAATTTGAAAAATTATTTTACTTAGCAAACTTAAACCTGATATAGTACTAACAATTTGCAGCACCTTGTTTGAAATTGAGTTTCTGCCTATTAAAGCTGTCACTAAATGGGTTTCATTACCAAATAAAAAAATATTTTTTTATTAGACCTTGGCATAAATGACTGTTGATGTCTAATTTCTGAGACTTGGTTAATATTTAAATATTTATTAAACCCATGTTATATAGTTTTATTAGACAAACCAGTCAACTTACATACTAGAAGGATTAATATAAATATGGTTGTGGCTATAAACACTTACCTTATGCCTATTATGGTATTAGTGTTTTATTTTTAATAACGTTAAAATTGAGTTTACATATTTAATAAAAATAATCAGAATGTTTCTTGACATATTAGCAAGTGCCAAACTACATTTTTTGTAAATTTCTTGTAAATGGTTATTAATGTAATCTTTGTATTATATTGCTATTAACAGCAGGTAAAACGTGAATGTTTTGTAATTAACTTTATATGATGATGGTAATCTCTGATTTTCTTGAAACCTTTGTAGAGTATAGCATTTTAAAAATTTGGCAAATACAATTTTGTTAGTTGTAGTAAACACGCTTGGCATATGCAAAAAAAATATTTCCTTGGTTTGTAGAGACCATTTTATATTTTGCCATTTATTTTGGATACACTACTGAAAACATGGAAGAGGTTTTGATTATTTTTGGGTATTTTACACATGAAAATTTCAAGAAATGTATTTTTTTGTTATTCTGTATGTTATTTATTTTATTCTGTAATTAACTTATCATTTCTAAGTCATGCTTTATCTTCTAGATTTATTGACCTATTTGACGTTAAGTATATCCATGAATAATATGTTGCTAAAAGAGAACGATGGATTTTCTTATGTATCATACAAAAGGAAAAAGAAGAAAAAGAACTTGAAACAGCCTTTCCTATCATCACAGACTGGTTTGCTGAAGAACTTTGATGTAGTTATAAATAACATACAAGATGAGCTTAAATGTAGTGACTTTTTCACTCAAGTAAAAGAAGATTTGAGTAATTTTCTTCATGAATGGGATCTTAGACATTTACTTTCTCAACTTCTTGACACTGAGACTTCAAATGTGAATGAAAATTGTATTGATACCAATAAAGAGCAAGAACTTGATATCATATGCTATGGGTTAGGGCAGTTTTCTTCATGTGTAATTGCTCGTTATCAGCTTGGATTTCTTTTAATTTTGAAAGAAATTTTGCATTGCTCTCAGGTTTTTATTTATGATCCCAAATTTTCCATTGAAGAAATAGATTTTTTAAAGAAATTAGGCTTGAATGTTATAAGTATAAATGAAAAGGCAAAGAGGATATTAAACAGAAAGACTATTTGTTTTATGCCCCACTGTGATTTACCTCTCTATAACAACCTTCTGTGGACTAACTGGAATATGAAAAATTTGTTACATCTTGCACTTATTGGTAATAGTTTCCAAAACTATGAAACAAATGATGTTAAAGGACATCTTAAAGAAAAATCCAAGTATGTTTATTTAGCAAATCAGTTTGTTACTGAAGTAAAAATTCGAAATGACTTTCATTATAGTGACATTTTTAATGATTTATCTGTTCATTACTTTAAAACTAGTTCTCTATCTATTGTTGAACCTAAAGTCTGGACTGATTTAGAAGAACCTCAATATAGTGATGATGATATATGTTGAAATATTACATTTTATAACAAGTTATTTTTTATTTTTGTACTAGTAATTAAATACTATATATTTAATTATTAGTAAGTATATTTCTGCATAGTTTTAAATAAAATATTAATTAGCATGCGTTGAATTTAGTCTTTTGCTATTTACTTCACTCTTGATCAACCAGGGCTGCTCAAGAGTGAAAATTTCAATCCTTACTTTTATTAAAATATAAAAAATTTTTGACAAATTTTAAATGTCAAATTGAAATTAGTAATAATCTAAACAGAGCTTGAAAAGAAATTTTAAAATTATCAAATTTGAAACTTTCATAATTTTTTTAAAGATTGTGCTTGTGTCTCTCACTCTTCAACATAATGATTTTTAGCGAGGACAGTCTTAACAAAGCGTTGTCTTTCTTGAAACTCTGATGATGGATGAGCTCTAGTGCTTTTAGTTTTAAAGAAAAGCTTAACATACTTTTGACAGCTGTAAAGTAATTTACTTCTAGACATACTGAGTGAAAAGCTTTCAATTATATTTTATTTTTTTATTAGTGCTTGTGAATTAATCTGTATATCTTAAATATTGATAGATATGGACAATATTTTATTGAAAAAAATAACATAAATCTGAAAGAGGTTGATATTAAAAACAGCATGTTTATTGTTTTATTTTATAATTTTACTAGCCACCCTCAAAAACTGATTTTTGAGAAAGATCCGAAATGTATTTAGTAAGTCAGCCCATGTTCTAACTCTATGGCTTAATGCCCACCATACTGCAGAATAGCTGTGGGCTATGTAATGGCCATAACTATTGTGTTGGTTTCTGCCTATTGCATTTACCCAGTACATACAAGGTACAATGAATATTAAGATGCTAATTTTTCTCATTTTACTGGGCACAGATCAGGGTTTCTTGTTTCTTTAAAAAGTACTTATACTGAAGTATGATTTTGAATATGCTATCTGTAGAATTGAAATAGAATCATTTCATGTATATGAAATTTATCATTGACAAAGCTTTTGGATGCTAATCACACACCCCTCCCGATTTGTGATTGCTAATCACCTCCAAAGGTTGCATTAGCACCCTTTATGTTGGTATTCTACATTACAAGAATTTTAGCTTCCTCATAATTAAAAATACTAGCTCTGCTGTAAGATTACAATATATTAAGTATGGCCCACATCCAACCAGGTCTAGGGTAGATATCATCATTGATTTTACATATTTTAGTTCAGCAAAAAATAATATTCAAGACTATATTTCTGTATGAGTTTTTTTGGGTTAGAAATATGATGAGCCTGCCTACAAAATGATTATACAGAAAATATATTGTGTAATCTGACATTTTTGATGGAATTAAAAAAATTATTTGGAGTAAATGGCTCTACTTAATTTTTTCATACACTGTTGCATGTTCTTATACATTTATATTCTTGCAGTGCAGTCATCCATGATAAAATGTTCATCAAATTTTGTAGTGGTATTACATATATTTTATTTTCGTGTTTATATTCCAATCATTTCTTTGTTATCAACTACAATACTTTTATATGGAAAAATTTTAAAGCATATAAATAGTGAAAATTTCATCTTTAAAGAACTTTCATTACCAAAAAGACCCTTTTTCTTTTCCCAAACTCAGTCAAACTGAAAAATGAGGGTGGTTACATAAGTAAATCTCAATTAAGTAGGGTTTTATTCATTGTGTGCATTATAACCTGTGCCTAACTATTATTCAATGAATTTTTAGTGATAACCTTCTTAAAACTACTATTACATGTGTGATGAGCTTTGCATACCCATTTCTTCTATTCAATAGTAACATTGTAAGAAATAAATCCACAGATATTTTGCTGGGGTTTTGTATTAGCAACCCTTTGTTGAAATCTCTTAGTCCTCACATGATCTACCCTTCAAACAATTTTTAATCTTTTGAATATTGATATAGCTTTGAGAGCTAGAATCTCTGGAGCATATAGGGAAATGTTTTCTAATATTATTTCCATAATATGGTATGATTGTATATGGTGACAATATTGCATAAAATAAGGTTTTGTAATATATATAAATATATGGGAAAATGATCAGTTGTTGAGCTTTAACTTGGTGCAGGAAGCCAAAATTTTACCAAAGTTACAGTTATGTGTAAAGAAATTGAGGAGTGTCTTGGTTTGGTACTTAAATAAAAATATTTATAGTTGGATCACAATAATGCACTTACAGCTAGTCATAAAAGTATCACAGCTTATTATTTATGCCCCTTGGGTCATACAATCAAACCAAAAGTATTATTCGACTCTGAATAATGTCTACTATAAATACATATCATTTACACAAGGGGGGGGGGGGGAGGGGTCATGTTAAAATATACAATCTTCATATTAAAATTCCTTTCAGTACGTTTGAGATATAGAAGAATATTCAAAACCATATTATTTTTAGGATTTTTATTGTGGACCTAGAACAGGCTGGACCTGTAAGGTTAGAAAGCCAAAGAATTAAAATATGCCATGCAAAGCTATGCTTAATTTAAGCTTCCTAGCTGTTTTGATTTTCGAACTATTCTAAAAAAACACCATTAAAATATACCATGTTCATATTAAAATTTTTACTAACTTAATTTTTAAAAGGCCATCGCATACTTTCAGCTACAGATTTATATTCTGTAGTTGAAAGCAGCTGGAATTCATATAGAGCTTATTTATTTTGTTCAAACTGTTGAGGCATTATGTCTGCCTGAAATGTGGAGCTCTTAATGTTAAATGGATACATTAGTATTACCTTTCAAAGTATTCAAATTATATAATTGTTTTTTATATTTTTATTCAAAATGTGAAACAAAATCTATGCCATTTGTAATTTCTAAACTAATATTTTATGATTATTAATTATAAAATTTATGTTTGAAAAAAAAAAAAAACTTGTTTAGAAATGTGGGTAAATTTTGATGGAATTTGATTTATTAATGTCTCAAACTGAAGTATACAAAATTTGAATTATTCCTTTTAGTGGGTTTGGAGATATAGAAGATTATTCAAAACGATATTATTTTTAGGATTTTTATTGTGAACCTAGGACGGGCCGGACCTGTAAGGTTAGAAAGCTAAAGAATTAAAATATGCCATGAAAGGTAAAGCTATGCCTAATTTAAGCATTCTAATTGCTTTGATTTTCGAGCTATTAAAAAAAAACATGCTATTGTTGGTTAAGGATGGACTGGATCAATAAGGTTAAAAAACCAAAGAATTAAAATATACCATGAAAGGCAACTCTATGCCTTATTTGAGCTTTCCAGCTGCTCCAGTTCTTGAGTTATTTTTAAAATACTTGTATCTTTCTATTATAATCCCAGAACAGGTTTGGCAGGCAAGGTTCAAAATCTAAAGGATTAAAATACCACAAAAGGCAATGATATGCTTAATTAGAGTTTTCTAGCTCCTCGAAGTTTTTAGTTATTCATTCTTTCTATTATGGGCCCAGGATGAACTGAACTGGTAAGGTTCGAAATGTACCACAAAAGACAATAACATGCTAGATTTCATGTCACAATGAATAGGGGAACCTGGTTATTTAGACCCTTAAAGATTTGAAAAGCACTAATTTGCGTAAAACAGAAGATATACATGTCTATCCAATAACTGTTGTAATCCAGGTAGGTGTTTGAAAATTTCTTTCAGTTCTATCTTCATTGGAACATCACCAGATTGCGGAGGGACATTTTGAGATATGTCTCTCCTGAATAAGGCCGGTGCTCTCTCTTCTGAACATTACAAGAGGGAAAAAACCTTGAACCAGTCAGAGTAGAAATCTGTTTGTATCGCAATCTATTTACACAGGAAACATTTATTTCTAATAATTTATAATTAAAATAAAAGTTACTTGGTTATAAATTATTTCGGTAGATACTGTCTACCTTGTCTGCCCTTACACTTTATCTGGTCGTTATCCATTGGAGGGGGTTCGGTTCACCCCCCCCCCCCCCGAAATTGAAACGTTTCAAAATGCTTCCTAAATACACCTGATAAAAGAATTATAAAAACAAGAACTACTGAATCTCCATTCAGTTTGTTGTTCTGAAGTCATTGAATTTGAAAAATAATCCATTTTGATTTTTTTGACGGTTTTTTCAAAATTTCACTCGAAAATTTAGGGGGTTCTGAACATTCGATTGCGTATAAAAATAATAGGCTTCCAGTGTTTACGGATTGCGATTTTTGTACCAAATTTTTTCGAATCAGTCCATTCGTTCGTCAGTTATCGTCTCCACAGACTCACTGACACACACACACACGCAGACATCACTTCAAAAATGTATGTTTCGTGATCAGGGATGCTTGAAACGTGCTCTCCCGTCGAAAACTCGAATTTTCGACCCCCGTCAGAGAGAGAGACAGAGACAGACAGACAGAGAGAGAGAGACAGACACACATAGTAAGAGAGAGATTAAGAAACAAAACAGGTCCGTTGATGTTAGTTTAAAAATTGCTAGTTTGCAGTAATTCGATTTTTGAAAGATTAACAATTGTTATTTTTTGTTTCTGAGTTGATTCGTGGTTGCTTAAAAAATGTTCTTCAATATCTACGTTCACTAACTCTTAATCAACCCTCGACCCACTTGTTCCGGTGTTCTTGATATGCCAATGCGAAAATTCCATTATTACATACTACTATACCTGAGCATGTTAATGATTTCACCATCGACTCCACACGTTGCATAATGGAGCCTTTAATCTTAATCACATAGCACTAAGGACAGCCGAAACTTGGTTTTATCAGTTTATTCTACACGAAATACACGGATTATTTACAAAATCAATGAAAAGTGCACACGCATGTTCGCAAATGAGCATTATAATCCCAATCAATGATACCATCTATTTGATATCCATTTTCTTTGCTTTGTGTCTAAATTGTAAAGGACATCGACGAATCTATATATATTGGAGATTTTTGTAGAATTAACAGGAGAATTCCTCAGGTAAGCATCCATGAATGACTGCTGAATTAAGACCCGCAGCGCATCGGTTCTGCTTTCCAAATGCGATGGGACATTTCATTAGTTTCAGACTAAAAAGGAATTTCACACGTTGAATCCTATTTAGAAAACTGGCTGCTGATATCGAAATTCTATTTTAATATTTATGCGATTCAGAGTTTGTGAAAAACATTTTTACTACACCTTAAAAAATCTGATGTGGGCAACACATGACTTTCCTTATATAATGTAATGAATTTACATCTTTTACAGTAAAAAAATAGGTTTTTCTTATAGTAGATACTAATTCTTTCCAAGATATTCAATTTTCGACAATGAGTCGTCATTTTCATTGATTGAGCGTCATTTTTATCCATTGGGCGAGATTTTCGTTAATTTGGCAATATTTCAAAGAGTCGCCAAGTTGGCGACATTCCGCCAAATTCGTCGCCAAAATCTCGCCAAGCGTTATGGACGAAGAAGTAAGTTGTTCTTACAGCAGATAAATGACTATTGCCGTTCAAATACAAAAGTATTACTTAAAGTACCTTTTTTCATGAATGGAACGAGCTAGATCCACGAGAATGATGTCACCCAATTTATCGCATGGTATTACATATGAAAAGTGAACATGTTTCTCAATAGGAAATATATTTTTTTTCATTTTATATGACTTTTCAATATTTTTTTGAAAAATGCGCAATATCTCGAGAACGGTTCATGTTAGCGTTCTAAAATTTATGCCAATCGTTTTCTAATAAAAAATTACATAAGAAATGTCTATTTGCGTAACTTTATCAGTGGTTTTGAATTTTTGACGATTTTTTCAAAATTTTATTCGAAAATTTAGGGAGGTTCTGAACATTCGATTACGTATAAAAACAATAGGCTTCCAGTGTTTACGGATTGTGATTTTTGTACCAAATTTGGTTCGAATCGGTCTATTCGTTCGTCAGTTATCGTCTCCACAGACTCACTAACACACACACACATCTACTTTCACACACACACTGACATCACTTCAAAAATGTTTGATTCGTAATCAGGGAAACGCATCCCTGATTACGAATCAAACATTTTCGTAAAATCGTAAAATAATTTTGTTCATTGATCAATGCACTGCACATCCGGATTTGCAGTTGTCTAATGTGCGTGTCGTATTTTCCCCTGCAAATTGTACAAGCAAATTGCAGCCTTGTGATCTCGGCATTATTCGATCTTTCAAGGTTTATTACAGAAAGCAACTTGTCCGGAAAGCTGTAGCTGAACTAGAAAATGGAAACCTAAATGACGCCTGCAAACTAAAGTTAAGTGTTCTAGAGGCTATGCATTTTATTTCTGCGTCGTGGAGAAACGTTACACAACAGTGCATTTCCCATTGTTTGGAAGAAAGCGGAATCGTAGCGTCTAATGAACCGGAAACAGATGAAGAATCAGCTGCGGGGGACTCGGAGGAGGACAACGAAACACTTATCTATGACTTCGGCGATTACATCCCGGAAAACTTAGAAACATGCGAAGCTGAAAGAGCTACTGCTCCATCCGTAGACGACCTTATGGACTTTTCGTCCGCCGATGAATATGAACAAGAACAACCGGAAGCACAGCCCGTCCCTTCTTTCAGTATTGCGTTGAAGAGCTTACAAATAATGAAAGACTATTTTCTTTCTTATAAAGACCAGGGAAAAAACTTGCAAAGTATTTCAATCCTAGAAGATGCTGCATTCACTTTGAACTCAATGACTAAAAAACAATGCACTATTACGGACTATTTTCAACCTAAACGCCAGGATTCTTAACTAAATGTGTTAAAATGATCTTAAAATGGTACGTATAATAATGTTCTTTTCGTAAAATATACATATTATACCTTTTGAAAGAGTCATCTTTACTAACTTTAGTTTTTTTCTATTTGATTTTTGCATTCTATGTATTTCCCGTATTTTACGTTTTCCCCGCATTTTACGTTTTTTTCACCCAGTCCTTTGAGAAACGTAAAATCGGGGTTTCACTGTACTATAATTTGGTATATAGATTGAAGTTTTTCCACACTTTATGTAAAATAAATTAATCACAAAGCATGATCACTGAAATGTCATAAAAATGACTATATTAATTTATTTTAATTTTATTATTCATAAATATTGGGACTTTGGATGCGATGCGTGTGTATGTGTGTGTGAGTGTAAAAGTGGGGAAGACGCATACTTTCCTCTGTTTACTATAACATTTCAAACATTAAGTACAAGGCCATCTAATAGCCTTTAAAATTGAAAATTGATCTGCAATAAAAGTACATGGTTAATAACAGCACAAAATGTTGATTAAAAGAATGAATCAGTTTCCAAAGCAAAAAATAGCATTCTTCAGGTTATAGGGTCATAGTAACCGCACAACCATAGGCAAAAACGCTTCTATCAGTTTAGAAGTTTATCAGCGTTTAAACAAACGCAATCTTACCTCTCCTGGTGCAGTTGCTATCTGTCTATCCCAACAAAGAGATTATTTATTTTATTAGTTAATTTATGTTTTAGCACGAATTTGAGTGTTATTCCTGATTTTCACACACATCAGTTCCTTAGCGACAGAAAATATTATCACATCTTGACTCCATCGGAAAGATTGAAGGACGTTCTTTCTAACAATATTTAAACGGAATCCGTAGGATAATTCCTTCATATTTATTTTCTAAATACATCGAAATTTGCATTTTTTAAGTTATCTAATATTTAAAAACTTTCAAAACTTCCTTAAATAAAATAAGCATATGCCAGTAAGGTGACTACAAATGTTTTGATGGCGTTATAAGCTCTCTTCATCAGGCCAAAATGGAACAGTTAGAACAGTATTCGTCCTTAACAAAAGCTGAAAGTGAACTGCGAAGAAGCAAGCAATGAACAATTCAAAAGAGCTAGGACACAGCTATAAAATTCGCAAAACAGGTTGTATCGGCATTTGTAAAACACCTATAAACATATCCGTACAAACGGACGATAAAGGGTCCTTCTCCCACCTACGAAGACAAAGGAAGCTGGCACTGAGAATAAAGTTTTAAACATTAAAATTAAAAAATAGATAACAAATATAAAAAACGTTAAGTCATTTATAAAAAATTGAGAGTTTAGATGAAGAAAAAACAGTCAAACTCTCGTAAATTAAAAAAAGATAGAAAATTACTGGGGAATGAGACAGTAATTAAGAAAAAAATAACAAAAGGAAGAAACCGGTTTAGAGAGTTAAATTCATTAATCAAACTACTAAATAATTAACAGTGGTTAAGACTAGGTCGAAAAAGAATATAACACGGAAAATGAGGAAAAAACGGTTTCAGAAGCTTTATAAGCTAACTTCATCAACTATAAAAAAAAATATTAATCGATTAGTCTACTCAAAAATATCCGTGTATGAGGCTAGAATTAAGAAGGATATAACAAAATTGAAAGAAAGTTAGTTAAATGAGCTAACTTCTAAAGTTAAAAATGAGTATATTAACCACTATTGAATGAGATTGGAATTAAGAAGGAACTGATTAAATAAAAGACTAGAAAACAAAATAAAAACAGAAACTGTTTCGGAAGCTATGTGAGTCCATGTCGGTTGGGTCTCTTTTTACTTCATTATAAGATCCCCCATTTAATAAATTTTCCACCTTTTCAACATACATAGCCTTATCAAGCAAGACTATTTGGTCCCCCTTTGTCAGCCTGAGAGGGGGAGCCAAATAGACTTGACAAAGAGAGCTGTCAAGGAGTGCGAAAAACATTCTAGACTTATCTTTAGCAAGTAACCTTTAAATCATCCATTTCCCAACATTGCTAGTCTGAAAATCATTCATTTCAATTTTGGAAAGAAAAAAATCATCTCTCATTACACCTGAACTTGATTTTTTGGAAGTCGCATTTATTTACTTGAACGCTGATAATCTTGTTAATGACAAATCAGCAGTTCCATACGTCTCCTTAGCATGGAAAAAATGTCCTCCATCTTTAATTTCATTTATCAAATCATATAGCTTCTAAAACATAGTTTTCTGTGCTTAATTTTTGGTCATTTATTTAATTAGTTTCTTCTTAGTTCCAATCTCATTTAATACTGGTTTAAAGTTGCTTGTATACTCATCTTTTATTTTAAAAGTTGGCTCATATAATTTTTTCCCCCCATTTTGTTATATCATTATTAATTCCGGTCTCATTTACTAGTAGACTGATCGATTGATATTTTTTTTACAGCTGAAGAAGGTAACTCTTAAAACTTCTGAAACCGTTTTTATTTTTTATTTTTCGTGTTATATCCTTACCTAGTCTCAACCACTGTTAGTAGAGTAGTTTGATTGATGAATTTAACTCTCGAAACTGGTTACTTCCTTTTGTCATTTTCTTATTAATTACACCTCATTCCCTGTAATTTTCAATCTTTTATCCATTTCTTTTATTCATTTTCTCGCTGAAGTTTTAAGTTTTCAAATATAATAAATTATTGTACTACTGTGATAATTTGAAAAATATCAGCGCTGAATGTATCACATTTTAGAGATGTTTAAATAAAATTGCATTTCAATCGGAATGTGTTTAATGATTAATGCTTTATGTATGATTGATTTTTCTTGTTTTAAACTGTCACACATTATAGAAAAGTTTTAGCATCCCCCCCCCCCCCAACCCCACAGAAATCATTTCTGAGATGTCAAGTTATCAATTTATAAGGTAAGAAAAATAATAAAAGCTTTATTCAGTCTAGAACCTTCGCTTCCAATTAGAAGAGAGCGGAATGTTTTTTCATTTCCAAAAAGCGCAACTCCCACGTGTGTGAAGAAAGATAACTATTGCGTTATTTCAAACGTGTCAGAAAATACTCATTTCTTTCTTTTGGAAAAGAAAAATTCATATCATGAAATCGTTTTTATTGATGAGATACAATTTTTAACGCTAGGATAGTGATTTATATTTATTTTCAAAGGGAAAGAAGGTGCCCGAGTCGGAGTATAAGTGTTCCACTCGATTTTCTCATGCATTCACATTCCGAAATGTTTGTTCACTTGTATCACATTCATTATCAAAATGAAAAAAAAAAAATCTGATGTAGGCAGCCTATGACTATATTTGGTACATACTAAATTTGGACTTTACAGCTGCTCTGATATTCAAGTTATTTTCTAAAAACGAGTACTTTCCTATGCAGGCTAGCCCGATAAAGTTGAAAAAAAAAATATATATATAATATATCACAGAAAATATTCATATAAACTTATATATATATATATACATACAGGGTGTCCAGTGCTATCGGTGCCCAATGGGTATTTTCTCAACCGTTAGTCACAAAGATGTACATCCAATTGCAAAAATGTTTTGAATTTCAAAATCTATTACCTTAGATACAGTTTGAATCAATAAATGTATTTCTAAAAGAAATACGAAATGTAAATTTTTATACGGCTCCCCGGTCCTACCAGTTATAATCGTTACCAGTTATTAAATCGGCCTCATACAATTTCTTGCAAAAAAAAAAAAAAAACCAAAAAAAAAAAAACCGTCCTTTTACGACCAAAATTCACCGAGTTATGAAGCATTAAATTTTATGACTTAAGTCGCTTTTCTGCGCACAAAAATGTCCCGTTTCATGCAACCTTTAAGGGACCGTATAAATAATAATGTTTCGATTGCTTTGCTGACATAATGTCGAAATTGAAGCAAAGCTTTTTATCGAATTCGTTTTAGTTTTAGGTTTAGAAGAGTATTATAGTAAAAGCTCGACTAAGATCTTCTGGGGGTCTTTTTAAGTAACACATTATCGTAAAAGCCGTTTAAGTCAATAAATGCATTTCTGTAAAAATTAGGAAATTTAAATTTTTATACGGTAATAGACCAGCAATGAGACCCGTTGCAGCATACCTGCAGACGAAAATAAAGAATTACGCACATTAAATCTAAAAAAAAAATGCTGCAAAAAGTAACGAAATTGCTGCGAAATATTTGCCTCTCCAATTGTTTTATGTATAACCCCCATTTCTCAGCACAAAAGTGCTCCAACTTTAAGCAACTATAAGTCGGTCAATTTTGGTTGTAAAAAAATGATTTTTAACACTTTACAACAAAGTTGAAAAGTGTTTAATCAAAATGAAATTTTAGTATGTTGTTCAGACGGTCTATAGGACCTATGGGAATATAAATGAATAATATCACACAATTAGTTTTGGATTGAACCCGGGTTGAAAAAATGGAATACATTGAGCCCTATGGGACCTAATTTTTCAAGCATTTTTTAAGCGGATTTAAAATTCACAAATTGCTTCGAAAATTTTAGGCAATATTCAAATTGTTCCATAAAATATATAAAAAAAAATTCAGCGAAATATATTCAGTTGTTTTTTAAATAAAAATTAAAATAATAATAACACCTCTTATATTAAGCGATCACGTGTCCATGATATGAAACGATCACATGACCCACTTCAAAATGATATATGGCATCCATCTTGTGTCAAAATCGTGATTTTTAAAGTTCTTTTTAATTCATATTGAGTGCTGTATCCGTCCTAAAATTACTTTATTTTTGCCTAAATTCTGTGCATCTACATACTGAAACAACGCAACGCAATGACAATATATTTCAGTTTAAATGCTCTTCCAAATTTGATTATTTCTACTATTAAGCCTATTTTTTACCTATGTAAAATGTAAACAGCAAAATATGTAGAATGAGTTGTATTAGAATCGCTGTAATTCTTTAACACAAAATCATTTAGTCCATGGAGTCTGCTTAGCTGATATGAATTCATTGATTTTTGCAAGAGAAGGACGATATTTTTCGATGAAGTTTTACGCATAGAGTTTACTTAAGCTCAATGGTCTTAATTTTTAAATAAAATAAATTGTTATAGTATTGTGATGAATGACATGAATGGGGGAATTATTTATGAATGAAATGTTGCTTTTATAGAGAGAGCCAGGCGTGTTATTTTTTTATGACGTCATTTGAATGGATTTCAGTTGTTTTCGATGAAGTTTTCAAATATAATAAATTATCGTAGTATTATGATAATTCTAAAATTATTACCGAGGAATGTATAACATTTAAGAGATGTTTAAACCAGACAATTTATACTTTAATGCCGTCATTTGAATGAAGTTAATTTTTTTCGATGAAGGTTTAAGGTTTCAAATATAATAAATTAATGTAGTATTGTGATAAGTTTTAAAATATTACCGAGGAATGTATTGCATTTTAGACATGTTTAAATAAAATTGCATTGAAATTGGAAAGTGTTTCATAATCAATGCTTTAAGCATGATTGATCTTTCTTGTTTTTTATTTTACATGAAATTGTATGAGAATGATTTTCCTGAATATAACTGATAGGACCGGGGGACAGTATAAATATTTATATTTCGTATTTCTTTCAGAAATGCATTTATTGATTTAAATTGTTTCTAAGATAATAGATTTTAAAATTTAAAACATTTTTGCAATTGGAAGTATATCTCTGTGACTAACGGTTGAGGAAATAGCCATTGGACACCCTGTATGTATATATATATATATAAGTTTATATGAATATTTTCAACATATATATATATATATAAACTATTCTATATATATATATATATATATATAATAGTTTGAAAGTCCAATGAAAGAAAAGTGAGAAGCTGCAACTCGAAAAACCTAACTTTCTAAAAAACCCACAAAATAAAGGTATAAACAGCAAATTTTCAATCAAATGGAAAAAATTATAAATTATGAGTCATCAAGTTAAAGAAAATCAACAAATTTCAATGGTATAGAAATGATAATAGAAAAACATAAAAAATCAAGAAATATTGCTATACACGTGGACAAGGGCTAGGCCTTAAAAATGGAATTGTTCACTTCGACTTCGTCAAAACTCTTCTTCGGGTCCAAGTATTTTTTTTTAACTTGATGGCTCGTAATTTGTATTTTTTTTTCATTTGATTGAAGATTTGCTGTTTTATACTTATATTTTGTGGGCTTTTTAGCAAATTTGGTTTTTCGAGTTGCAGCTTCTCACTTTTCTTTCATTGGACTTTCAAACTATTAATATTATTGAAATCATTTTATTTATAAGCTGCATTTGCGCAATAAATTAAATGTATTTTGCATTGTCATTCTTTTTGCTTAACATCTTTAATTTCTTTACATATTCATATTTGCAAAGTATCCTTCATATTTTTAGCAAGCTACGGTATTTATGAAATATATATATATGTATATATAATTATGCCAAATTTCATGCTACTGTTATGAATCTAATATGATTAGTTAGGCCCTCAAGAATTTAAATCATTGACAAATACCAGATTAAGTTAAATAAAATTTTGTAATAATATAAGATTCAATTTGAGCTGTTACTGTTAATGTTTTATATTTGTTTAAGTTCATTTTTAATTTGAAACGTAAACTGACGTCACGCCAACACATTTCAGGTTTCAGGGGAAAACGCGCCAAGACCTAGTCCTTCACTTCTAGCGCCCTGAAACAGAACACTCACTGCGTAACGATTCCGTTTCGTATTTTTCACAGATTTCTGCTTTGGTCATGCATGACTTGCATTTTTGGCTACTTGTGCTTGTTTCAGCTACTTGTGAACTTGGCTATTTGTGCATTTTTAATTCACTACTTTACTTATGCACTTTTAATTTAATTCATTTGAATTTGTGTATTTCATTTTAACTTTCAACCTATAGGGCTCTATTTCTCTCCTATTTTACAGAAAATTTGCCTTGCAATTTACCTTTGTTCATAATTACAATCGTAAGATAATTGGGTATTTATTATTAAAATCGTAAGCAATGTAGCGTAAATGCATGCTTTGTTTCCAATACTCATACATAGATGGCGCCAGAACCTCTTATATTGAAACTATTTAGTAGAATTTATGCCAAATTAATTAAATTTTATTTAACAGACACTTATTTTGATGATATGTTTTCCCTTATTCTCTTTCAAAGTAATTGCCGAAACCATTAATACTAGAAAATTATATTTGACGTGAAAGGTGAAATTGTAAACGTTAAAAAAAAAACAAAAAAAAAAAACGCATTAAAAGTATAATACACACAAAGAAAATAAAGAAGCAACATATTTATGAGAAGAAAGAATAAACGTATTATTTTCTTTATATACATATTATAATGTATAAGGAAAGTATAGTGACGCAGTCGAAAATTTGAATTCGAGTTTTCGACGGGAGAGCACGTTTCAAGCATTCCTGAACACGAATCGAACGCTTTTAAGGTGTATGTATCTCACAGTGAGTCTGTGGAGGCGATATCTCATGAACAAATGGAGCGATTCGAATGAAATTTGTCAAAATTACAATCCGTGAATACTGGAAGCCTACTGTTTTTAAGCGCAATCGAATGTTCAGAACATGTCCAACTTTTCATATAAAATTTTGAAATAATTATCAAAAAATCAAAACTTTCTATAAAGTTACGAATTTTATCAATTCTTATGCAATTTGTCATTACAAAACGATTGGCATAAATTTTTGAACGCTAGCATGAACTATTTTCGAGATATTGCACATTTTTTAAATAAATTTTTCAAAAAATCACATAAAGTTAATGAAAAGCATAAACTATTGTGAGATATGTTCACTTTTCAATTGTAATATTATGCGATAAATTTGTTAACATCATTCTCGTGGATCTAACTCGTTTTATTCACGAGAGAAGAAAGATACTTTGTGTAATAGTTTTGTATTTGAACGTAAATAGTCATTTATCTGCTATAATAACTTACTTCGCTATAATAACTTAGTCGCCAAATTTATAAGGATCTCGCTTAATTGAAAAAAAAATGGCGTAATGAAAATGATAAATTATTGATGAAAATTTAATATTTTAGAAAGAACACAAGAGAAGACCCCCCCCCCCCCCATTTTTCCGTCCGCTTTTTTTGCTTGGCGGAAAATTTGGCGGGATGTTGCCAACTTGGCAACGTTTTAAATGCTGTCAAATTAACGAAAATGTTGTCAAACTGATAAAAATGGCACCAAACTGATAAAAATGTCACCAAAATGATAAAAATGAAGCTAATGTTTTTCAAATTTTTAATTCTGTCATATGATGGGCATACCTTCTAGTATATAAGAAATGTTCTTCTTTTCGTTTGTTTGTAACATTTAGCGATACATTTGACGAACTTAGTGAATAATCTTGCGAAATATCGTCATGCGTGAAATATCGCCTGGGGTGCTACATTTCACCCATGGCGCTATATTATTGCGAAATCATGACGATATCATTTTTATTGGTAAATATCGCCAGATTGCGCAATTTTTGCCATTTTGACGATATTTTCGTCAAAGTCAATGAGAATGTTGCCTAATTGGTGAATTTATTATTAAAATATTTTGATATATAGACTATATTGTTTACTGAGGATGCTATCCATATTGATAATTGTTAATTTAGAGTTGCATGAAATATAAGTTAATTGGGTACGAAATAGTTTTACATATTGTCATCCGGAAAGGCTTCAATAGAACTTACACATCCAATTTTCACTGTGAAAGAAGTCAATTGGGTCAATCGCCTACATCATTGCATTATATAAGGAAAGTCATGTGCTGCTTACATCAGATTTTTTTTTACAAATAATAATGAAGTAATCAAAATTACTGTAAGCAACAAGATTGTCTAAGCGCTCGAATAACAACAAAATTGCATATTCAATAATTTGAGCCGTGGAAACAGACCAAATTCTCGGGAATGTAGGAAAAAGTGCGTTCAATAAATCTCGTGTAAATTGAAAGTTGTATGGAGAGAACTTGGAAGTACAATTTATTGTTTCAACTTCTTGTATTGTGCACAGGGGCCTCACAATTCAACGTACTTAGACGCGAATTTGTAAAACTGGTGAATATTGGAAGAATACGTTGTGTACCGCCTGTGTTAAGTGACCCTTTTCTTGGAAAAAATATGTATGTCAAACCTTTTGCTTGCTGAAAATTTAAGCTTCGTTGTAGGAATAATCATAGTTTAGTGATCATTTAAAATAAAAAATATTGTAATTGCGTTGACGCAGAATTTAGATACACAGATAATAAAGCAAAACAGTTTTAAGATAAATACAAAAATAAAGCAGTTTTAATACGGATGTAATCCTAAATATAAATTTAAAAGGACTTTAAAAATCACGATCGTGACACAGCGACAAGAAAATGGATGGCCTATTTTATTTTGCAATGAGTCACGTGATCTCATATATCATAGGTGTGATTATTAACACTTTACAACAAAGTTGAAAAGTGTTTATGACTTTATTCATTCTGTCTGACTGTCTGTCTGTCCGTTAGCACGATAACTGTTTAAAAATGACTTAATCCAAATGAAATTTTAGCATGTTGTTCAGACGGTCAGTGGGACCTATGGGAATATAAATGAATAATATCACCCAATTAGTTTTGGATTGAATCCGGGTTGAAAAAATGAAATACATTGAACCCTATGGGAACTAATTTTTCAAATATTTTTTAAGCGGATTTAAAATTCACAAATTGCTACGAAAATTTTAGGTAATATTCAAATTATCCCATAAAATATATAAAAAAAAATTCAGCAAAATATATTGAGTAGTTTTTAAAATAAAATTTAAAATAATAATTACACCTCTTATATGAAGCGATCACGTGACCAATTTCAAAATGAAATATGGCATCCATCTTGTCCCAAAATCGTGATTTTTAAAGTTCTTTTTAATTCATATTGAGTGTTGCATCCGTCCTAAAACCGCTTTATTTTTGCTTAAATTCTGTGCATCTACATATTGAAACAATGCAATTACAATATATTTGAGTTTAAATGATCATCCAAATTTGATTATGTTTACAACGAAGCCTATTTTTTACTTATGTAAAATATAAACAGCAAAATATGTAGAATGAGTTGTATAAGAATTGCTGTATTTCTTTAACGCAAAATTATTTAGCTCATGGAGTCTGCATAGCTGATATGAATGAAATATTCATTGATTTTACAGAGAGAAGGACGAACCAAGTTTTAAGCATAGAGTTTAATTACTTGTCACTCCATCGTCTTAAGTTTTTGAATAAAATAAATTATTATAGTATTGTGATGAATGGGAAAATGCTTATGAATTAAATGCTGCTTTTATAGAGAGAGCCAGGCGTGTTATATTTCGATGGCGTCATTTGAATACATTTCAGTTGTTTTTGATGAAGTTTTCAAATATAATAAATTATTATAGTATTATGATAATGTTAAAAACATTACCGAGAAGCCAGGCGATTTATATTTAATTGACGTCATTTGAATGAAGTTTATTTTTTTCGATGAACTTTTAAGTTTTCAAATATAATAAATTAATGTAGTATTATGATAATTTTTTAAATATTACCGAGGAATGTATCGCATTTTAGAGATGTTTAAATGAAATTGCATTGAAGGTGGAAAGTGTTTCATAATCAATGCTTTATGCATGATTGATCTTTATTGCTATTTTAATTTTTATTTAGGAAACTACGAAACATATTTTGAAATTTTTTTTGTACATTTTATAGAATAATTTAAATATTTTCCAAATGTCTGTGAATTTTAGCTTTGCTTAAAAAGGTTTGAAATTTTAGGTCGATAGGGATCCATGTTTTTCATTTTTTCAATCCGGGGTCAATCTGAAATTAATTGGGTGATATTATTCATTTTCATTCCTATATATGCCACATACTGTCTGAACAGCATACTAAAATTTCATTTTGATAAAGTCATTTCTACTTTCTCTGCCTTATATGGTAATGTAGCGGGAAAATATTGGAATCACACCAAAAATCGCGTTTTCAACGGATCTACACGTTTTGAGATCTCTAGAATCCGAAAAAACTATTTTTAACTTGAAGTCCGTGCGTGCGTGTGCAATGTATGTATCCACTCTAACCGAAAAATTAATTGACTCAATTTCATAAAATTTGGTAGGTAAGTTACTAATGGATAACCTTGGTGTTCACTAGATTTTAGTAAGATTCGGGTGAAAAAAACCTGAACTTTTTTTGCGAATATGGCCGGCAAAAATCGTATGTATCCTCCCTAGCTGACGAACTAATAGACCAAATTTCACAAAATTTCGTAGATAAATCCCTTGTGTAATACACTGGCGCTGTTGGTTAGATTTTGGTACGGTTCGGGAAAAAAATCTGATTTCTTTTTACAAAATGGCCCGGGAATCTAAAATATCCACTCTAAAATAAAAGACTACATATGCTCCAACGTATAAATCAAAATTTTGTTTTATACGTAATTTTTGATGACAAAATCAATGAAACCAACCCCATTACTCTAAGATGGACCATTCTCGAGATATTTTAATTTTGAGGAAATGAAAACGATTTTCACTGTAGTTAAAAAAATATTTAATAACATTTCTTAAAACTTAATAGTTAAGTCCCTGATGATTATTCTGATTCCTGCAGGTCATATATATATATATATATATATATATATATATATATATATGACCTGCAGGAAGAATTTCACTATCTCTGCGGGTCATATATATATATATATATATATATATATATATATATATATATATGACCCGCAGAGATAGTGAAATTCTGAAAAAAAATAAATAAAAAATTTTAACAATTTTAGTCACGTATTTGTTGTTCAGGTAAATTTTGACAAGTAAGCGAATAAGTTTGACCCCATGACTGTAGAATGAGCCATTCTCGAGATGTTTCAGTTTTTTGGAATTTTGAGGACCTGGAGTATTTAAAGTGAAATAAGTTGCTAAATGAAACGAAGATGCAATAAAAGGGTAAATTGGATATATAATATCAGAAAAATATCCCTATTATTTTCTGCCATTAAACTATATATAATGCATAATGAAATAAGAAATTACAAAACGAATATGAATCTGCAGCGAAAGTCAGGTGCTGCTTACATCAGAGTTTTATGTTTTTTGCAGCAGTTGGAGCTTAATTTTCATTTTAATCAATGAGGATATTATTTTTCTGAGATAATTCGGATTCAGCACTGTTTCATTTGGTAGCTTCACAAGGAAATTAAGCATTGCGGTAGTCATTGTGCATTTCTTATGAGTAAGAAATATATAAAAAATGGTTTTTTTTCTTTTGATCCATTTTCTCATTATAATCGTGTTCTATGCGTAATGTACGCATTCTCAGCACCTACGTTGTAAATCAGCTCCTAGTGGGAATTTATCAAACTAAGTTCATTTGGAAGAGAAACGCTATCGCACGTTCTGAAAAGCATTACCACTAAGATTATAGAATTTTCCACAGAAAGAAAATAAGGAAAGCAAACAGTGTGAAAAAAATTATTTAAAACGTGCAGTGTACCGGTTCTTCTCACGGAATATATAATATAAAGAAACTTAAAATTTACATATATGTTCAAATTCCTATAGTATTCTAAGTAACATGGTTATTCAAAGCATTCTATTCCAGTATTTTATTTAATGCTCCTAAAAAAAATTATAGGAATCTTCGTTTTAGCTGTACAAAATTATCAATAGTATGACAGGCAGATCTGAAGAATAAAATTGCCTGGTTCTGCTTGTAAACAACTTTATAAAAAATCTGATGTGGGCAACACATGACTTTCCTTATATAATGTAATGAATTTACTACTTTTACAGTAAACAAGAAAGATCAATCATGCTTAAAGCATTGATTATGAAACACTTTCCAACTTCAATGCAATTTTATTTAAACATGTCTAAAATGCAATACATTCCTCGGTAATATTTTAAAACTTATCACAATACTACATTAATTTATTATATTTGAAACCTTAAACCTTCATCGAAAAAAATGAACTTCATTCAAATGACGGCATTAAAATATAAATTGCCTGGTTTAAACATCTCTAAAATGTGATACATTCCTCGGTAATAATTTTAGAATTATCATAATACTACGAAAATTTATTATATTTGAAAACTTCATCGAAAACAACTGAAATCCATTCAAATGACGTCATAGAAAAAATAACACGCCTGGCTCTCTCTATAAAAGCAACATTTCATTCATAAATAATTCCCCCATTCATGTCATTCATCACAATACTATAATAATTTATATTATTTAAAAATTAAGACCATGGAGCTAGAAGTAAGTAAAACTCTATGCGTAAAACTTCATCGAAAATTATCGTCCTTCTCTTTCTAAAATCAATGAATATTTCATTCATATCAGCCATGCAGACTCCATGGACTAAATGATTTTGTGTTAAAGAATTACAGCGATTCTAATACAACTCATTCTACATATTTTGCTGTTTACATTTTGCATAGGTGAAAAATAGGCTTAATAGTAGAAATAATCAAATTTGTATGAGCATTTAAACTGAAATATATTGTCATTGCGTTGTTAAAGTATGCAGATGCACAGAATTTAGGCCAAAATAAAGTAGTTTTAGGATGGATACAACACTCAATATGAATTAGAAAGAACTTTAAAAATCACGATTTTGAGACAAGATGGATGCCATATATCATTTTGAAGTGGGTCATGTGATCGTTTCATATCATGGACACGTGATCGCTTCATATAAGAGGTGTTATTATTATTTTAATTTTTATTTAAAAAACTACTGAATATATTTCGCTGAATTTTTTTTTATATATTTTATGGAACAATTTGAATATTGCCTAAAATTTTCGAAGCAATTTGTGAATTTTAAATCCGCTTAAAAAATGCTTGAAAAATTAGATCCCATAGGGCTCAATGTATTCCATTTTGTCAACCCGGGTTCAATCCAAAACTAATTGGGTGATATTATTCATTTATATTCCCATAGGTCCTATAGACCGTCTGAACAACATACTAAAATTTCATTTTGATTAAGTCATTTTTACGGCAGTTATCGTGCTAACGGACAGACAGACAGACAGACAGACAGAATGAACAAAGTCATAAACACTTTTCCACTTTGTTGTAAAGTGTTAAAAAATAGGATTTTCTTGTAGTAGATACTAATATTCTTTCCAAGATATTGAATTTTCGACAATTAGTCGTCATTTTCATTGATTTTAGCGTCATTTTTATCCATTTGGCGAGATTTTCGTTAATTTGGCAACATTTCAAAAAAGTCGCCAAGTTGGCGACATTCCGCCAAATTCCTCGCCAAAATCTCGCCAAGCGTTATGCACTAAGAAATAAGTTTTTCTTAAAGCAGATAAATGACTAAGAAATACAAAAAACAAAATCAGCGTTCAAATACAAAAGTATTATTCAAAGTATCTTTTTTCAAGAATGGAACGAGCTAGATCCACGAGAAGGATGTCACTCAATTTATCGCATGGTATTACATATGAAAAGTAAACATGTTTCTCAATAGGAAATATTTTTCTTTTTATTTTATATGACTTTTTGATAATTTTTTTAAAAAATGTACAATATCTCGAGAACGGTTCACGTTAGCGTTCTAAAATTTATGTCAATCGTTTTCTAATGAAAAATTACATAAGAAATGCCTATTTGCGTAACTTTATTAGTGGTTTTAATTTTTTGACGATTTTTTCAAAATTTCATTCGAAAATTTAGGGGGGTTCTGAACATTCGATTGCGTATAAAAACAATAGGCTTCCAGTGTTTACGGATTGTGATTTTTGTACCAAATTTGGTTCGAATCGTCCATTCGTTCGTCAGTTATCGTCTCCACAGACTCACTGACACACACACACTTTCACACACACACACACACACACACACACAGACATCACTTCAAAAATGTTTGATTCGTGATCAGGAATGCTTGAAACGTGCTCTCCCGTCGAAAACTCGAATTCGAATTTTCGACCCCGTCACAATACTTTCCTTATACATTATGTATATAAGGAAAGTAAAAATCAGAAATTTAATCAAAATGACCGCACCATTTTCATTCTGTTTCAACAATTGGTTAAACACAATATATGAGCTTGGGAAATCTTTGCCAAAATAAAATAGATGACGTGATAAACAATAAACATCAATAATTCCCGTAAAAATCAAAGACCGTAATGGACATATTCTACTTAAAAATACAATTCCGATAATATTTATTTTTCTATACATTTCTTAATTATTAAATCGTAAAAGATTTAATAACAATCGTGAATCGTCTGCCATATGAAGACATTGAATTTACATGAGTTGCACAGCAACATGATACTTATTCCCTGAAATAAATTTGAGGAAAAATATCTTTATAATGCTATTTCTATGGAAGGTTTAATTGTGTTTTTTTATTGGTATCTCAACATCCCTTGGTTCTAAAAACTCGAAACATGGACATAATTTCAAGTGGAGCTATTCCAAGGCTGCCCACAAAATTTCATGAAATTCGGTGCAGCCGTTCTCCCGGGATGTTGGGATAAACATACATAAGGACAGATTGTCAATTCTATTTATAGATATAATTATATTATAAAAACAATATATGGCTGGTATAATTAATATATTATAAAAATCATTCCAAATTTGGGCTTGCTCCATTTTTTCAAGGAATATTACGTACACACTTACACATATCGGTGCACTTACTTACACAGTCATTTTTAATTATTTCTAGCATTTTCTAGAACTTATCTGAATCAACCAATTCAGTCGAAGGTCATACAGCGTCACCGAATCAACTTTTAAGGTAACATGCGCAGTGTTTCTTTCAGGACTTTTTAGTCAGGAGGGCGAATAAAATTTTAGGAGCGGGAGGGGGAGAGGGGAAAGTTTTCTATTTGCCCTATATAAATATATCTACATGCTGTGTCACATAAATAGGAAATAAGTTAACATAAAATGCCTCAGAACCCGCCGGAGACGAGTATTCGCCCCCTTCCCCCGGAGGTGTGTCTGAAAGAAACCCTGAACATGCGTACGACTACACTCAACATGTCTCACTCTAAAAACTGTTAAATATTACAAATGTTTCGTATCATGAAAAAAAAATCTCTTCGTAATATTAACTCTCAGCGAAAGGATTTTAAAAATATAGTTTCGTTGAAAAAAAATTTATTTTCAAAATTTGAATCAAACATTTTTTAGAAAATCTTTCGAATGGTTATAGGTTAATATTGAGTGAATTTTAAATTATGCGTTTCATTTTGGAAAGTGATTGTTCGCAAATATAATTTTTTCCATGTATAGAAATAATTTTCTTTACAAAATTCGCCGTATTTGCTATTTGACAACAAAGACCCACTGGACCCATTTCCTGTAAATCATCACTAATGGAGAACTAAAGTATATTTGAAGATTTTCACTCAATAGCTCTAGAAATAAATGGTCTTCTGTCTAAAAAAAGTATATGATACTTTCACTTGAAACTGTACACACTGCCGACATCAGTCAAGTTTCTTAAAAAGTCTTTTATAACAAAGTTTCGTCAATCTGAAAAGTTCTTCACACGCGATCAGTCCTTAAGAAAATTATTGAAAAAAAAAAAACCGAAATTTACGCCTCATATATAACATATTTGAATCTAGATAAATATTTTGATCTAAAAAAAATTCGCTTTTTTTGTATTGAAATGAACAAACTCTTTGATTCCCTTTCATTTGCAGTTAAAGCTGATTTGAATTGGCCACTGTGTTCTCTGGCAGCGCCTGATACATTTTGTAGTAATAATATGAATATGCATTTTATATGCTATTTGTTCAAGATGTCTTAAATGATTGTATTACGGAGTATCACAAAAGCCCGTCGCATTCTGTGATATTCACGAATGCCTATTCTAAGGTGAGTACATTTTCCTTAAAAAAAAAAAAAAAAATTCAAGCACTTTTCAAGAACTTTCAAGTACCATGCAATTATTTTTTCAATAACATCATTCCTTCCATATTATGAAGTTGTGTGCGTTTCTGGGAGGAAAAATTATAACAAACCGATATTATTGTTTAATGTTGAAACCGTTGAGGAAATTTTTGGGAAAAAACAATGTTGTTTAGGAAAATTTCAGCGACAGCGTACCTGCTAGAGGAATTTCTACAGAAAGCAGATCTTCTGAAAAAAAAAAACACAATACTGTGAATTTGCAGAACACTTTCAACCCTGTCTTTGTCAAGCACTTTTAAGGACTTAACCAAGAAAAGGAAATTTTCAAGTATTTTCAAATCCTTGAATGTTATGTCAAATCCTTCAAATGCTAATCTAAAATTCAAGCACTTTCCAATTTCCACCGTACGTACACACCCTGATTTTAACTACTCACCTTATCCGATGATAAGTAATATAGCATTTCTAGAAATGCCGGCTCTTAAGAAACGTACTTTTCAAAATGCTTTTATCCTGGAATCAGTAGTTTTCGAAATATTGTGTGTGTTCCAAAATTTTCAAATTAATTATACCAATAAGCATTCCATGCACAACAAATTGGCTTTCAGTAAAAGAAAAAAAATGCCCTCTTAAAGAAGCGGAAAATATAAGAAGCAAAATGGCAGATCCCATTGTGAAAAACCGATTCAGGTTTTCCTAGTCAACCCAAACCGGAAAAGTACAGATATGAAACTTTTTACAATTATGTTTAAAGCGTTCCCAGATTATGACTTTATTATACAGGGTGTCCCCAAAACATTGACCTCGGCTTTTATTCCTTAAATATGGATGTTAGACAATATATAATAAGTTACACAGTTGCGTAAAAAAAGTACAGAATTTTATGAAATCGATAAAAATTTGCAGGGGATTAGATTTAAAGAAATACAAAATTTAAATTTTTATACGGCCCCGTGCAAAAACATTTCCAATGAGTAAGATGTGCCCCATACACTAATAAGGTGATGTACACAATTTCAGCATTTTATCATTAAAAGTCCCAGAGATATGAAAAGACAAAAAGATTGACTTAAACCACTTTTCGATGCATCGACATGGATTCTCAGAGGGGAAAAATCATGTCGGCAGATCGCGTTTCAGGGGTCATATACAAATTACGAAAGAAAACAATGATTACAGAAATAAATAATAATTTTGTTATTTATTGGTACAAAAGTATAAATAATAACTTTACACTAAGATTACAAAGCTTGTTCAAAATGTTTTCCATCCATGTCAAAGTCCCATTAAAGATAAGAGGCAGATATTATTTGCCTATGATGCATTTCTGCGTAGCGTCATTTGTACTCTTGCTGTAAACATTTACATTTTAATTTGTGATTTATCCCTCACCAACTTTGTCTAAACCTATTTCTGGGACATTTTGTGATAAAATGCTGAAATTTTGTACATCACCTTATTAGTGGAGAACATTTTACTGATTGGAACTGTTTTTGTACGGGGGACGTATAAAAATTTAAATTTTGTATTTCTTCAAATTTAATCCCCTGAAAATTTTTATCGATTTCATAAAATGCTGTACCTTTTTTTACGCATCTTTGTAATTTATTATATATGTCTAAGATCAATATTTAAGGAATAAAATTCGAGGTCAATGTTTTTGGGGCACCCTGTATATTCCCTCTTACTGTCATCTTACTTATTGCTTTCATTCAAAATACATCTAGAAGATAGAGTGCATCAATATCTCAAATGTAGAGAAACATTAGAAAAAAATATGTACTGCAAACATACTTTTTATTACTTTGAAGGTATACACAATCATACTTTTGAGTATTTAGAAACAAATTTAATTGTAAATAGGCTCCAGACCGAGATCAGAAAGGGAATCGTTCGAATTGTTTTCCATATGAGAACATACAAAATCATCATATTGGGGTTCTTCTAAATAAGTCCATACATGCTCCTCAACAAGAGATAAAGCTTTAGATGCAAACCAGTGAAAAGATAAATGATTAAAAATGTCACCATAACGAAAATTATTTCGAATTTGAACTTCTGTGGCAAATTGGTTTGCAAAAAAAACATATGAAGCATTTTCTTGCAGATGTAATATTCCGTCATCCCTTTCATACCCTTTAAGACTATTCCCAAGTATGGCAAGGTTGGACAAGTTCTCCATTTTCCAATTAGCCCACAGAAGGTTGTTGTAGAGATGTAAATCACAGTGGGGCATAAAACACAGCGTCTTCTTATAAAATGTCCGTTTTCCTTTTTCATTTGTGCTTATAACATGGAAGCGCAGTTTTCCTAAATAAGCGATTTCTTCGTCTGAAAATTGGGGATCGTAGATATAGACCTGAGAACACGGTAAAATATCTTTCAGGATGAGAAGAAATCCGAGCTGGTAAAGGGAAAGTCTGCTTGAGAAAAACTTTCCCAATCCGTAGCAAATTATGTCCATGTCTTCCTCTTTCATGCTATCGGACCAGCTTGCGTTCCCCTTTGAAGAACCCTCTATAAGAAGTTGTGAAAGTGAATTGTCCTGATACCATGTATAAAAAACGCTGCTTAAATATTTTACTTCATTAAGAAATTCACTTTGTAACAGGTCATCTTGTACCTCATTCAGGATGGCATCAAAGGTCCGTTCCGTTAGCGAACCAGTTGGTGATGGAGAGTTCTCCATGGATTTGCTTAGTTTTAAGTAAATTTATAAACCTAAAAAGTAAAGTTGGAATCAGAAATTATAATAAATATAGAAATACGTTCAGTGAAATTCAATTGTAAAAGACTCAAAAATAAGAATATCTATAGTAGGAGCTCACAAGAATATGTATAGTAAAAACACTTACCCCCCCCCCCCCCACACACACACACAAACCAAATTTTGGATCCGATAGGGCAGTGGTTCCCAAACTTTCCGGTCCGCGGACCCCCTCAGAGAAAAAAAAAAAATTCGCGGACCCCTTGAAACCATATTGCAAGGGCGTGTTTCTATTGGATATGTACAACAAGCATAATTTAGTGTGAACAGTGATGCTGCTTTCTTGCAATGAGCTCCGTAATATTTGGTTTAATGTCTGATAATTTCAGTCTTAAATCACTTTCAACTTCAAGTCTATTTCTCAACTTAGATTTTAAATATGTCAGGTGGGAGAAAGCTGTTTCGCACAAGTAAGTTGTGGGAAAGGGAGATAAGCACTTAAGAGCCTTTCTTGCGAGTTGAGAATAGTCAGCCATTACTGATAACCAAAAGTCAGCTAATTGTACTTGTGAGAACAGTAATTTTAGAGAACAATCCGATGAAAAATCGGCCAAAAAATTTTCTTCTTGTGGTGTAAGAGAGTGGTTGGTTAGTAGTTCACTAGCAAATGGATTCAATATCCACACGTCACCGTCATTGGTTTCGGGAAAATATTCATCTAGCTGTAAATGCAATTGTTCCAAGTGTAATTTAATAATATTATTTATTTCCTGTGGAACATTTTCTTCAGAACTCTGGATATATTCTGCCATGGACGGATATTGTTCGAAGATCTCGGTGTCTAATCTCTGAATCCACATCTTTAATTTTTTTTCATCTCCTTGATTTTATCCTGAACTTGAAAAATAGTGTGACACTAGATCCCTGCAGGCTTATTAAGTCCATTTAGATAGTTAAAGATGTCAGCCAGATATGACAACTTCAAAATCCAATTAGTTTCATAGAACCTATTTTTAAGGTCAAAGTTAGATTCAAATAAAAATAATTTTACTTCTTCCCTCAATTCAAATATTCTGGTTAATACTTTTCCACGAGAAAGCCACCGTACATCACAATGCATTAACAATTGTTTGTGATTGCTGCCCATTTCCGCACATAATATGGCAAACAATCGAAAATTTAAAGAACGTGCTTTAATATAATTTACAATTCTAACTACCTCATCAAAACATTCCTTCAATTCTTGTGGCTTTTTTTTTTGTTGGTAACGCTTCTCTGTGGATACAGCAATGAATCCACTCAATAGATGTTGCTATAGCTTTTAATTTAGTTACCAATCCACTCTTCCTTCCATATATCGCTCTTGCTCCGTCAGTGCTGACACCTACACATTTATTCCAATCAATGTCATTCTAAACCATAAATGTGTTCACAATGTACGTTAGTGAAAGTACGTTAGTGAAGTACGTCACGTGACATAGCTAGTAGCTATGTCACGTGACTTTCCGCGGGAGAGGCGGGAGATGTTCGCTACGCCCCCTCTATTCAAAGCTGACGTCATCCGGTCTCTAGTAGTATTAATGCTCGAAGTTACATTTGACGTCCGAGCTACATCAGAGTATCGTTACCGTTAATCATGTCATTGTGCCAAAACGAAACCTACTCCCAAACAATTTAATTCTGTTTGAAGATATAACCTATCAGTTTGAAATTAATTTCATGAATGTATTTAATTCAAAGTTATTTAGAAAAAAAGTTCATTATTATTTTATTTAAAAAAATAAAATAAAAAAATAGAGTGGAGAAAAATAATGAATTTTATTTTTTTAAAGCTAACTATTTATTAGTTAAATATTGCATGTTGTTCGCAGACCCCCTAAAACCTCGTCGCGGACCCCAGTCTGGGAACCACTGTGATAGGGTATTATCAGATTTCTATGGTATAACTAATTTTTAATTTTCCTGCAATACATGGCAATATACAGGGGAAGTATTGAAATCATGTTGAAAATCGCAACTCGAGTTTTTGACGATCTACACGTTTTGAGACCTCTAGAACTCGAAAATACTATTTTTAGTGTAACGTCTCTCTCTCTCTCTCTGTGTGTGTGTATGTGCAGATTTTATATCCATTGTAACTCAAAAACGAACTGACCGAATTTCATAAAATATTATAGATGAATCACCTGTGGGGTACCCTGGTGCTGACTGGATTTAGGTACAATTTGGAGAAAAAGAATCTGCCTTTTTTTACGAAAATGTCTATTTAAAAAAAGTCTAACTAAAAAACTAGCTAAAAAATAATAAGACCAAATTTCGCAAAATTTGGTGGATAAGTCACGTATGGCTTAAAGTGGTAATGATTAGATTTTGATACGATTCAGAAAGAAAGAACCTGCTATTTTTTTATTATTTGTTTGCGAAATTTCCCACAAAAATCGTCAAAATCTAAAACAAGAGATTACGTATGCTCAAATATACCAATTTAATGCTTGTTTTATACTCGTTGTTGTTGCAAATCCCCTAAGATTAGCAGAGCTAGATCAGGTCCATGACATTATACCCCCTAAAGAAATCCAGCACCAACAACGGACTGGCAGCAAGATCCAGCATGGAAAGCCCCAGGCACGCAAGAATATGAACAGGGGAGGCCTGCTCAGAAGAACACTTGGTTCAGACCTCAAAACACTTAAGAGCCCTCAGAATATTTCATAGATCTGAGACGCCCACTGAGAAAGCGAGTATGAGTAGTTTGATGCTGCCTATTACAACTAAGTGCCAGAGAACCAGCCGGTCGGTTCCCCTGACACCAGTGGTGCACTGGTGGAACGAGCCAGGTGTTTTTGTTTTTGCATTTTGTCCTGGAGAAAAGTTCCACATAGGTAAGAGGCGCAGAAGGCAACCCAAGCACCCGCCTTGGCCAGGGTGTCCGCGATCTCATTTCCCTCGAGGTCAACGTGAGAAGGAATCCACTATAGGTGGATCCGATGAGACGAGGAAAGTCGTTTCAACTTTTTAAGAATAGTTACTCCTATATTATCCCTCGCATTATGCCAATTGGCCACTTGGCCAATTGGCATAATGTGAGGCATAATGGCATAATGTGTTGGACAGAACTCCTGCTATCAGACAGGATCCAGATTTCATTTGCCTGAGTGAGTGACACAAGCGAACCAAGGCCTTCATCTATGGCTATCAGTTCACTACGACAAACAGAACAGAAGTCAGGATTCCTCCTTTGAATCTTTACTTCCTGGTTTTGTTATTTGATGTAAATTCCACTACCAGCACCATCACGATCGTTCCTCCGTATACACCCGAACAGCGTCCGCTGGAATATCATTAATTCTTTCGAGAACCAGTTGCCTTAAATAAATAGGAAGATTCGTTTGCTTATTCACATGAACAGGAAGATCAGTATGAAAAAAAATTCCAGGTAGACCCTCCGATGGATCGATGCACTGTGTTTAGTTACCCAATGAAAACGAAATTGAGGTAAAAGTGCAAATTCAACGTAATATAAAATAATGTTGGGTGTTATTTTGTGCCATTAAACTTAATGAATTATTGAAGAAGCAAAGAGAACGGGAATATGAATCTGCAGGGAAAGTTATGTGCTGCCCATATCAAATTTTCACTTCCCCTGCAATATATAGTAATGTATAAAGAAAGTTTTGGAATCATGTCGAAAATCGCAACTCGAGTTTTCGACGGATTTACACATTTCGGGACTTCTAGAACACGAAAAACTATTTTCAGCGTGAGTTCTCTATGTGTGTGTGTGATGCATGTATCCACTTTTCATTTAAAAACTAATTGACCAAATTTTATAGGTAAGTTAATTTAAAAGGTAGGTCATTTTATAGGTCAGTCACGTGTGGGTGACCCTGGCTGTGATTAGTTTTTGGCATGTTTCGAAATAAAAGAACCCGCCATTTTTTCCGAAATGGCACTCTCAAATATTTCATGTATCCACTCTAGCTAAAAAATTAATTTACCAGATTTTACAAAGCTTGGTGGATAAGTCATTTGTAGGGTACCTTGGGGATGATTAGATTTTGGTGCGATTCGAAAAAAAAAATAACCTGTCATTTTTTACTTAATGGCTAGCAAAAATCGTTAAAATCTAAAATGAAAAACCACGCCTTCTCAAATGCATTAATTAAATGCTTGTTTTGTAAGTAATTTTTGACCATGAAAATAATAAGACCAACCTCATTTCTTTAGATCTAGCCGTTCTCGAGATATATTAATTTGTTCGAATTTTTTGCTACGCCGGTTTTGAGAATAAATCCAGGATCTAAATAAAAGCAAAAGCTGAATTAAAAATGTAAATTTAGTGTAATTCCAATTAATTATGCGTGTTATTTGGGGCAATTAAACTCAATTTAATAAATTATTGATGAACTAAAGAAAAAATTAGTTTGAATCTGCAAGGAAAGTCATGTGCTGCTCACATGAAATATTTAATTACAAAAGACGAACATTTTAAATAACTTTGCAATTACTAACTTTTGAATTTTAACATTTTAATTTAGTTTATTACTGTCTTTATATACAAGATGTTTCACAGAGGACTCCCTAGTTTTGAAATGAAACAACTCGAAAACGGGTCGGTAGAAGACTGAAACAAGTGATATATTTATTGGGAAAGTCAATAAACATATCACTTGTTTCAGTCTTCTATCGATCACCATTTTCGAGTTGTTTCATTTAAAAGTTAGAGAGTCCTTTGTGAAATACATTGTTTATATAATGTATAAGAAAGTATTGCGACAGGATCGAAAATTCAAATTCGAGTTTTTGACGGGAGAACACGTTTCAAGCATCCCTGAACACGAATCAAACATTTTTGAGATGATGTCTGTGTGAAAGTATATGTGTCTGTGTCAGTAAGTCTGTGGGGCCCCGTTCACATGCACATTTTAAAGCCGGTATTATAGCCGCATTTTGCTCGTGTCACCGTTCCCATGTCCAAGCCGGCAAAATACCGGTTTGAAAGAGGGTTGAAAGGAGGTAGAATTTTGTGTGTATGTTCCTTCTTATTTGAGGGAACGAAGCTTCACCCCCGAGGTGACGATAGAAGGCTTGCTTTCGGAGGTGACGAACGAAAGGGAACGAACGAAAGGGTGACGAACGAATTGGGGATTTTTACCCCCAATTTCATGTGCGCAGCTGCAATTTCTTGAAAAACATGGATACTGGGATGCCTCGTGAACCTTGTATACAAATTCTATCTGAAGATTGAACAATAGTGATGAACTTATAGCATTTTATATAGATTATTTTGCATTCATTACACGGACTTATTTACGAATTAAACGGATCCATTCTTATTATACATCAGAATTTAATGAACGGAGAATCCTACTGAAAAAGACTGATGGGGTATGTACATTTTGTTTATTTGAGCTAACTGTTATCTCATGAATTAGAAATATTTGTTCGTCGATTTCAGGACAATTTTTATAGCAATGTTTGTTTCTTAATCACAAAACGTATACAATTAAGTGTTAATTAAAAGTCGTAAGCCAGCTGATTTTCCTTTGAAGCAGCAACTTTAAAATATAATGTTCTGTTTCTTGGGCAAATGTTCTGGATTTATCTAAGTAGTTTTTAACAAATGATAAAAAGACTTTCTTAGATTTATCTAAGAAAGTCTTAAAAAAAATTTATCTAAGATTTTCTCCTTATATAAAACTATCTTAATACTCATTTATTTTATATTGTTAAAAAGGAGTATAATGTGTTTATATTTAAATGAATATATGTTGTTAATTATTGTAAATAAATTTATACATTATATTTCAAGTTTGATTATTTTAGTTTTGTATTCTAAGCTTTTACATATCAAAGCGAAATGTCCCATAACTTGAGATGATGTGATTATGATGTCAGTAGTATGATTAGTAAAAATTGCGTTTTATAATTATGTATATCAATAACAAAGTAAAATGTTCAAAATTACTTTACATACATACATTTTGCAATAAACTAAACTGTGTAAATTAGCTTACAAAATGTTAATATCCCCCCCCCCCCCGAAAAAAAAGAAGAGAAAGAATACTACATGATTGCTAGTATCAGAAATATAAATTATTTTTATATATTTTAGACACTACATATGAAGTCGATTTTATTTTATTAATTTTATTTTTGGATTACTTAGAGGACCAACTATTTTACTTATCAATGAAACGTGCCCATCATAAGTATTTTTTATACTGCTATATTAAAAACATTATTTTTAATTGTGGTATTAGTGATATAGGAGATTTTTCATATCTGGGCCATGCAGTAAGGTCTTATGTGTTTTTAATAAAAATTGAGTTATACCGATTTTATAATAGTTAAAATGTATTCGGTATAAATGTGCATATTTTTTTCTCTATGCCAACTTCTTATATCGATTTATCTTGAATAAAGTTTCTTAAAATGGTGTTATACTTTTACCACTAATTCAAGTTTATACATCATAATTTAGCTAGCTTAAAAATGAAGATTAAATGAGAAAAAAATTTTTTTTACTTTTAAGAATGAATTCTGTAAACAGTTTCATGGAATAAAACTTTATATATATATTGGAATAAGCATATATTTACAGTTTTAGAAATATATTAAATTTAATTTTGGCATATTATTTTTAATTTGATGTTTAGTTTATAAAGATAAAATTATTTTGTTTCTCATTTCCGCACATTTGCTATATTAAATAGATAAAATAATAACATGGAATAATGAACTAAAAATAATACGCTTTTTAAAAAAGCAATTAAAAAAAATGAAAAATATATATTGTTTACCAAAAATGAATGTCAAAAGTATTTAAGAAAAATTGGTCCTAGCTAACCGGTAGTAATGGGAGTTGCACATGTGAACCGGTCTAGAATGTATCCCGGAAAATAACCCCTTTTTCACCCCAATGTTTCATGGCCGAAAAATACCGGCTTGCATGTGAACGGGGCTTATGTCTCACGAACAAATGGAGTGATATGAACAACATTTGGTACAAAAATTACAATCCGTGAATCCTAAAAGCCTAGTGTTTTTATACGCAATCGAATGTTCAGAACCTCATAAAATTTTGGAAAAATCATTTTTACTGTAAAACTAGCATTCATTGCATTATATAAAAAAGTCATGTGCTGCCCACATCAGAATTTTCTTTTCGTATATATCAAGTTGACAACATAAACAAAATTACGTAGCTGAAACCAAGAAATTTAAGCTAATTTTCAAAGTAAGATTGCAGTGTTAGCACACTTTGTGCTCAATAGAAATTGCTGCTAAACTAGTAATTAACTAAAGCTGCAAAATGGGAACTCTACAACATATTGAATATTTCTAAAAAATCCAAAATACAAACATTATAGATAGATAAGAAAAAAATAATTACAATGTTAACCTGGACAGTGGCGAATATTTTTTTTTCTTTGGAGGAGGGATAAGTTTTTGTTTAAAATCTCGTTCATACAGGAACGTTAACATCTAAGAATTTGGAGCACCTGTGGGAGCAGATAAAATGCTATTTGGGAGCAGGTCTACAAGATTTAGGAGCGGCTCATTAGGAAATTAACAAAGTACATTCAGTGTTCTACCTTGTATTAATTAATTTTTTTCAACACAAAATATACAAACATAAAAATGCATCACAGATTACTTTTTCTAATGCAGGGATGGATTTATATCCCGACTGGTGGCTGGCAGCTGACTACTTCCCAGGGGTCCATTACTATATTTTATAACCTGATGGTAGTGCTTTAATTATTTCTATTTACATAAATCAATAAATGAAAATATTCATTTGAAAATAAAATACTGAAGTGTCTTTGATAGCAGCATTCTGACATGGTTAAAAATCCCTTTTAAGTTTTTAATATTTTCTAAAGTTAATAGTAGGATCAGGATCCCCGCTAACATATTCCAGCAGCCCTGTTGAGTTGAAATTGCTGTTTTAGCTATCAGTGTTTAAGAACTTTATTTTCGAGAATAAGGAAAATGATTATTGCCCTAATTAAGTAAAAAATTGGTCATAATTTCAAATTAAAAATTGTGAAATTTGGGAGCCTCATCTGAAGTGGGAACCCAAAACGGTTAAAACGTATGAAGAATGCTAATTACAATTTCACTAGAGTAATGCTCTGGAATTAAACTCTTATATTTAATAAGAAAGAGAAGCTTAACATATTGATCATAAAATATGTTATCGTAAGAGAATAATGTTTAAGCTGAGCAAAAATAAATAAATAAATAAATAAATAAATAAAATAATATGTTCACCACTGACGACCTCATATTATAAATTTTATGATTTGGAGCAGGATGGGAGCAAATTTCATAAGGAACCCTGTTTGGAGCATTTCGTTTCGATAGGGGTAGAATTAACATCACTGTACATAGGTGAAATATATATAGGTACAATTTAGATAAAAACATCGTTTTATCTGGTATAGACGATTTTAGTTTTATTTTGGGTGTGTGTGTGTGTGTGGGGGGGGGGTGAAACCTATAGTGAACCTGGATATTAAACTAGTTAACAATAAACTACTGAATTATTTCAAACTATTCACATATTACACACATAAAGCTAATATAAAACTAAACATATTAATATAAGCAATGTCTGAACACGTGGACATATTCTGGTGATAAAATGTCTATGGTATATCTATGGTCTTTAATTACAAAAGTCTGACATTTTAAATAACCCTGCAATTGCTAATTTTTGAATTTTTAAATTTAAGTTAGAGATTATTTTTCATATATGTCTAGTTGACAACATAAACAGAATTACGTGGCTGAAATTAAGAAATGCAAACTAGTTATAAAAGAAATATAACAGTGCTATAACATTTTGTGCTCGATATAAAAATTGCTGCTGAACTAGTAATTAGCTAAAACTTAAAAATTTGTAACTACTGCATATTGAATACTCATGAAAAGTCTAAAATAGAAACATTAAATATAGATGAGGAAAGAATAACTACACTATTAAACTAAAGCTTTATTTTTTTTCGGGGGAGGGGCAAGATTGTTTTAAATCTCGTACGTAGGTACAATATACGTATTTATGTGAATAATTTAGGCAAAACAGTGAAGTTATACAGTGCAGACGATTTAGCTTTTCGCTGGGAGGGAGAAAACATGTAATTGTATATATCTTCAGCTAAGACAATAATATGTGTTACATTTTAAAGTACTGCATACAATGTCATACATAAAATAAATTCTGAAACTAAAATACATGTAATTACAATACTTACGTTTCTAATAAAAATGAACTTCAAATCAACTACCACGTGTAATATTCACAGTCTCAGAAGAAATATTCAGTCAACGCTAATCTTTGACTTCTGCTAAACTTGTTGGATGGCTTCGTCTCTCGGTGGCAACGCTTAAACCCGTACTATAGTGCCTAGAAGAGATAGCGTGTCCACAAAAGGATTAGTTTATATCACAGATTAATATGTAATGACCTGTCACTCTCGATTTCGCAGAGCCCTCAGAGCTGGACTAAAATGAGGGTTAGCGGGCTCTTGGTGATGGTCTGGTTTGGTCTGAGCACTTGGCGATGGTATGGTTTGGGTCAAACACAGAATACTATATTCAGAAGGTTCACTCCCATAGGAGCCTATGACAACATCGTTAACATAGGATTTCGTATAGACACTAGCGTTCGCGGAGCCAACCATCGCAGCTATGACGTAAAAAAAGCTCGATTGCTAGATTTGGCGACTATCGCTCAATTGGCGATTTTATGTTAATGTGGTCAAAAAAATAACGGAACCTGTACTTTTTTTAATTTTTTAAACTATAAACATGATCAGCATTTAAAAATACTTTTATCTGTAATATGTGTAAATTTAAATAAATAAACATAGATATATATTTAATTTATGTAATCATAAACTAAATAAAAAATTAACGCATTACATCACTGTAAATCATTATCCACCAAAAATTACAAACTAACATACCCAAAAGACTGAAATATTATATAATATTTTTAGCCTAAAAAATGTACTAGCATGTTGATTGTTAAATTGCTTAGTTTTTAATTTATTCTGGAATGCTGTTAGTATAATGTTTTTTTAAATACACTAATATTCTTATAATAAATAATAAATTTACATAAATGCATTATCAAAGATGTCGAACTCAATCGCTAAATACAAAAAGGGGGGGGGGGGGTGTATTTTGTACATTACGTCAGTTAGTAAAAAGCATGTAAAATATATACACATTCCATATCATATTCAACTTACTCTAGAAATAGCTATCCAAATAATAATTGTTATACATTTTATATAAATGCGGAAAAAGTTTTTTAACTAATAATACCACTGCTTCTTTGAATTTAGTCTAGTCGGCAGTGATAATGCTTCACCAATTTCTTATGCTGAACACGTGCATAGGATAGGATGAAATATGGGATGGATAACAAATAATCTTTTTATTTAAATAAAAATAAATTACATACCTTGTAAACGTAATCCCTTTTCTTTTGGTAATCCATAAAAAATAAAATAATTGATTATAAAATCCAAAATAGCAGTAAAAGTATGTTTTCCACGTGTAAACATGCGATGTTAGAACAAAGTTCTTCCAAGTGTTTCGTTCAGTACCAAATAGGGTTATATAGCAGAACGTCTTGGCAAAAACCGTCACAGACCATCGCCAAGCGTGCCAACCTTGATATTGGATTTAATTTTGGTTGGCGGTTGAGGGCGCTGCGGTAGTGAATGAAACGTCTGTATATATTACTCTGTGGGTTCCAAGACGATTTTCAATGTTGTAACCCTGTAGCATGCATGCATTGTAGCGTGGTTTGAGTAACATGCAAAAGGATTACTGAGAGGAATCCTCAGTGTGTCAAGCTTTGATTAGCTATCACTAGATGGCGCAACATATTTGGAGATGAATCCGTTCGAAATTACTGAAGAGCGATAATTCGTCATTTCTATATACTGTCCTACCGCCACGAGAAAGTCCCCAGACAGCAGACGGTTTAGTGGCGGTCGCTATGGAAACAGGTTATTCCACTGCATTTTAGGTGTGACGGAAAGCGCTTCTTTCGATTTGGCGCAGATAGAACCAACGAAAATCGCATTTCGCTTTGTACTGGGCTCAATGCTAAACGCTTGCATTCTGTGATTTTTAAAGCTGTCAAGTAACTTGTATCGTGTTGCACACTTTGTGGATTTTGTCTAGTTGAAAAATGACTACATTTAAAAGTGGAAAGATTTTGCATTCGCAAGCATGTGCAATAGTCCACAATGTTACGGCATTTTTTGAAGAGGAAAAACCGCAAATTTTCTAAAAATACCAATTTCAAATGCATTGAAGAGAACTGCGGAAGCGACAGAGATTTCAGCGTCATCAGTTAAAACGATAAAATGTGAGGGGAAATCGCTTAATGAAACTGAAATAAGTATTTTATCTATTTGAACAATTTATAATTATTGCTTAAAGAAGCTATTTTAAAAGTAACACAAAATGAATGGAAAAAACACAACACATTGCAAAAATAGAGAATATTTATTGGAAGAAAGATGGACTGATAGAAGATATTGTGAAGAAATTAATGATAAATCTGTCGGAAAGCGAGTCAGACTCTTCTTCAAGTAAAAACATTTCAAGTGATTCGGACATAGTAGATAATAATTATTCCAATGAATGTGAATGAATATTTTATAATTGATTGAAAAATATGAAAAGAATGAATATTTTGCTATATATAAATCAAAATCATAATATCTAAGTCATAATTTTGCTTATTTATCATTTATTTTTTCCTTTTTGCTGGCTAATAATTGTGTAACTTGCTGATTGAAAAGTGTAATAATTTTCATTTAATTCGAAATTTAGTTTTAAACAAAATGATATAAATTCTAGCTTTAAATTGTAAGCTTTTCTCTCCCAAAATCGCCCGAACCTAAAAGAAAATATCTAAAACTACTTTGTTCTAATAGATTGACGGCTTCCCGTAACCGCTGTCGCCTATAATAACAAATTATTTTCTGAGTTTAAATGACGAGAAATTTTTAAGTTAATTTATAATGTAATGTCATTTAATACGAAAATTTTGTTTAACTGTCGGATAAAAAACATCTATTTTCTTTTAGTACATCATAATAAACGAAACGGATTCTTCGCTTAACGAAGTGCGCTTGATTTGCCAAATGTTGCAGTCGATTTTAAACCCTTCTCCCTCCTTTCTTCGACTCGTCTACTTGCGGCAACCCTGTTCAGAGACTTTCTCGTGGCGGTAGGACAGTACCCCTACCTCTAATAACATACATTGCGCGCCAAAAGATGAGTTTCATTTCCTCTATTGAGAGGTGACGTACTTTTCGGGTACGAATTTATCAGAAACAAGTTTGTCTACCCTGACCATTGATTTTGATGATTTTCTTTAACCTGATGATTCGAAATTTGCATTTTTTTCCATTTGATTGAAGATATGCTGATTTATACTTTTATTTTGTAGGCTTGTTAGAAAGTTAGGTTTTTCGAGTTACAGCTTTTCACTTTTTTTTCATTGGACTTTCAAACTATTATTATTATATCTCAATGGTAATATTGTAAAAATAATTTTGTAGTTAATAAATATTCCATTTTTAATCACCTTTTTTTGAATCCTCATTTACATAATAGAAATTCGGCTAAACTCAAAAGATTTAAACGCGGTAAAGGAAGCTCCCCCCCCCCCCCCCAACATGATTTTAAAGCTGAGATTAAAAGTATGCATCAATATTTTAACAACTCATTTCAATGGAAATTTATAAAATCATGGGTATTTTCGGTTAAAGAAAAACAATTAAATACAGTTTATGCTATTTTCTTAAAATTAAATCTAACTAATGAACATTTTAATCATATTTTCTATGATTTGCTCATTACTAGATCAAAATATTTAAAAATAAAACTTAATCATTTTCATAATAATAATTTTTCTAATTCTTATTGTGTAATATCTTTTAAGCATCCCATTTATAATTCTATCAATTTTAGGAATTTATTTAATCGGTTTCATCATTTATTGCCAGTTAAGGATTTAAATGTTACTAAGACTTTTAAATACAACAAGCCTATTGGTAGAACAATTTTTAATTACAATGAAATTTCCCAATCTCTATCAGACGATAAGGATTCCTTAACTAATTTGGATGGTGAATGTATTTGTAGAGTTGATAATTATGCTAATCTTATAAATCCACACTTGTGGCATATAGTTACTGGAGACTTAGCCATAGTTAAAGATAATTCTTTAAGAACCTTAATGCCATTTGGTACAAAATTCAGGTTACCTTCTAGTAATAATTCTAATAAAGTCTTGAAATCAATAACTCTTGACTTTGATAATTATATTTATGGATTAGCTTCTAAATATGCTCAGCCTTTAGAGGCATTTAATATGTGGAAATTTACTATTTTAAAGTCTATTAAAAATGCTATTTGGAGTATCAATTTATCAAGATCTATATATAATATGGATAATATAAAACTCTCTTTAAATGATTTACATAAATCTTTTGTTATTATGTTGATAAAGCTTCTAATAATTATGCTATTATCTGTAAAAAATTCTATATACATCATCTGTGAGATTATTAAAAAAATAATAGTCTAAACTTGATTCACACTCTGTTAATAGTATCAAATTGAAAATTATCAATATGTATAGTGATTTAGATATTAATAATAAATTTTTGAAATTTCCATATATTGTGCTTATTCCTAAATTTCATAAAAATCCTATTAAATTTAAAACTGTAACTAGTGGTCATAATTCATACTCTACTACTGCTAGTAAATTATTACTAAATTATTTAAATGTACTAAATAGTAATTTACGAGATTCTAGTAATAACTACATTATTCTCAATAATAGTAAAGAATTAAAAAATAAATTAACATCACTAGGTAAAATAATAGGATTTCAAACTTTTGATTTTAAAGATCTATTTAATAATATTAGGATTACTGATCTTTATGATGTCATATTAGCTTTATATAATGCCTATATTACTAATCATTCTCACCTACCTAAATTTACCAATTTTCCTAAATTTCTCCATTTTGTTCTTTTCAATAATTATATTTTTCAAGGTAATAAATTATAATTAAAATAAATTATAATAAAGTCTCAGGTGTTCTACAAGGTGGCTGTAGTAGCAGTATGTTAGTTAATTTATACCTATATCATTATGAAAAATTCTTTACTTCTACAGATTATAAAATTTATAGATATGTAGATGATCTGATTTGTTTAGTATTTACTGATAATTATGTCACAGATATAGATTTCTATCCGGAGAATTTGGAATTAATACCTAATGAAACTACTATTAGTAAAAATATTAATTATTTGGATTTAAATCTAATTATAGAACCTACTAATGGGATAGTTACTAATATATATGATAAAAAAGATTCTTTTTATTTCAATATTAATAAAATATTACCTTTTAATTCCTGCATCTCGATTCAATTGTTTAGAAATATTATACTTAATCAACTTTTCAGAATTTATAGATTATCAGATAAAAAATTTCATGCTTTGTACATAAATAACCTTCTACTTACCAGTAAATTATATGAATATCCACCGTATTTAGTAAATGGTATAGTTACTAAATTTCGATTAGCCTAAAATTCTTAATATTCTCGCCTTAGTATCTTATTTTAGCCTTACTTCTGCATTCTTTTGTTTTTACTTTACAATATATATTCATCTTTCTATTTTGCAGCTTTTACTGTAGAATATCAGATTTTTACTGCCATTGCGTAGTACGGTTTTTATTACTCAATTTGGCAACGGTAAATCACTTCTTTACTCTTCAGCGTATGGCAACATTGGTCTCGTCTTTTTTTGCTTGTCACGGTTGCACGTTTGAGGTGCATTTTAAGGTATTTATGTTTCCTTTCTATTTTTTCAATCTTTATGCTTGTCGTCCTATTAGCACATGTTTATAAATAAAATCTATCTTGTGTTTCAAAAACAAGCATTTTTGTGTTCATTTCGTTTAAAATATTAGGACTTGATAACGAATTTTTTTGAAATGAACTATTCTTAAGCCTAGAGCTCTTCCACGTGCAAGCTTTAATGCTTGATTATTTTGGTATATCTTTTTTCGATTCCTCTCCATTGACATTTGCTGATTATCTTTAGCTTTCTGAACTGTAATATGTATTATAATTTCCTCTTTATTGTTGAATTTCATTTTGTTTTATTTCACTGTATTCTGTAGGCATAAAATTTTTTTAAGATAGTGTATTATGAGTTACTTCTTCCATTCTACCATTGGATTTACTATTTTAATATTTTATTTATATATATATATATATATATATATATATATATATATATATATATATATTCATTATATATATATATATATATATATATATATATATATATATATATTTACAATGTAACATCCCTCCTCTTTTTTTCCAATGACCAGGCAATTGAATCTTTCATCATTCACCCATACACCGACCAGAACCGTGAACCTTTAGCCGTCATATGACGTTGCCCCAGCGCACCAGTGGGGGTAGGAACACACTCCGCCCAACGACGCAACATCCATGCCTGAAGGTGGGACTCGAACCCACAATCCGGCGGCCGAATGATCGCTAGGAAACGCTTGCCTTGACAGTTCGGCCACCGCGTCGGCCGCCCAATTGAATGTTAAAAATCAAAATTGTCTAGCTGAAAATTAAAACAGTTGAAATGTAAAGACTTTTAGAATTCGAGTGCTTTGAAAGTAAATGGTCTTACTCAAAATTAACAATTTTTGATCATAAGACAAGTTCTATTAGTAACTGTTCATGTCTTATCATCAAAATATTATATACTAAATTTCTCGGAATGACTGTACCTTTTACCCAAATTTTGCTCGACGGATAAGCAAAAGGTCAGGCATACAAACAGGAAGGATGAGAGGGGGCTGAAGTGGGCTCTGCTCACAGGGTCTGCAGTCACTTTCCATGGGATTGCAAATGACATGTGTTCAGAAGTTTGTAGAACGTATATTTTAACCAAAATCTCTAGTAAAACAATACCTTATACTTAGTACCTATACTACTTATATTCTCGTAGATTAGAAGATATACCCATGTATTTGTAGAAGATTAATCGTACAATCTACAATATATGAGTTTCAAGAATTTTTGATATAATAAAACAATGGCATAATAACTTCGAAATATCAATAATCCCTGAAAATATCAATAATAATAATATTTAAATCTGAAGAACTTGATATTATCTAATCGACAATGTAATGTCAATGAAATTCATTTTATATACATATCTTTATTATTGAAATCGGAAAAGATTTAATAAAAATCGTATGCAGCATAAACACATTGGATTTAAATCCTTTGTTAAGCGACACAATATCATTTGCTTCAAATAAATTGGAAGAAAATATATCGTCTGAATAATAAGTCTCCATAGAAGGTTTGGCGACATTTTCGTCAATTTACGACATTTTAAAAAATCGCCAAATTTATCGCCAAGTGGGGCTGTAGAATTAGCAATCTCATTTGGCGACAAATTGACGAAACATCATTACAAGACTATCCCCTATCAAAAGACTATTAACTTCATTGATTTAGCGCAATTTTATCAATTTCAAGATATTTTTATAGATTTACAAACATTTTTCCCAATTTGGCGACATTTTAAAAAGTCGCTAAATGTGTTACTAAGTAGGGCGGTTGGAATGACAGACAAATGCTACCGAAACATCATTTCAGTACTCTCTTCTAAAAAGAACAAATTTCATTGATTTGCGTCGTTTTCATCAATTTGGAGACATTTCCGTCAATTTCACAACGTTTAAGAAAAGTTGCCAAGTTAGCGATGTCCCGCCAAATTCGTAGCTCTAAATATGCAGATCTAAAGAATAAAACATCCTGATCCAGTTTGTATATACTAAATGTAAACACTAAAAGTGTATTTAGAATACATAGCCGTTCTACTCTTTTTCTGTTTCAACAATAGGCTAAATAAGTTTATTGGCTTAACACAATGTATGAGTTTATCAGTTAAACACAATATATAAGACTGAACACTCTTTGCGAAAATAAATTAAAGTGATGTACATAATCCGCAATTCATATAATTAAAAGAAAAATCAAACAGTTCATTTATAAGATATATTTTATATACATTTATTTATTATTCAAATCGAAGAAATAATAAGAAAAATTAACAAACACATTTGATTTAATTGCGTTGCTGAGCAACATGATATAAGATAGAATCTTTCTCAAAAAATGCTGATAATTAAATAACCATTTTGATTTCTTAATGCTTTTCATTGTTAAGTAAAATCCTGTGAAAAATAAACGATGGTGATAGATTTTCCATTTAAATTCATGTTTCAAACAATTTATGCTTTTAGAAAGTGACTAATTAGCGCAAAAATCTCATACCAAACTCAGAGATAAAGTTTTAATTCACTTTCACGTTTTAAACAAATGATTTCTAACCTTTTCGTTTGGAGGAACCAGGGAGTTAGAGAGTAGAACTCCCAGGGAAAAGTTTCGTTTTTCATTAGTTTCTCAACATCCCCCGGTCTTAGAAACTTGAAACTTAGACTAAATTTAAGGGTGTCTATTTCAAGGCTACTCACAAAATTTCATTAAATTTGGTTCAGCCTTTCTCTCGGGATGATGAAACAAACAAAAGTTTCGTTTTCCACTAATATCTCGAGAACCACTAGTCGTAGAAACTCGAAACATAAACTAAATTTTAAGTGAAACTATTTCAAGGCTACCCACAAAATTTCATCAAATTCAATTCAGCCGTTCTCCCGTGATGATGGGACAAACAGAGATGGATTTTCAATTTTATTTATATGGATAATAATTAAAATAATTACTCCACATTTCATGAAAATCGTTTAAATCATTCGAGAAATATTACTCTTCCTAAAGGGAAGATAACATTTATAATATTTAGAGTGCAGTTTTCGTAATTATAATAATCTTACTCAATTTTATTCTATTCTTTCAATTTGTTCAACAGATATTACTCTGCATATGGTAAAAATGCCTTTTTTTGTTTTACTTTTATCCCAAAACATCTGTTTTTTCTGAAAACTGTTTTTTTCTTTTAATAAAATTTTCTTCTCAGACACAAAGTTCCTCTTTTCAAAGAAAATCTTCGTGAAATCTGCGCAGTCCTTCTGTCTACAAAACCCTTCATTTGCAAATTTAACTACCATACATCCTACTTGGATAAATTGAACACTCTCAGCTGAACAAGAGAATTAAGAATAAATCTGAATGAAGGAAATCTGATCTCCTGTAATGTCGGCAGTCATTTCAGAGTGAATATACATAGTGGGTATATATAGTGGTATAGAGCAGTGGTTCTTAACCTTTTTAAGCCGCGACCCAAATTTGAGAAATATGTTCATGTCGCGACCCAAAAAAAAGTCAAAATTTTTTCATTGCTTTATTTTAGATCGTATTTTTAAAAAATCTTCAATCCTACGATGATTTTTTTTAACTTACAAATTTTTTATTTATTTTTTTTAATAATAAAGATAAACAAAAGTACTTTTCGATCCAAGGAAAATTTAATTAATAATCAAGTGTTTTTAATAATTTTTATTGACCAAATTAAAATATATTTATAACTTTTTGAAAATAATTGACATTTTAACTTATTCCTAAAAAAAAAGAAATATCAATACATATGTTAAGTCTTTTAAATGTTAAATGCAAGTCATACAGTTTTAATGAGAACCTTGTGCTTGAATACATTTTGAAAGATCTTCAAACCTCGGTTGAATGCTTGTCAAGGAGCACCTTATATCTATTTCAGGATTTAACTTGTTCCGGTAATTGTTTTTGATTACACACAGAGCCGAAAAACCAGCCTCACACATATATGTTGTTGAAAAGGGCAATAATACTTTTAGGGCTTCTTTAACAATTATTGGCTTTTCGGTTTTTAATTTTAACCAGAAAGCACATAAAGGTTCAGTGTTTTTGTAGAAATTGTATCGAAGTGCTTGGTCACTTTGTATTTCTATTAATTGTTCTTGAAATTGATTAATATTAACAAATTCCTCATGCAAATCACTTACATCAAAATTAAATGGCATTCGAACCCAATTATATTTGAAAACATCGTCTGCAGGGAAATATCGATCAAAGTCTGCTATTAGTTTTTCTAAATGATTAATAATAATTTTCTGTATTTCAAAATCTGTGATATCAATATTATTGTCTTCAACAAGTAAATTAAGAGTCGGGAATGAAGCAAGTTTCTTTACTTCAACCTTATTTCTCCATAATTTGAGTTTATTTTTAAAACATGTAATTTTTTCAGTTAATTCAATAATAGTATGATTACGTCCTTGCATAGACGTATTTAGATTATTTATTTCAAATAAAATATCTGACAAATAAGCAACTTGAGTAATCCACTTCAACTCGGAGAATTTAGATGCTAATGGGTGTTTCTTTTCTCTCAAAAATAATTCGACTTCTGTCCGTAATGATAATACTCTTTGAACAACTTTGCCCCGGGACAGCCATCTAACTTCAGAATAATATAATAAATGTTCGTATTCTGCACCAAATTCGAAACACAGTTCGCGGAAAATTCTACAGTTAAGAGCTCTTGATTTGATAAAATTGACTACCGCAACAATTTCATCCAAAACGATACATAATTCGGGTGATAATTTTTTTAAACAAGATTTTGTCTATGTAACAAACAATGAATCGATATAATTTGTGGATTCATTTGTTTTGCTCTTGTCGAAAATCCCTTTTGAGATGCTGTCATGGCAGCTGCACCGTCGGTGCAAATACTGAAACACTGATTCCAATTTAATCCTTCTTCTTTAAAAAACGAATCGACCATAAGAAAAATATCTTCACCTCTAGTTGTTGTTGACATTGGTTTGCAAAATAAAATGTCCTCCTGTATATCTGTTAAACCTGGATACCGCACGTAAACCATGAGTTGAGCATCTTTACTTACAGCTGTCGTTTCATCCAGTTGAATACTAAATAAACCAGCAATTTTTATAGCTGAAATAAGTTGATTCTTAATATCAAATGACATATCATTAATTCGTAAACGAATTGTATCATTTGATAATGGTATCTTTTGTAATTTCTTTGAACTTTCATCTCCGCACATGATACGTGCCATGTCAATGGCAGCAGGTTTTATAAGTTTTTCAGCAATATTATGGGGTTTCTTTTGTCTTGCAATATGCCAAGCCACATGAAAAGAAGCAAGTGTAGCTTGTTTGGCAGAATTTATAAAACCACTACTACTTGGTGCATCCAAACGCTGTCTTTTTAAATGGGCTTCTTTTCTTTCGAAAAAAGTACGATCTTTTCCCTCAAAGGAAAAATTTTTATGTTTTGCATCAAAATGTCTTTTAAGTTTGTTCGGTTTCATCGATTCATTATTTAATATTTCACTGCACAACACGCATTGCGGCTTGTTCACTCCTCGATCATAAATGCAAGTAAAACCTAATTCTAAAAATGCTTCCTTGTATTCACGTTTCGCCATTATTAGGGTGATTACAATTTTACAATACGCACTGCAGCTTGATCATTCCACTATTAATAATAAGACAAAATTTGTTTCTAAAATGCTTGTATTCACGTTTCACTGTTATTACACGTTTGACTGTTATTCACAACACAATACGCAGAAACGAGTTTTTGACAGAGAGCTTACTGAGTCTGCGCGCACGCAAAGCAATGGCGTGCGTATTACCAACACCTCCTAGAAGAGAAAGCCTCAGGACAGGAATTGGACGTCACTTCCGGAAGGCCATTCGCGAAGAGCGGTAAAACCGAAACATTGTATTAGGGAATAACTCTTCTAGGAGGTGTTGTGGTATTACTTATTATTTGGTGTATTACTAACTTTTTTGGTTCGACTCTGTTCGACCCAATTTTGGGTCGCGACCCATAGGTTAAGAACCGCTGGTATAGAGTATATATAGTGGGCTTTCCGTAAAACCACTTCCTCATTCTTCCCTTTTCTTTTCAATCATTTCATTCTTGCTTAATGGGGTATGGGTTCTGCCCTCCAGTGTTTAACGAAGGTCAATGAGGTGCAAACAAAGAAAGGTGGCGTTTTACAACCAAAGTTCAAGGAATTCGTCTTAATCCCTCTGTACTGGTAGCTTCCAGGAATAATCTAAGCTACCAGTACTATCAATATCGATACTAGCTCTTTGACTGGTGATAGTAATTGTTCATTCCAAAAGAAAAGGGGGAAGATAAATCATTTATAAAGGGAGGTGGAGAAGTAGTGTGTGCAGTATAAACGCCGGCGACAATGCTAAATTCAACATTCCTCCCTTCCAGGAGTAATCAAGTAGAGAAAGCCTCGGCAACCCTAACGAAAGACCGGAACAGTTGTCATGTGACTTGAGGGACTCTTCCCACCCAGAGCGTTTCGTTTCCTCTAATTCAATAGGAGAAGGGGAATGTCAAAGCGTCCTCGAAAGAAAAAAAATATATTTTTAATTATTTCTGCTCCCCTTAACCTTTGGAGGATAAAACAAGAAAGATCAATCATGCTTAAAGCATTGATTATGAAACACTTTCCAATATCAATGCAATTTTATTTAAACATCTCTAAAATGCAATACATTCCTCGGTAATATTTTAAAACTTGTCACAATATTACATTAATTTATTATATTTGAAAACTTAAACCTTCATCGAAAAAAATGAACTTCATTTAAATGACGGCATTGAAACATAAATTGCCTGATTTAAATATCTCTAAAATGCGATACATTCCTCGGTATCCTTTTTAATATTATTATAATACTACGATAATTTATTATATTTGAAAACTTCATCGAAAACAACTGAAATTCATTCAAATGACGTCATAGAAAAAATAACACGCCTGGCTCTCTCTATAAAAGCGACATTTCATTCATAACATTTTCTCATTCATTTCATTCATCACAATACTATAATTTATTTTATTTAAAAACTTAAGACCATGGAGCCACAAGTAATTAAACTCTATGCTTAAAACTTCGTCGAAAAAAGTCGTCCTTCTCTCTGTAAAATCAATGAATATTTCATTCATATCAGCTATGCAGACTCCATGATCTAAATAATTTTGCGTTAAAGAAATACAGAAATTCTTATACAACTCATTCTACATATTTTGCTGTTTACATTTTATATAAGTGAAAAATAGGCTTCGTTGTCGATATAATCCAATTTGGATGATCATTTAAACTCAAATACTTTGTAATTGAGTTGTTTCAGTATGTAGATGCACAAAATTTAAGCAAAATTAAAGCGGTTTTACGACGGATACAACACTCAATATGAATTAAAAAGAAGTTTAAAGTCACGATTTTGAGACAAGATGGATGCCATATTTCATTTTGAAGTGGGTCACGTGATATTTTCATATCATGGACACGTGATCGCTTCATGTAAGAGGTGTAATTATTATTTTAATTTTTATTTAAAAAACTACTGAATATATTTTGCTGAAATTTTTTTATTTATTTTATGGAATAATTTGAATATTACCTAAAATTTTCGAAGCATATTGTGAATATTAAATCCGTTTAAAACATGTTTGAAAAATTAGGTACCATAGGGTTGAATGTATTTCATTTTTTCAACCCGGGTTCAATCCAAAACTAATTGGGTGATATTATTAATTTATCTTCCCATAGGTCCTACAGACAGGCTAAACAACATACTGAAATTTCATTTTGATTAAATCATTTTTACGGCAGTTATCGGGCTGACGGAGAGACAGACAGACAGACAGAATGAACAAAGTCATAAACACTTTTCAACTTTGTTATAAAGTGTTAAAAAGAGATATTTTTTATAATAAATATCTTTTTCCAAGAGTTTAATTATTTTATATATAAGAGAGGTTTCACATTTTAAAATAAATATGGTAGATAACAATTTTTCAAATTTTTAAAAATTTTATATAACTGTTCATGATTGATGGTGGTCTGTCGGTCTGTCATTTTATACTTATGGCATTTTTAATGCTCTTTTCTACGTCCTAGAGAGTTGAAATTTGGTACACAGCTTAAATTTGTAGACCATTTTATTCTACAAAAATGTGGTGGATCCTCAAATATAGATGCTACATTTTTTTCGAAATGGTCTGCAAATAATCCCCTTTCATTTCTATGAATCATTGTTGTAAGATTGTTAAAAATTCTGATGTAGGCAGCACATGACTTCCCCAACAGACTCATATTCACGTTCTCTTTATTTCTTCAATAATAATGAGTTTATCTGCATAAAATAACACTCATAAGTATTTTAAATGACACTGAATTTGCACGTTAAACTTACATTTGGTTTTCATTTGACAGCTGGACTTATTGTCAAAGGTGGCGTAGCGAAAACGCGATAAAACTGAAATATCTCAGAAACGGCTAGTCCTAGAGTAATGGGGTTAGTCTTATTCTTATTGTTGTCAAAAATCACGTATAAAATAAGCATTTAATTGATATAACTGAGCACACGCAGTCTTTTATTTTTAGATTCAACGATTTTTGCGGGCCATTTCGCAAAAACAGACTGTTCCTTTTTCCCGAATCGTACTAGAATAACCTACATGTGATTTATATATTTGGCTCATTAGTTTTTAGCTAGAGTGGATAAAGGCAATTTTTGTCGGCCATTTCGCAAAGAAGGTGGATTCTTTTGTTACAAATCGTACTAAAATCTAATGAACATCAGGGGTTCCCACAAAAATCTTACCTACCAAGTCTTATGAAATTCGGTCCATTAGTTAGAGTGGATACAATATCCTCACAGAAACACACTCAGATACACCCTCACACACACAGATGTCGCCCTAAATATAGTTTTTTAGTGTTCTAGAAGTCCCAAAACGTGTAGATCCTTCGAAAATTCGAGTTCCGATCTTCGGCACGATTCCAATACTTTGAATACATACACACACATACATATATTATCTGTGTATCTAAATTCCGTGCCTACGCAATTACAATAGTTGTGATTTTAAATGATCCCTAAACTTTTATTATTTCTACAACCAAGCCTAATTTTAACTTATGCAGAATGCAAATATCTCAAGCGATTGTAAGGCGAGTTATATAAAAATTGCTTAATTTTTTCACGCAAAATTATTTAGCTCTGGAGTCTGGAATACAAGTTATATGAATTCATTGATTTTGCATAGAGAATAAGATGATTTATATTTCGATGAAGTTTTAAATATTTAAGTATAATAAATTACTGTAGTATTGTGATAATGTAAATGATATCACCACTGAATGTATCACATTTTAGAAATTTTTAAATGAAATTACATTTCAGTTGGAAAGTGTTTCATAATCAATGCTTATGCATGATTGATCTTTCTTGTTTTAAATTTATGCAAATTTTCCAAACACCAATCAATATGATATGATATCAGACAAAACTCTTCCTTTCTCTTTGGAGGGCTAAAACTGAACAGGTTTATCAATGCAATGCTCCATGCCCACAGTCTGTATTGCGACATTCACTCACCTTGGATAAGGGTACCGAAATATGATACAAGGAGTCTTTTTCGTGCGAAAGTCACTTCGATGATGGGCAACTCAACTAGCAGAAAGAAGGTACTATGAAAAAAGGGCTAAAGGCCGAATTCTTGCAACCATACCATTTTTACAAGCTCTATCTAGGGAAGAGATTATCGCGGATTGGAGTTCAATTGAACTAACTGTAAGGTGAATGAAAAGACACTGAAAATGGTCACAGATAGACAGACATCATTTAAAATATGGTTAAATAGTATTCAAGGATGCTCAACACAGGTAAACTTATCAAAATCCGATGTTCGGTTTTTGATCCCCATCACAATACATTTCCTTTTCTATGTGTTGCAGGAAATTAAATTAGATATGAAAAGGATATTTTTGTAACTCTTGTTGTGATATTTATTATATTTCCCTCGCTAAATAGTAAGTATTTACACATATCATTTTAAAAGATCTATGCGCTTTTGAAGGGACTAATTATAAAACACAAAATAAATATTCTTTAGTTTTTTGTTGTCGATCGGTCTGTAGGTCAGTCTATCGCTAAATCGAGGTACCCTGCTGTTGTTCGAAATAACTGAACCAAATGAAGTTAAATTTTGAACATAATCAGGCTGTTACTTGATACAGTGAATACCGTCACAATTTATTATTTTTTTAATTTTTCACTACTCATTCGCAATTTGAGCAAATGTCGTTTTCGTAACATTACAACACTATTACTCAATCGACTGAAATAAAATTTTCTGAAAGAATATGGCTTGTTATATGCTTGAAAAAATATTCTAAGAAGACATTTCTATGCGCCACACTGCAAGTATAACAAGAAAGATCAATCATGCATAAGCATTGATTATGAAACACTTTCCAACTGAAATGTAATTTCATTTAAAAATTTCTAAAATGTGATTCATTCAGTGGTAATATCTTTTACATTATCACAGTACTACAGTAATTTATTATACTATATATTTAAAACTGTATCGAAATATAAATCATCTGATTCTTTATGCAAAATCAATGAATATTTCATTCATATAACTTGTATTCCAGACTCCAGAGCTAAATAATTTTGTGTGAAAAAAATTCAGCAATTCTTATGTAATTCATCTTACAATCGCTTGAGATATTTGCATTCTGCATATGTTAAAATTAGGCTTCCTTGAAGAAATAATAAGAGTTTAGGGATCATTTAAAATCACAACTATTGTAATTGCATAGGCACGGAATTTAGATACACAGATAATATATATGTGTATGTGTATGTACTCAAAGTATTGGAATCGTGCCGAAGATCGGAACTCGAATTTTCAAAGGATCTACACGTTTTGGGACTTCTAGAACACGAAAAAACTAGTTTTAGGAAGACGTCTGTGTGTGTAAGGGTGTATCTGTGTATGTTTCTGTGTGTCTGTGTGGATATTACATCCACTCTAATTGAAAAACTAATGGACCGAATTTCATACAATTTGGTAGGTATGTTTTTTGTGGGAAATCCTGATGTTCATTAGATTATAGTACGATTCGTAATAAAAGAATCTGCCTTCTTTGCGAAATGGCCGCAGAAATTGCCTTTATCCACTCTAGCTAAAAACTAATGAACCAAATTTAACAAAATTTGGTGTATAATATTTCAATAACCTACAAGTGATTTATATACCAAATTTAACAAAATTTTGTATATAAATCATTTGTAGGTTATTCTACTACGATTCGGGAAAAAGGAACGGGCTATTTTTGCGAAATGGCCCGCAAAAATCGTTATATATAAAAATAAAAGACTACGTGTGCTCAATTATATCAATTAAATTCCTATTTTATATGTGATTTTTGACAACAAAAAGAATTAGACTAACCCCATTACTCTAGGACTAGCCGTTCTTGAGATATTCTAGTTTTTTCGCGTTTTCGCTACGCCACCTTTGACAATAAGTCCAGCTATCAAATGAGAACCAAATTTAAGTTTAACGTGTAAATTCAATGTCATTTAAAATACTTATGTTGTGCAGATAAACTCAAATTATCATTGAATAAATAAAGAGAACGAATATGAGTCTGCAGAGAAAGACATGTGCTGTCCACATCAGAATTTTTAACAATATTACAACAATGATTTATAGAAGTGAACGGGGATTATTTTCAGGCCATTTCGAAAACAATGTATGATCTATATTTAAAGATCCATCAAATTTTTGTCGAATAAAATGTTCAACAAATTTAAGCTGTGTACCAAATTTTAACTCTCTAGGACGTAGGAAAGTGCATTTAAAATGCCATCAATTAAATTTATCATGAAGAGTTATATAAAATTTAAAAAAAATGAAAAATTGCTATCTACCAAATTTATTTTAAAATATGAAGCCACTCCCATATGCAAAACGTTTAAACAAATGGAGAGATATTTATTATATAATATCTCTCTCTTTCCTTTCTGTAAGATATCCCAAAGTCAGAATTTAATTGAATTTGTTTTTTTCCCTATATTAAATAATTTTTTTAATTAAAAAACTACTTAACATATTTTACTGAATTTTTTTTTATATATTCTATGGGATAATGTGAATATTTCCTAAAAATTTCGAAGCAATTCGTGAATTTTAAATTTACTTAAAAAATGTTTGAAAAATTAGGTCCCATAGGGTTCAATGTATTTCATTTTTTCAACCCGGGTTCAATAAAAAACTAATTGGGTGATATTATTTATTTATATTCCCATAGGTCCTACAGACCGTCTGAACAACATACTAAAATTTCATTTTGATAAACTCATTTTTACGGCAGTTATCGTGCTAACGGACAGACAGACAGACAGACAGACAGAATGAACAAAGTCATAAACACTTTTCAATTTTGTTGTAAAGTGTTAATAAAAAAATATAAGAAAAGTACATGCTTAAAATGCAAAAAAACCTTCCAATTTATTAGTAACATTAAATAGTTTTACTTTTTATTTACCAGAAAGAACGAAAATTGTTTGAGGTTCATCATTTTTAACACTTTACTCATTTTTAACACTTTACAACAAAGTTGAAAAGTGTTTATGACTTTGTTCATTCTGTCTGTCTGTCTGTCTGTCCGTTAGCACGATAACTGCCGTAAAAATGACTTTATCAAAATGAAATTTTAGTATGTTGTTCAGACGGTCTGTAGGACCTATGGGAATATAAATAAATAATACCACCCAATTAGTTTTTTATTGAACCCGGGTTGAAAAAATGAAATACATTGAACCCTATGGGACATAATTTTTCAAACATTTTTTAAGTAAATTTAAAATTCACGAATTGCTTCGAAATTTTTAGAAAATATTCACATTATCCTATAGAATATATAAAAAAAAATTCAGTAAAATATGTTAAGTAGTTTTTTAATTAAAAATTATTTAATATAGGAAAAAAAACAAATTCAATTAAATTCTGACTTTGGGATAACTTCCAGAAAGAAAAGAAAGATATATTATATAATAAATATCTCTCCATTTGTTTAAACGTTTTGCATATGGGAGTGGCTTCACATTTTAAAATAAATTTGGTAGATAACAATTTTTCATTTTTTTAAATTTTATATAACTCTTCATGATAAATTTATTTGATGGCATTTTTAATGCACTTTCCTACGTCCTAGAGAGTTAAAATTTGGTACACAGCTTAAATTTGTTGAACATTTTATTCGACAAAAATTTGATGGATCTTTAAATATAGATCATACATTTTTTTCGAAATGGCCTGAAAATAATCCCCGTTCACTTCTATAAATCATTGTTGTAATATTGTTAAAAATTCTGATGTGGACAGCACATATCTTTCCCTGCAGACTCATATTCGTTCTTTTTATTTATTTTTTCTATGACGTCATTTGAATTAATTTCAGTTGTTTTCGATGAAGTTTTTAAATATAATAAATTATCGTAGTATTATGATAGTTTTAAAAATATTACCGTGGAATGTATCGCTTTTCAGATATATTTAAACCAGGCAATTTTTATTTCAATGCCGTCATTTGAATGAAGTTCATGTTTTTCAATGAAGGTTTAATTTTTCAAATATAATAAATTAATGTAGTATTATGATAAGTTTTAAAATATTACCGAGGAATGTATTGCATTTTCGACTGTTTTAAATAAAATTGCATTGAAGTTGGAAAGTGTTTCATAATCAATGCTTTAAGCATGATTGATCTTTCTTGTTAACACTTTAAGTTGAAAAGTGTTTATGACTTTGTTCATTCTGTCTGTCTGTCCGTTAGCACGATAACTGCCGTAAAAATGACTTAATCAAAATGAAATTTCTGTATGTTGTTCAGACGGTCTGTAGGACCTATAGGAATATAAATGAATAATATCACCCAATTAGTTTTGGATTGAATCCGGGTTGAAAAAATGAAATACATTAAGCCCTATGGGACCTAATTTTTCAAACATTTTTTAAGCGGATTTAAAATTCACAAATTGCTTCGAAAATTTTATGTAATATTCAAATTGTTCCATAATATATATAAAAAAAAATTCAGCGAAATATATTCAGTAGTTTTTTAAATAAAAATTAAAATAATAATAACGCCTCTTATATGAACCGATCACGTGACCATTATATGAAGAGATCACGGGACTCACTTCAAAATAAAATATGGCATCCATCTTGTCTCAAAATCGTGAGTTTTAAAGTTCTTTTTAATTCATATTGAGTGTTGTATCCGTCCTAAAACCACCTTACTTTTGTTTAAATTCTGTGCATCTACATACTGAAACAACGCAATTACAATATATATGAGTTTAAATGCCCATCCAAATTTGATTATTTCTACAACGAAGCCTATTTTTCGATGTAAAATGTAAACAGCAAAATATGTAGAATTAGTTGTATTGGAATTGCTGTATTTCTTTAACATAAAATCATTTAGTTTATGGAGTCTGCATAGCTGATATGAATGAAATATTAATTGATTTTACAAAGAGAAGGAAGATTTTTTTCGATGAAGTTTTACGCATAGAGTATAATTACTTGTAGCTCCATGGTCTTAATTTTTAAATAAAATAAATTATTATATTATTGTGATGAATTACATAAATGGGAAATTATTTATGAATGAAATGCTGCTTTTATAGAGAGAGCCAGGCGTGTTATTTTTTCTATGACGTCATTTGAATGAATTTCAGTTGTTTTCGATGAAGTTTTCAAATATAATAAATTATCTTAGTATTACAATAATATTAAAAATAATACCGAGGAATGTATCGCATTTTAGAGATGTTTAAATCAGGCAATTTATGTTTCAATGCCTTCATTTAAATGAAGTTCATTTTTTTCGATGAAGGTTTAAGTTTTCAAATATAATAAATTAATGTAATATTGTGACAAGTTTTAAAATATTACCGAGGAATGTATTGCATTTTAGAGATGTTTAAATAAAATTGCATTGAAGTTGGAAAATGTTTCATAATCAATGCTTTAAGCATGATTGATCTTTCGTGTTTTTTGCTGACTTAAAATAAAAATCAGAAAAATTGGAGTTCTACATGTGAGACAGTTAGCTTAGAAAATAAATTTTGATCGATTTCCAATTAATTTCAAAAACTATATTCTTTCCTATTAACTTTCGTTGTAAATAATCCAACGCTAAAGAATGTTATATGGTATTTAATTTTTACGCCATAACTTAAACGCAGAATATAATATATGTAAATGACATTTTTATGATCCGATATATTTCGTTTAAAGAATTCATGTTTATAAAATAACAAAGGTTTCAAAGCGGCGACATGTGAATATGTTGAATATTGTCTTTGTTTTAAAAATTACCCCATTCAAATCATAGTAGTTATTTTTCAAATTAAACGAAGCTTTAGCTGAAATCTTGATAACCAAAAATTTGAATAATTCGAAAAAATAGAAATTGCCCGTAAATAGCGTAATATTGATATATACTTTTAATTTAAGAAGAAATAAATACAGTATTAGGTAAGGAAAACGCACACAGAAAAAAAAATCTGAAAATTGAACAAAACGAGGAAACAATTTCTAAGAACTTTCAAGGAGCTAAATTTAATATAACATCCTAAGAACAAACAAGCACTGACCTGTGCGTAAAATTAAAAATATTTTTAGCTAAAAAATGACTCGATAGGTGCTGTATATAAGTCGTTATAGCGAAAACTACCACAAGCTTTAAAGAATATACGGATTTTACACCTGGAATTTAGAATAATCTGGATCCCCTTGATGGGGGGTGGGGTGGGGATCTAATATGTTATAGATGTTAATAGAAACCATTTTTAAACAATCATAAAATAATTATATCTTGCTTACCTTAAATTTTAATCTTGCATGAAATGCTAGATGAATATTTTAAATAATATCAAATTCAACTGTATAACATTTAGAAAGGAAAACGATAAACTATTCTTTGCGGCAAGAAAAATGATGTTTGACGTTTCTCACTGAAACGTACGACTTAACTGATTCAGCCCAGAACAAATCTCTTGGAAAACAAAATGATTGATAAACACATGTTTTACTGCCGAAGGGAGTGTGTATCGTCTGTATATCCCATAAATTCTACAATGATCCACCGATGTCTCAAGATGTCTTTTGAGACCTGTCCTCGTCTAGTTTTCTAATTACTTTCAATGCGGACACCTGTTTCGGGATAGATGTAAAAGAAGTCTGGGTGATTGGGGGAGATGATTTTCGAATTTGAGCTTAGGAGAATAATTAACAAAGGATGGGTATCCTGGCACGGCAATTCTAGGTGGAACCGCCATCGTTTCAAGCAAAGTGCCCTCTCTCATCGGATTTTTTCATGGAATAGTTAACAAAAACCAGTTTCACATAAAAGCTTTTGCAGTTCACAGTTAATGGTCAATATGCCGCCCTAGACGTGCTGTTGATGGCTGTACTGGACGACCGGTGCGCTAAAGTAATTAGTTGTTACTTGTGTTGCAAGATAAACAATTAGGGGCGACATACTGGAAGCGATCCCATTTAGCCCTCTGGTCCTCTTTTTTCACGGGGAGGATGAATGATAGCCGTTTTCATTCTTTTATTATCTGGGACCAAATGTTTAATATTTTTCATTGTTTTTGTTTTGCCTACATCTGCCCTTGTAAACGCTGTTCCTCGCGCCCCAGAAATTTTTACTTTTTTTTTAATTTAAGATATTTTTTTTATTAAGAATTTTTTTATTTAAGATTTTTTATTTATGTTGACTGAAACGCCGCCCTTAGAATGTGCCGCCCCAAGCAAGTGCTTTCTTTGCTGGTGCCTTAAGCCGGCCCTGGTTCCAAGTCGTTATTAGGATCCCAGATGTGTCGCTTAGAGGGCCTTTGTCTAAAGCCTAGGTCGTCCGATTCTTCCGAGGACATGGAGCAGCAAAATGGGCGGCCGGTAGAGGGCCTTTGTGTCAGATTTCATTTTCTGCAGACTGCCGATCTCCGGGTAAATATGCAAATTCTTTCCTTCCTTTTTTAAAGATTTTTATGATGAACATCGTCTTTTAAAGGTCTTTAAATGAAATCCCATACTTTAACAAAATTGGCAAAAAGAAAAGTGTCCAAATTTATATAAAAATTCCCTTATATTATTTTAATTTTAAATGTGTTTAAGTCTCTGATTTATAAGTAATATAAATGTCTTGATATATGCAATTATTCGCAATTCTTGGTTTATCCAGTTTTATTATCCAATATTTCCCATTTTTGCAATCCGTTTTCTTCAGTTAAAGCTTTTATATTAATTGCTCATGGCTCTTTCTTAACTCAGAAAAATTAATTTTTAAACATGTTGTTACTGAAATGAAGAAGTATTAGGACAAGGCTCGTACAAGATGACCAGAATTCAAAATTGTTAAATAGAAATATGCTTTTGTTTTATTTGTTTTTTATGTCCTCCAAGTAAAAACAAATTAGAAAAGTAATCTATTTTCCAGATTAATGATTTGTTTTTACATAATTCATGCACTTTTCGAGTTGAAAGATTCCCGTTTTTCAAGATTTACCGGTTCTATCTCGAAAACTAGAAGATTAAGCTATGAAGAAATGCCTCGTGAAGACACAATCTGTACCTGCCAATGTGTGTCTTCAGAGACAGGCAGCAGCATGAAAAGACCTGTACTGACAGATATTGGAGTCGTTCCTTTGCTTGGACAACGTTCCTTTTCCGTATTTTCGGGGGGGGGGGGGGAGGGCAAGTACTTCATCCCATGACCACGAAAGAATATAGGGCGGCAATCCAGCAGCTGACATTTCCGGAAACTCCTTATAAGATGGCCCCAGCTTTTGTTTACATTCACGTAACCGTGGAAGGGAAAATGTGACAACAGTGAAAGTCCTTTTGCTCTGCAGGTATGTGAGAAGCGGTGTTTTACTGCTGGCGGGTGTGACCACGGATCACCGCCAGATATAGCCAGGGTCGTTAAGATATCTATTCCCTCAGATAATGAAGGATAAAAGCGTAGATATCTTCTCCCATAAATCTCTTTAGGATATCTACGGGCAAGTGTCCCCCTCCACGACAAAACAAAAAGCGGAAAGAATACGGTTTCAAAGGTAGGGTGTCCCCGGGAACTATATCTTTACGGATTCCAAAGAACGTAAAATTCGATTTACCGAATTGGCATGCTATCGCCTCCAATTCTGAATTTTGATTTGAAAGAATTCGAACCCACGGTGACTTTCATTTCGTGTATTTGTTTGGAAAATGCAGTTTGGTGGTAAAATTGTCCTCTCTATTCCCTTCCATATGTGATAGAGAACAAAACTTTGAAGAGAGAATAATCGCTAACAATGGAATTCGAATGAGAAATTTTTTTTAAGGAAGTCTAAATTATAAATGAGTTACAATCGGGTGTACATTATATTATATATGTGTAATAATTCAGTATAATAATAATAACTGTACTCAACCGAGGTGCAAACCACGGATCTTCTAATGGGCCAACTGAAGCTCTATTCACTAAGGAACTGAGAAAAAATTCTTATCTAATATAGAGAAAGCAGATCCCACACTTTTCTCCTTTAGATTTCTGATTGAAGTAAAACTTCTGATTTGAAACACGTCCTCAATGACGTCATTAATGGGAGACAGGGTACGACACCCCCTCTCCAAGCTTTTTTTGGGTCGTCGGTAATGACATCGGAATGACTTGTCCTCATGACGTCAGAGTGGGTCTTGCACTATTTATCCGCTCGTTACGAAACAGGTGTTAATTAAACATATATAATTCCAACAGCGAATAAACTTCAAAAACTTTTTCAATGCAGTAATTAAAATTCTGAAAATTTAAATTATAAAGCCTCCAAGTTTCTATAAGAATTCCCCCCCCCCCCTTGCACTTAATACTCGCAAATTTCTTTACAATGGGTATGCTACTTTTATTTTCATTTTTAGGAAACAATAAAAAAGGTCAGGAAAATAATGTGTTAAGATTTTTGCATCTTGTTAACCTTAGGTTCAAATTGAGCAATTTGAAAATTGGGAGTGTAAGTGTCTTTCGTACTTTCCTTATATACGTAATATATAAGAAAAAAAGTATTGTGACGGGGTCGAAAATTCGAATTCCAGTTTTCGACGGGAGAGCACGTTTCAAGTATCCCTGAACACGAATCGAACGTTTTTGATGTTATGTGTGTGTCCGTGGAGATGATACCTCAAGACCGAATAGCGAGATTCAAACGAAATTTGGTACAAAAATTACAATCTATGATCACTGGAATCTTATTGTTTTTAAACGCTATCGAATGTTTAGAACATCCCCCCCTCCTACATTTTTTAATGAAATTTTGAAAAAATCGTTTAAATATCAAAATTTTCAATAAAGTTACGTAATTAATCATTTCTTATGTAATTTTTCATTACAAAACGATTGACACAAAATTAGAACACTAGTATGATCCCGTTCTCTAGATATTGCACATTTCTCAAATAAATGTATCAAAATATCACATAAATTAAAAAAAATAACTATTGTAGAATATTTTCACTTTTCATATGTAATATTATGCGATAAATTGGATGACATCATTCTCTTGGATCTAGTACGTTCTATTCACGAGAGAAGATACTTCGTTCGGGTACTAGTTTTTTATTTGGACGCCAATAGTCACTTACCAATAGAATAATCAATAGAATAACCAATTTCTCGTCGCCTCAGGCTTGGCAAGATTTTAACGACATATTTGCCGAAATATCGAAAACTTGGAGGCTTTTATAAAATGCTGCCAAATTGACGAAAATGTCGCCAAATTCGTAAAAATGACTCTAAATCAATGAAAATGACGACTTACAAGCTAACATACCCAAAAGACTAAAATATTATATAATATTTTCAGCCTAAAAAGTATACTAGCATGTTGATTGTTAAATTGCTTAGTTCTTAATTTATTCTGAGATGCTGTTATTATATATATATTTAAATACACTATTCTTATACTAAATAACAAATTTACATAAATGCATTATCAAAGGTGTCGAACTCAATCGTTAATTAGAAAGGGGGGGGATTATTTTCCACATTACGTCAATTACTAAAAAGCATGTAAAATATATACACATTCAATATCATATTCAACTTTCCCTAGAAAAAGTTATCCAAATATCAATTTTTATACATTTTATATAAATGAGGAAAAGGTTTTTTAACTAATAATGCCACTGCTTCTTAGAATTTAATCTAGTCAACAGTAATAAAACTGCACCAATTTGGTATGATGAACACGTGCATAGGATGAAACAAGGGATGGATAACAAATAAATTTTTTATTTAAATAAAAATAAATTACATACCTTGTAAACGTAATTCCTTTTCTTTTGGTAATCCATAAAAAATAAAATAATTGATTATAAAATCCAAAATAGCACCGAAATTATGTTTACCACGTGTAAACATGCGATGATAGAACAACGTTCTTCCAAGTGTTATGTTCAGTGCCAAATATTGTTATCAGCAGAACGTCTTGGCGAAAACCGTCACAGACCATCGCCAAGCGTGCCAAACCTTGATATTTTGGTTGGCGGTTGAGTATTCTGTAGGTTTTGTTGCGCCAAATACTGTCGTGTAATAAGGGCTTAAGGCAGCTGGATTCGGAGCATAGCATTGACTAAATATTCCTGCTTATTACACGTGGTAGTTGATTTGAAGTTCATTTTCATTAGATACGTAAGTATTGGAATTAAATTTATTTCAGTTTCAGAATTTATTTTATGTATGCAGTACTTTAAAATGTAACACATGTATATGGCTTAGTTGAAGATATATATACAATCACGTGTTTCCTACCTGTTCATTGGGAAAGACGTGATTATCGTCGAAGTCTAATAATAAATTCTTAAATATTGCAAATAAGTGTAATAATAATTCTTAAATATTGTAAATAATTATTATTACTGTTGTTAACATTTTTTACATTTTACTTATATTCATTAAAATACATAATCATTTTATTTAATAGTTAAGTTATACATCAGTAAAACTCATAATGCACGCATTAAGTGGCGAATATTTGAATTGTTGTACTTTATCTATAACAAATATCAATCAAGTGTCTGCTCAATTTTAGTATACTATGTTCTATTTCAGACATTGCTTATATTAGATATGTTTAGTCATATATCAGCTTTATTTGTGCAACATGTGAATAGTTTGAAAAAATTCAGTAGTTTATTGTTAACTAGTTTAATGTCCAGGTTCACCCCCCCCCCCTCCCCAAGAAAGAAATTAAATCGTCTGAACTGGATAATATGACGGTTTTACCTAAATTTTACTCATAAATGCGTATATTGTATCTACGTACGAGATTTAAAACAATCTGTCCTCCCTCCCCCTCCCCCCCAAAAAAAATAAATAAATAAATCCGTCACTATCCAGATTAATATTGAACTTATGTTTTCCTCATCTATATTTAAAGTTTTTATTTTAGACTTTTCATGAATATTCAGTATGTAGTACAGTTACAAATTTTTAAGATTTAGCTAATTACTAGTTCAGCAGCAATTTCTACATCGAGCACAAAGTGCTATAGCACTGTTATACTTCTTTTAAAACTAGTTTGCATTTCTTAATTTTAGCCAAGTAATTCTGTTTATGTTGCCAAATAGATATATATATGAAAAATAATCTCTAACTTAAATTTAAAAATTCAAAAGTTAGCAATTGCAGAGTGATCTAAAATGACCGTTTTTTGTAATTAATGACCATAGAAATTTGATCACCAGAATATATCCATATGTTCAAACATTGTTCATATTAAATATGTTTAGTCATTAGTGAATAGCTTGAAATAATTTAGTAGTTTATTGTTAACAAGTTTAATGTCTTGGTTCACTAGGGGTTTAACCCCCACCCGAAAGTTCACTAGGATTCCCCCCACCCTATACTAAATCGTCTGCACTCGATAAAATGACGTTTTTATCTAAATTGTACCTATATTTTAGTATGCTGCACATATGTACAGTGATATTATTTTTACTCCTATATATCCAAACTGCTTGCTCCCAAACAGCGTTTCTTATGAAATTTGCTTCCATTCTGCTCAAAAACATAAAATTTATAATATGAGGTCGTCAGTGGTGAACTTATTATTATTTTTTTTTTCTCAGCTTAAACATTTCTCTCTTATGATATATATTTTATGATCAATATGTTAAACTTTTCTTTCTTATTAATTATAAGAGTTAATTCCAAAGCTTTAATCCAGTGCAATCGTAATTATTATTCAAACGTTTTAACCGTTTCGAGACCTCACTTTGGATAAGGCTTCCAAATTTTACAATTTTTAATTTGAAACAATTACTTAATTAGAGAAATAATCATTTTCTTTATTCTCGAGAATAAAACTCTTAAATACTGATATTTAAAAAAGAAATTTCAACATAACAGGGCCGCTAGAACATGTTAGTGGGGATCCTGATCCAACCATTAATTTTAGTAAATATTAAAAACTTAAAAGGGATTTTTAATCATATCAGAATGCTGCTATAAAAGACACTGACAATATTTATTTTTCAAACAAATATTTACATTTATTGATTTATGTAAATAGAAATAATTAAAGCACTAGTATCAGGACTTAAAATATAGTAATGGACACCTGTGAAGCAGGCAGCTGACGGCATATAAATCCATCCTTGCATTAGAAAAAGTAATCTGTGACGCAGTTTTATGTTTGTATATTTATGTTGAAACAAATTAATTAATACAAGCTAGAACACAGAATGTACTTTGTTAATTTCCTAATGAGCCGCTCCTAAATCTTGTAGACCTGCTCCCAAATAGCATTTCATCTGCTCCTACAGGTGCTCCAAATTCTTAGATGTTAACGTTCCTGTATGAACGAGATTTTAAACAAAAACTTATCCCTCCTCCAAAGAAAAAAAAAATATTTACCACTGTCCAGGTTAATATTGTAATTATTTTTTTCTTATCTATCTATAATGTTTGTATTTTGGATTTTTTAGAAATATTCAATATGTTGTAGAGTTCCCATTTTGCAGCTTTAGTTAATTACTAGTTTAGCAGCAATTTCTATTGAGCACAAAGTGTTCTAACACTGCAAACTTACTTTGAAAATTAGCTTAAATTTCTTGGTTTCAGCTACGCAATTTTGTTTATGTTGTCAACTTGATATATACGAAAAGAAAATTCTGATGTGGGCAGCACATGACTTTTTTATATAATGCAATGAATGCTAGTTTTACAGTAAAAATGATTTTTCCAAAATTTCACTCGAAAATTTTATGAGGTTCTGAACATTCGATTGCGTATAAAAACACTAGGCTTTTAGGATTCACGGATTGTAATTTTTGTACCAAATGTTGTTCATATCACTCCATTTGTTCGTGAGACATAAGCCCCGTTCACATGCAAGCCGGTATTTTCCGGTCATGAAACTTTGGGGTGAAAAAGGGGTTATTTTCCGGGATCCATTCCAGACCGGTTCACATGTGCAACTCCCATTACTACCGCTTAAAGAGCTAGGACCAATTTTTCTTAAATACTTTTGACATTCATTTTTGGTAAACAATATATATTTTTCTTTTTTTTAATTGCTTTTTTAAAAGGCGTATTATTTTTAATTCATTATTCCATGTTATTATTTTATCTATTTAATATAACAAATGTGCGGAAATGAGAAACAATATAATTTTATCTTTATAAACTAAACATCAAATTAAAAATAATATGCCAAAATTAAATTTAATATATTTTTAAAACTGTAAATATATGCTTATTCCAATATATATAAAGTTTTATTCCATGAAACTGTTTACAGAATTCATTCTTAAAAGTAAAAAAAAAGTTTTTCTCATTTAATCTTCGTTTTTAAGCTAGCTAAATTATGACGTATAAACTTGAATTAGTGGTAAAAGTATAACACCATTTTAAGAAACTTTATTCAAGATAAATCGATATAAGAAGTTGGCATAGAGAAAAAAATATGCACATTTATACCGAATACATTTTAACTATTATAAAATCGGTATAACTCAATTTTTATTAAAAACACATAAGACCTTACTGCATGGCCCAGATACGAAAAATCTCCTATATCACTAATACCACAATTAAAAATAATGTTTTTAATATAGCAGTATAAAAAATACTTATGATGGACACGTTTCATTGATATGTAAAATAGGTGGTCCTCTAAGTAATCCAAAAATAAAATTAATAAAATAAAATCGACTTCATAAGTAGTGTCTAAAATATATAAAAATAATTTATATTTCTGATACTAGCAATCATGGAGTATTCTTTCTCTTCTTTTTTTTCGGGGGGGGGGGGGGAGGGGGATTAACATTTTGTAAGCTAATTTACACAGTTTAGTTTATTGCAAAATGTATGTATGTAAAGTAATTTTGAACGCTTTAAACATTTTACTTTGTTATTGATATACATAATTATAAAACGCAATTTTTACTAATCATAATACTGACATCATAATCACATCATCTCAAGTTATGGGACATTTCGCTTTGATATGTAAAAGCTTAGAATACAAAACTAAAATAATCAAACTTGAAATATAATGTATAAATTTATTTACAATAATTAACAACATATATTCATTTAAATATAAACACATTATACTCCTTTTTAACAATATAAAATAAATGAGTATTAAGATAGTTTTATATAAGGAGAAAATCTTAGATAAATTTTTTTTAAGACTTTCTTAGATAAATCTAAGAAAGTCTTTTTATCATTTGTTAAAAACTACTTAGATAAATCCAGAAAATTTGCCCAAGAAACAGAACATTATATTTTAAAGTTGCTGCTTCAAAGGAAAATCAGCTGGCTTACGACTTTTAACTAACACTTAATTGTATACGCTTTGTAATAAAGAAACAAACATTTCTATAAAAATTGTCCTGAAATCGAGGACCAAATATTTCTAATTCATGAGATAACAGTTAGCTCAAATAAACAAAATGTACATACCCGCATCAGTCTTTTTCAGTAGGATTCTCCGTTCATTAAATTCTGATGTATAATAAGAATGGATCCGTTTAATTCGTAAATAAGTCCGTGTAATGAATGCAAAATAATCTATATAAAATGTTATAAGTTCATCACTATTGTTCAATCTTCAGATAGAATTTGTATACAAGGTTCACGAGGCATCCCAGAATCCATGTTTTTCAAGAAATCGCAGCTGCGCACATGAAATTGGAGGTAAAAATCCCCAATCTACCCCTTTCGTTCGTCACCTCCGAAAGCAAGCCTTCTATCGGGGGTGACGCTTCGTTCCCTCAAATAAGAAGGAACATACACATAATTCTACCTCCTTTCAACCCTCTTTCAAACCGGTATTTTGCCGGCTTGGACATGGGAACGGTGACACGAGCAAAATGCGGCTATAATACAGGCTTTAAAATGTGCATGTGAACGGGGCTCCACAGACTTACTGACACAGACACATATACTTTCACACAGACATCATCTCAAAAACGTTTGATTCGTGTTCAGGGATGCTTGAAACGTGTTCTCCCGTCAAAAACTTGAATTTGAATTTTCGACCCCGTCGCAATACTTTCTTATACATTATATGTACAATGTGTTTCCCAAAGGACTCTCTAACTTTTAAATGAAACAACTCGAAAATGGTGATCGGTAGAAGACTGAAACGAGTGATGTGTTTATTGACTTTCCCAATAAATATATCACTTGTTTCAGTCTTCTACCGACCCGTTTCCGGGTTGTTTCATTTCAAAGTTAGAGAGTCCTCTGTTGTTGTTGTTGTTGAAACCCAGACCGTCCGACCTACCAGAAAGGTGTAAGGTAACTGTTTGGACGGTCGGGAAGTGCCACCTAATTTAGACCGGAACCCAGTGGGGGAGGCATCCACAGGGACCGTACCCTCCTTCCCCTACCACCAACCTCTCGGAAGGACTTTCGGACCCACATGTTTAACGTGATCGTACTCCACATGAACACGGCGGCAGTTTTGGCAGTGGCTGGAATCGAACCCGGGCCTACCGAGTGCAATTCCAGCGCGCTAACCAATGGGCTACCGCGCCCCAGAGAGTCCTCTGTGAAACATCTTGTATATAAAAACAGTAATAAACTAAATTAAAATGTTAAAATTCAAAAGTTAATAATTGCAAAGTTATTTAAAATGTTCTTCTTTGGAAATTAAATATTTCATGTGAGCAGCACATGACTTTCCTTGCAGATTCAAATTCATTTTTTCTTTAGTTCATCAATAATTTATTAAATTGAGTTTAATTGCCCCAAATAACACGCATAATTAATTGAAATTACACTAAATTTACATTTTTAATTCAGCTTTTGCTCTTATTTAGTTCCTGGATTTATTCTCAAAACCGGCGTAGCAAAAAATTCGAACAAATTAATATATCTCGAGAACGGCTAGATCTAAAGAAATGAGGTTGGTCTTATTATTTTCATGGTCAAAAATTACTTACAAAACAAGCATTTAATTTATGCACTTGAGCATGCGAAGTCTTTTATTTTGGATTTTGACGATTTTTGCTGGCCATTTCGTAAAAAAGGCAGGTTATTTTTTTTTCGAATCGTACCAAAATCTAATCACTCCAAGGAAACCCATAAATGACTTATTCACCAAACTTTGTAAAATTTGGGAAATTAATTTTTTCAGCTAGAGTGGATACATGAGATTTTTGAGGACCATTTCGGAAAAAAGGGCGGGTTCTTTTATTCCGAAACATACCAAAAACTAAGCAGAACTAGGGTTACTTACACGTGACTTACCTATAAAATTTGATGAAATTTGGCTAATTAGTTTTTGACTTAGAGTGGATATATACATCGTACAGACACACACACAGAGAGAGAGAGAGATAGAGACGTCATGCCAAAATAGTTATTCCGTGTTTTAAAAGTCACAAAATGTGTAGATCCGCCGAAAACTCGAGTTGCGATTTCCGACATGATTGTAAACTTTCTCTATACATTACCATGTATTGCAGGGGAAGTAAAAATCTGATGTGGGCAGCACATGACTTTCCCTGCAGATTCATATTCTTGTTCGCTTTATTTTTTCAATAATTCATTAAATGAAGTTTAATGGTACAGAATAACACCCAACATTATTTTATATTACATTGAATTTGCACTTTTGCCTCAATTTTCGTTTTCATTGGGTAACTGGACATATTTTCAAAAGTGGCGAAAAGAATCATATTTCTGGAGAACTGCAGTAATGGAAGTAATGGGGTTGGTCTTATGTCTCATTCCTTTATCGTCAAAAAAATTACGCATAAAACAAGCATTAAATTGATATACGGAATATTTTATTTTAGATTCTGACGATTCTTGCCGGCAATTTCGCAAAAAGACAGAAAGAAAAAGCCTATCTTTCTGAATCGTATCAAAATCTAATCAGCACTATTTTAACGCATACGTGACTTATCCACCCAATTTTGTGAAATTGGGTCTATTAGTTCATTAGCTAGTGTAGATAGACATTTTTTGAGAACCATTTCGTAAAAAAAGGCAGGTTCTTTTTTTCCATAGTGTACCAAAATCCAATCAACACCAGGGTACCCCCCAAGTGACTTACCTATAAAATTTTATTAAATTCGGTCAATTAGTTTTTGAGTTAGAGTGGATACAAAATCTGCACAGACACATACACATAGACGTCACACTAAAGATATAGTTTTCCTGTACTGGACATCTCAAAACGTGTAGATCCGTCGAAAACTCGAGTTACTGTTTTCGCTTACCCTATTACCAGAATATGTCCAATTATCCTGCGGCAGATTCAAAATTCGGTTTGGGAGGGGGGGGGGGGTGGTAAGTGTTTTTACTATATATATATATATATATATATATACTTGTGCTGCAAATATATATATTCTTATTTTTGAGTCTTTTACACTTGGATTTTACTGAACGTAATGTTTCTATATTTATTATAATTTCTGATTCCAACTTTATTTTCTAGGTTTATAGATTTACTCAAAACTAAGCAAATCCATGGAGAACTCCCCATCACCAACTGGTTCGCTAACGGAACGGATCTTTGATGACATCATGAATGAGGTACAAGATGACCTGCTACGAAGCGAATTTCTTAACCATGTAAAAGATTTAAGCAGCGTTTTTTATGCATGGTATCGGGACAATTCACTTTCACAACTTCGTGCAGAGGGTTCTTCAAAGGGGACCGCAAGCTGGACCGATTCCATGAAAGAGGAAGACATCGACCTAATCTGTTACGGCTTGGGAAAGTTTTTCTCATGCAGACATGCTCGTTACCAGCTGGGATTTCTTCTCTTCTTGAAAGATCTTTTACGTTGTTCTCAGGTCTATATCTACGATCCCCGATTTTCAGACGAAGAAATTGCTTATTTAAAAAAACTGCGCTTCCATGTTATAAGCACAAATGAAAAAGGAAAACGGACATTTTATAAGAAGACGCTGTGTTTTATGCCCCACTGTGATTTATATCTCTACAACAACCTTCTATGGGCAAACTGGAAAATGGAAAACATGTCCAACCTTGCCATACTTGGGAATAGTTTTAAAGGGTATGAAAGGGGTTACGGAATATTACATCTGCAAGAAAAGGCTCCTTATGTTTTTTTAGCCAATCAATTTGCTACACAAGTTCCAATTCGAAATGACTTTCATTATGGTGACATTTTTAATGATTTATCTGTTCATTGGTTTAAATCTACCACTTTATTTCTTGCTGAGGAGCATGCATGGACTTATTTAGAAGAACCCTATTATGATGATTCTAATTGGTGTAATTTTGGAAACAACCAGAACGATCATTGTTGTGATTAATTTTGTTTCTCAATACTCAAAAGTATGATTGTGTATACCTTTAAATCAATAAAATGCATGTTGGCAGTACATAATTTTTTCTACAGACTTAATGTTTCGCAACATTTGAAATATTGATACACAGTATCTTCAGATGTGTTTTTGAATGAAAGCAATAATTAAGATGACAGGAAGAGGGAATATATAATATATTCATAATCTGGGAATATTTTAAACATATCTGCAAAAAGTTTCATAACTGTACTTTTCCTGTTTGGGTTGACTAGGAAAACCTGAATGGATTTTTCACGATATGATCAGCCATTTTGCCTTTTATATTTTCCGTTTCTTTAAGGGGCCATTTCTTTTCTTTTACTGAAGACCAATTTGTTATGAATGGAATGCTTATTGGATAATATATTGGAAAAATTTGGATCGCACATACTATTTCGAAAACTACTGGCTCCAGAATAAAAGCATTTAGAAAAGTACGTTTCTTAAGGGCCGCTTTTCTAGAAATACATTACTCGTTAAAATGGGATAAGGTGGGTATTGAAAAGCAGGATGCATGCGGATGCTTGAAAATTGGGAAAGTACTTGAATTTTAGATTATCATTTTCAAGGTCTTGATAATATTTGAAAATTCTCTTTTCTTGGTTAAGTTCTGACAAAGGCAGGGTTGAAAGCGTTCTGCAGATTCACAGCATTGCGATTTTTTTTAGAAGTTCTGCTTTCTCAGGAAATTTCCTTAGCTGCTACGCTGTCATTGAAATTTTCCCAAACAACATTGTTTTTTCCCCAAAATTTCCTCAACAGCTTCAACATTAAACAATAATGTTGGTTTGCTATAATCTTTCCTCCCAGAAATGCATACAACTTCATCAAATGGAAGAAATTATGTCCTTGAAAAAATAATTGCATGGTACTCGAAAGTTCTTGAAAAGTGCTTGAAATTATTTTTAAGGAAAGTGTACTCACCTTGGAAAAGGCATTCATGAATATCACAGAATGCGACATGTTTCTGTAATACTCCGTAATGCAATCATTTAAAACATCTCAAATAACATATAAAATGCATACTCATATTATTACTAGAAAATGTATCAGGAGTTGCCAGGAAACACAGGGCTTTTTTTCCGAAACTTGACTGGTTATCTGATGTGTTCGTAGTTTCAATTGAAAGTATCATATACTTTTTCTGGATAGAAGTAGAAGATCATTTATTTCTAGAGCTATTAAGTAAAAAGCTTCAAAATACAAGATCTCCATTAGTGATGGTTTACAGGAAAAGGGGACAGTGGGTCTTTGTTGACAAATAGCAATACGGTAAATTTTGTAAAGAAAATTATTTCTGTACTTGGAAAAAATTATATTTTCGTGTAATCACTTAATACAATGAAACGCATAATTTAAAATTCACTCAATTTTAATCTATAACCAGTCGAAAAAATGTTTTCCTTTAATTTTTGATTCAAATTTTGAAATTAAATTTTTGTTCAATGAAACTATATTTTTAAAATCCTTTCCCTGGGAGGCAATATTACGAAGAGATTTTTTTCTTTTTTTTATGATACGAAACTCTTGTTTGTAACATTTATCAATTATTGGAGTGAAACATGTTGAGTGTAGTGGTACGTATGTTCAGGGTTTCTTTCAAATATACCTCCGGGCAGGGGGGGGGGACAAAGCCCCACGGAGACATTTTATGTTAACCTAGTTCCTATTTATGTGACACAGCATTTAGATATATTTATATAGGGAAAATAGAAAACTTTCCCCCTCCATAAAATTTTATTCGCCCCCTTAGCTAAAATGTCCTGAAAGAAACACTGCGCATGTTACCTTAAAAATTGATTAGGTGACGCTGTATGGCATTCGACTGAATTGGTTGATTCAGATAAGTTCTAGAAGATGCTAGAAATAATTGAAAATGGCTGTATGAGTAAGTGTGACGGTATGTGTAAGTGTGTACATAATATTCTTTGAAGAAATGGAGTACGCCAAATTTGGTATGATATTTACAATATATGATTTATATAAGCCATATATTGTATTTACAATATGATTATATCTATAAATAAAATTGATAATCTGTCTGTATGTATGTTTGTCCCATCATCCCGGGGAAACGGCTGCACCGAATTTCATAAAATTGTGTGGGTAGCTTTGGAATAGCTCCACTTAAAATAATGTTAGAGTTTCTAGAACCAAGGGCTGTTGAGATATTAATAAAAATGCACAATTAAACCTTCCATAGGAGTAACATTATGAAGAATATGTTTTCTTCAAATTTATTTGAGGGAATAAGTATCATGTTGCTGTGCAATTCATGTAAATCCAATGTCTTCATACGGCAGACGATTCACGATTGTTATTAAATCTTTTACGATTTAAATAATTAAGAAATGTATAGAAAAATGAATGTTATCGGAATTGCATTTTTGACTAGAATATATCCATTACGGTATTTTATTTTTACGGGAATGATTGATGTTTATTGTTTATCACGTCATCTATTTCATTTGGGCAAATATTTGCCAAGCTCATATATTGTGTTTAGCCAATTGTTGCAACAGAATGAAAATGGTGCGGTCATTTTGATTAAATTTCTGATTGTTTATAGATTTGTTTACAAGTAGAACCGGGCTACTTTATTCTTCAGAACTGTCTGTCATACTATTGATAATTTTGTACAGCTAAAACGGAGATTCCTATAATTCTTTTTAGGAGAATTAAATAAAATATTCGAATAGAATGTTTTGAATGACCATGCCACTTAGAATAGTATAGGAATTGGAACATATATGAATTTTAAGTTTCTTTATATTATATATATTCCGTGCTAAGAACCGGTATACTGCTAGTTTTAAATAATTTTGTTCCCGCTGTTTGCATTCTTTATTTTCTTTCTGTCGAAAATTCAATCTTAGTGGTAATGCTTTTCAGAACGTGTGAGAGTGTTTGTCTCCCAAATGAACTTAATTTGAGAAATTCCCACTAGGGGCTGATGTGCAACGCAGGTGCTGAGAATGCGTACATTACGCATGTTATACAATTCTAATGGGAAAATGGATTGAAAGAAGAAAAACCCTTTTTTATATTTCTTGCTTATAAGAAATGCACAATGACTACCGCATTGTTTAATTTCCTTATGAAGATGTCATATAAAACAGTGCTGATTCCGAATTATCCCAGAAAAATAATAATCTCATTGATTAGAAAGAAAATTAGGCTCCAACTGTTGTAAAAAACATGAAAGTCTGATATAAGCAGAAAATGACTTTCAAATTCCTTTGCAATTTTTTATTTAATTATGCATTAAATATAGTTTAATGGCAGAAAATAACATGGATATTTTTTTGATATTATATGCAGTTTGCTCTTTTACTGAAATTTTTGTTTCATTTGGCAACTTATTTCACTTTAAATACTTCTCAAAATTCCAAAAAACTAAAACATCTCGACAAAGGCTCATCCTGTAGCCATGGGGTCTGTCTTATTCTCTTGTTAAAATTTACCTAAAAACAAGTACTTAATTCATATATTTAAACAATCAAACAATTGTATTAATTTATTTCAGATTTTCACTATCTTTGTGCGAAAAAAAAATAGGGTCTGCCATACTTTTTCGAATCATATTAAAATCTAATCAGCATCATGATATCCATCAAGGGGCTTAACTATAAAATTTTAAGAAATTTTATGAAATAGTTTTTAACTACAGTGAAAATCGTCTTCATTTCCACAAAATTAAAATTTTAAATATCTCGAGGATGGTCCATTTTAGAGTAATAAGGTGGATCTTATTCCTTTTCTTGTCTAGAATTACATATAAGACAAGTATTTAATAGACACATTTAAATATATGTAGCATTTTATTTTAGATCGGATATTGTATATTTGCGGGCCATTTCGCAAAAATTGGCAGATTCTTTTTTTTCCAAATCGTACCAATATCTAACCAGCACCACAGCATTCCACAAGTGACTTATCTACCAAATTTTGTTTAATTTGGTCAATGAGTTTGTCAGCTAGAGTGGATGCATACGATTTATTGCGGACCATTTCGCAAAAAGAAAAAAAGGTAGGTTCCTTTTCTTCGAATCGTACCAAAATATAATCAGCATCAGAGTAACCCACACGTGGCATATTTACCAAATTTTATGAAATATGGTCAATTAGTTTTTAGCTAGAGTGGATACATGATATTTTTGAGTGACATTTCGGAAAAAATGGCGGGTTCTTTTATTCCGAATCATATTAAAACCTAATCAGCATCAGGGTCACACACAGGGAACTTACCAACCACATTTTATGAAATTTGGTCTATTAGTTTTTGAGTTAGAGTGGATATATACATTGAACAGATAGACAGACAGACACACATCACGCTAATAATAGTTTTTTCGTGTTCTAGAGCAGTGATCTCCAAAGTGGGGTGCGCAAAGTGAAACTTGGGGGGACGCCAAAGAAGTAGGCTCACGATTACTTGCGTGTGTATGATCGAAATGAGTGTAAAACAGAATATGAGTATAAAACAGTGTTTCAATGGGTCATGAACCCATTTGCTGAAAATGTAAAAATGGATCATATTTCGATTGCAGCTCAAGAACAGTTAATTGGCATGAGAGAAAGAACAACGTTACAATCTGAATTTAAAGAAAAATCTCTTCATAATTGGTGGATGGGATTGAAAACCAAATATCCAGATTTAATAAGCACAGCAATGAGTGCAATCTTACCATTTGGTTCTACATACCTGTGTGAAGTAGCGTTTTCTGCAATGACAACAATTAAAACCAAATACAGAAATAAATTAGAGTTAGAATCAGATCTTCGAATTGCATTAACAAAGGGCATCAAACCAGATTTTTCCGATATTACTAAACAGATACAATCACTGTGCTCACATTAAATTCTAATTGAAAATGTAAATTTGTAATTCAATTTAAATGCATCTATATTGTTTGAAATAAATAAATAATAAATAATTTGATTTTTGACTACACACATATATATATATATATATATTTATACTTTTATTTTGTAAACTTGTTAGAAAGTTATGTTTTTCGAGTTACAGCTTCTCACTTTTCTTTCATAGGACTTTCAAACTTTTATCATATATATATATATATATATATATATATAGTATATATATATATATATTCAACTTTTATTATTATTATATATATATGCATATATATTATATTATATTATGTTATGTTATATTATATTGTAGGAGGTACAACTAATATTTATTTTCGTCTTAGGGGTACGCAATCAAAAAAGTTTGGAGAGCGCTGTTCTAGAGGTCCCAAAACGTATAGATCAATCGAAAACTCCAGATGTGATTTTCGAGATGATTCCAATACTTTTCTTATGCAGTACCATGTCTTGCAGGGAAAGTAAAAACATATAAAACTTTGTTGATTACAGGGATTAATTGCTAAAATGTATCAACCGTTTTGAAGGCTTGGAAAAAATATCAACCGTCTTTCTGGCGGCAACGATTTCTTTGACTGAAGTGGATGCTTTGTCTTATCATCTACTGCCAATTAAACCAGTTGATACACTTTATCAACTAAGTGCTGAACTAAACGATGTTTTATTTACTTTAAAAATTTATTTATCCTACACAAGTTAAATTTTTGGTTTATGAATATTAAAATTATGTTTAAAGATCAGATTTTTGGGACGTTTTCTCCCCTGCTGCGCCACCTAGTGGAGATTTTTAATTGCATTTTTAAAATTTTTTCCGCAAGATTAGAATGTTATTTCTGTGGTTCGTTTACGCTTGCACCACTTGGCATTTTATCGGAAGACTTTGAATAAGAATATGTTAATTAGGACCTTAGCTCAATTTACATTTTTACAAATATATAGCTTAATTTACATTTATATAAATTAGATTTATATCAATATTTAGCACACATTTGCATTTAGCAAAATTGTTCGTATTTATACAAACAATTTAGTTAAAGTTTCGTTACTCAAAATTCAACTCAACGTCAGAAAAAAAAATTTAATTCAATTAAGTAGTATTTAAAAATTCGAAGATATATTTGGCTATTTAGGAGTATTTAAAATATGTTTATGAAAGTAAATAATGGGTTTTCAATGAAATGTTAATCCCCCTGTACTGGTAGCTTCGAGGAGAAATCTAAGCTACCAGTACTATCAATATGGATACTAGCTCTTTGACTGGTGGTAGTAGTTTTTCATACCAAAACAAGGCGGCCGTCCAAATAGATACTCAAGTCCTCAGGACGAGTCGGACGGTCTGGGTCTTCAACACCAAAACAAGGTGAACAGAAAAACTATTTATAAAGGGCAGAAGAGAAAGTAGTGTGTGCAGTATAGACTACGGCGACAATGCTAAATTCAGCATTCCTCCTGGGAGATAAATCACGGTCGGTTAATTCCTCGGAATGCAATCTTCCGTGAATGGAGGGGTGATGTGCCATTTCAAACCTTCCCATTTCATCCTGTGTCTCTTTTGTTATTCCCCTTTCATTCTGTGTACCTTGTTATTCCCCTTTCATCCTGTTTAAACCCCCTTAATTACCCAGGGAGGTTCAGAGATCAAAAGACCAGAATGCCGCTGTTGACAGTATTCTAGAAGGTGGACGTTATCGCCGTTCATGACGTCACTGGTTTAGAAGGAGAAGTGCCAGTTTCTCCGAGTAGCATTCATTTATATGGAAAAACATAGACTGTGTCAGTCGTTGTTTTAATATAATTTGTAATTCTATCGTAGAAGTGAAGTTTAAGTGTAAATTTGTGTATTATAGATGTATATATATTAGTATTTTCACGTATATAAAGTATAATTTTGGTGAGCACAAAAATGCCTGGTTGATGCTCGGTTGCTTTGTGTTCAAATTATTATAAGAAGTCAATGGGATCTATCAGTTTTCATAGATTTCCAAAAGTTCCTACACTCCAAAAATTATGGATCGTGAAGTGCAAAAGAGAGGATAAAATAACCATTGCTAACGCAACTGTCTGTTCGAGTCACTTTTCTGATGAAGATTTTGAAGAAGATTTTCGGGCTAAATTTTTGAATTTGAAGCCGGTTAAACGATTAAAACAAGAAGTCAACGGCACAAAAATCTCACATACCATTAATACCGCAGTTAAAAATAATGTTTCTAATATAGCAGTATAAAAAATACTTTTGATTGACATGTTTCATTGATATGTAAAATAAGTGGTCCTCTAAGTAATCCAAAAAGCAAAATTAATAAAATAAAATCGACTTCATATGCAGTATCTAAAATATATAAAAATAATTTATATTTCTGATACTAGCAATTATGGAGTTTTCTTTCTTTTTTTGGAGGAGGGAGGGGGGGGGGGAGATATTAGTATTTTGTAAGCTAATTTACACATTTTAGTTTATTGCAAAATGTATGTAAAGTTAATTTTAAATACCTTAAGCATTTTACTTTGTTAGTAATACACATAATCATAAAACGCAATTCTTTACTAATCATAATATTGACATCATCTCAAGTTATGGAACATTTCGTTTTGATATGCAAAAAGCTTAGAATACAAAACTAAAATCATCAAAGTTGAAATATAATGTATAAAAAATTTATTTACAATAAAACTAAAAGCCAGAGGCACATTTTTCAGAAGAAATAAAAAAGTGGGAGGATACTTTCTTAGAAATGCATGGCGCATATATATATCAAAAGAGAAATGCGTCATTAAGAACTTGCAGTTAAAGTTAGCAAACATTTCACCTTCTATATCACTAAAAGCCATAACTTTGTTTTCACGAACCAGAACATTCATTCGCATTAAACACTTAAATAAGACTTTCATGCAACAATTAGTAGAGAGAAAAAGCAAAGAAAAGCCTCTAAATGGTGTAAAAGTAGTATCATGGCATAAAAATGGTATGTATTGATTTATTATTTATGATCCATGTGAACATTGCTTTAAAATTTTAAAACTGTGCATAGTTTATATATTTAAAACGCTATAAAGTTTAATAACATCAATTTTGCATGCTTCAAATATCTTTGTGAAACTGACAGATCCAGTGGCTTAACCAAGAGTCATAATATTCTACTAGCTCACAAAATGCATCGTATTTTTGTTGGGTAAATAAAACAAATCTACTGCCATTGACCATCCATTCGACCGTCAACTCCCCCCTTTTCCCAAGATCCGATCTTCTTAATATAATATATAGTTATGTAACTACTAGATTGATGATATTTCATAGTCATCAATATATGTTATATGTATGTGTGATTTTTACGCAACTAGATATTTTTGAAATACATATTTATATTACATGTAGAAAGTATTATCAATGTTTAAGATAATGGATACTATATTTTTAAAAATCCGATGATTAGATATTTATTCATATTATCTTATCTGTATTAAAACTCTTGAAATGTAATTTTTATATTTACTACACTTTTCACGATATATTTCGGCTTTTATTATAAATAATATATGTATTATAATATTTTAATGATAGCCCTATGCATGTATGAGTAGAATCATTTAATTCCATTCTACTAAAATTTTATTACGAATGATCTTATCTCATTTTCGAATTATAAACGCGGACTTTCCAAACTTTATACACGTGACTTTATACCTCTTTTTGACTTGTAAGTCAGTGACGTCACGTTTCAAGTTGCTCTCCCGGACGAAAAGCAACCCCCTTTCTCTGACCTACCTTATGCTTAAAGTACCTTGTTAATTACCTTGTGGTCCTCACCTGTTGGTAAAGGGGAAAACTATGTGCGTTCCTCAATAGCCTCTTCTCTTCACAGCCTTCGCCTGTTGGGAGGAGATTTGTTCCCCTTGCTGCCGTTCCATTTGGAATGGCTTTAAAATATACAGTAAAGATAATTTCCCTTTGGGAAGATCTAAGAGGAGCTCTAGGAAGATCTATGTTAGTCTATATCTATTTTATACAAACTAGCAGTATACCCATTTTCGTTCTGAAAATATAAATAAACTTAAAATTTACCATCAGGTGCAAATTCCTACAGTATTCTATGTGACATTATTATTCAAAACATTCTATTAAAATAATTAAATTGAGGCTTTAAAAAGGAAGTTCTCTATTCTCGCTATACAAAACTCAATATTTAGGGTAGTAAAATGAAGGTCACGTATACTGCACCCTATTTAAAATGACTGATGAGTAGGCCCCATAATACATTTTTTTTATTGTTAATGAAGACAACATTAAATGAACATTTCGAAAAATGAAGTACCTGAAAATGTTTCTCACGAAGATGGTTAACAATCATTGACCTATTTTTCTAATTGTCCGAACGAACATTTTTAATTTCTATTTAGAATAATTTACTTACAATTTCCCAATCTGTCTTCGATTCGACACTATCTTTGACATTTAGGTTATTTTTTTATTATAAACAAATGTGCCTCTGTCTCAAAGAAACGTTAAGCGTTCTTTCAAAAATGCCATGAGTGATATATTATTTTAAAGCATTAAATAACTGACATAAAATTAATAATGGATAAGTGATAGAAAAGCTCAAAATTATTTTCTTTGGACATTAAATTTTGTAGCTTTATTTTACAGAATTATATGACTCCTTAACCTTAGGCGCCGACTACGGGGAGGGGCACGAGCCCCCGCTGAACTTTTCCAGCGGGGGCATCGCCCCCTCTGGGAAATTTTAAGATTTTCTTCTAACTTCATATTTTACTAAATACCAAAAAATGAAATTTTTTTAAACATAAAAATAACTGAAAGAAAATCCTATCAACGCAAATGTCACATTTCAGTTCAATCTTGTTCACATCTTCCTTGCCATAGTTCCCTAAACTCTCTCGCACACAAATCAAGCTCATCTTTACTCCCGGAAACATGTTTACGCTAATGACAAAAACATCAGGTTACCAGATCTTTTTCGACTGACCACCTAATTCAAAGAGAAATGGAATATTTACAGCCATGTTATTGGTATTTCCAAATAATAGCTGTTTCCCTCCAGTAATAACTATAAATGATTACCACGAAGTAGAGATGATTTTTTGTCTACCTAAAGAGATCTTATCTGTAATAACTCCTCGATTCTATATAACAGTACTGTCTTTATAGGTGGCATCCATTCCGTTTGAAGTTGCAAACTCCGCGGGTGGTATCTATTCCATTTGAAGTTGCAAACCCCGCGCCTAACTTTATTCCTGGTGAGCAGCGAACGTTTGGCACAGCACCGTAGTCAGGCAAGGGCCAGAGGGAGCTAACACCCCCCCCCCTCCCCAAGAGGTATACTCAGCCCACCCCCCTGATAAAAATATTAAAGTTTTAGTTGTGATAAGAAATGTCAACCAACATGTCATCCAAATTTTGCATACAAATATTATTTATGAGATTTTTTTTATAAATTGCTTTGTTTTAAAGATTTTTTAATTTAGCTGAATGTGTGGTTATAGTGATGATCAATTTATTTACATATTTAATTTAAAAATATTTAAATATTAAGACAATAGTATTTGGATACTTTTGTATTATTGCTGGGTTCATTGTTTTAATTTATTGTGTCAAAATCAACTGATAGGTAGTTAAGAGTTGATATTAAGCATTAATGTGTATTAACTTTCAGATTTTTTTTGATTAATTAACAGCTTTGCTACTAGTTAATTCTTATATTAAAATCCATTGCAATTATTATATATTATAATATTGATGCATAGTAACTATATGGATTTTCCTAATCAACTTAGCTTACAAATATAAATAGGCCTAAAAAGATTAAAAATGTTTATCGTACAATAAGTAAAACTGCTGATATCTTTCTTTCGACCCAGCCCGTCCGACCTACCCGAAGGTATAAGATATCTGTTTAGACCGTAAGGATAATGCCATCTAATTTAGACTGAAACCCAGTGGGGGCGACAACCACAGAGACCGACACTCCTTCCTTTGCTACCAACAGCTCGGAAGGACTTTCAAACCCACAAATGTAACGTGCTCATACACGGGGACAGTTTAAGAAAAGCCGAAAATCGAACTCTGATCCTCCGACTACAATCCCCGTGACTTAATCACTCGGTTATCTCACTCCAAAACTGCTGCTTGTAAGACAATAACTTACAAAACTTCCTTGAGGAAAGCATATATATGTCAGTTAGGTGACTACAGTTGCTTCGATGGCATTATAATCCCCCTTTTTCAGACCAAAATAACAGTATGCGCTCTTAACAACCACTACTACCATTCGTTGGGCAGTTCGTTCTTGGCTGTTAAAATCATACTGTTCTTTTGGTCTGAAGTAGAGGCTTAAAATGACCTCGAACCAATTGTAGTTACCTAACTGACATATGCTTGCTTTCTTCAAGGCGGCCTTGTAAGTTGTTATATCTTTATCAACTTTGTGAATCTTTTATATAACTTTATCGGATTGTGCCCCCCCCCCCCTGAGATTTTGAAAACTCGGCGCCTATGTCCATAACAGTATTATAGTTTTTATTTTTAAAATATTTTATGGAATACTATTTTAATGGAAGCGGTACGATAAATATAATCCATTTGGACGTTTATATTTCCAAACCTAATAGTTAAATATGTAAAGTTTCTTTTGTCGAAAATAGGGTGCACATCATGAATATATAAAATGATTTCAATATTCAAATATTTTTTCGAAAAGACCAAAGTTTTTCTCCGAGCAATAATTTGCTTCACTTTGATTATTTTCACTCGAAATATATTCGTAAATATAAGAGATGATATAACTAGTAAGTGACAAAAGATTCAATAGGAAATCTAGTTTCTAGATATATATAATTTGTTTTTCCAGTTTTTGAGAAATCGTCTGGCAAATTGAAGAATATTAAAATTTTTCTGTTTTCCAAGTTTGTAATGCTTATATATCTCAAAAACTGAAAATCCAAGTTATAAACTATACAAAGTAATGTATAGCCCTTTGAAAATTCTAAAAGGATATATAATTGGATTTTGGATAAGAGTTCTTAATTAAAGAACTATAGTGATTCAAATTTCTAAATTTTATTATTTTGAACTGTTTAAAGAAGACAAAGCACACACAAAGAAAGATGCTACTCACGCGAAATCGTTTCGGCTCCATCGGAATGGAGCTGCTGTCGATTCTTTTTTAATAAAGTTGTGTACTTCAATAGCTTCTGAAAGGAATCAAATACAAAATTATTATTAATTCCATGAAAAAAAATTGACATTTTGTTAAATATTTCAGATTTTTAATGCTGAAAGGAACGCAGATTTGCTGCATATATCATGTTTAAAAATGGCCATAGTTGTAAACATCATGCATATATTCATGGTCAGGGGCGACATTTCAGCATTCCATTTGGGGGTGCGAGATTTGTATGTATAAAAATCTACAATATGGAATAAATAAAAGTTTGTTAACAGGGGGGGGGGGGGGGATCACAAAATTGAATTGATGTTGAGAAAAATAATGTTGTTAACATAATTTTTGTACATAATTATGTTAACATAATTGTTGTTAACATAATTTTTCTAAATACAAATATCTATCTTTATTTACTTTTTATCGAAGTTTTAAACGCCGGTTCTTAGAATCTGGAAGAAGAGAAAATTTTGTTACAATATCATCTTAATCCAGTCGTATATCTTGTTCTATAGCTAAAGCAGCTAAATATGAAAGTCTTTCTTGTCCCATTCTACTGCAAAAATAATTTTTCAGCCTCCTAAGACACTAAAAAGACCTTTCACAACTGGCTGAGCTGATTGGCACAGTCAAAAACAATTTAACTAATAATGTTATGACAGGAAACACATTTTTTTTAAATTTCGCTCTTTAAAATAATCCAAGTGACTTTTAAAATTGGGATGGTCTATGTTTTCATTCTTCACCATTGAATAAAACAGTCGCAATTCACACAGCAATCCCTCTTTCTGGAAGTCATATATTTTGCATATGGTTGAAAAATTTTTTTTTCCGACATCTGACCCGGATAATAGTAAACTAAGGGCAAACAAAACAGATATCTTGTCTCAATTTCATTAGATACTGAATCTACAATTTCATATTGAATATTGATTCTGTGATATTCTTTAACATCATCATGGGGATTTTTTTCACCGCCTCCGAATTCGCTTGGAATTATTTTACGCCTTTTCAGTTTTTGTCCAGAATAAGAATTTTTTTCGCAAAGTTATGTCACAAAACTCCACACTAGATTGAAATATGTATCAGTACGAAAAGAACTAACCGTTTCAATAGTAGCTTTAGTCAAAGCTTTCACAGCCTGAAACTTAAGATCAGATGACTGAAAATGCTTTGAGAGTGTATTGCATTGATCAAAAACACTGTTCAATACAAACGAAATGAACAAACATTTGAACGATCTCATGCATGTTAAAAGGGCTTCGGCTCTTCCACCATGGAGAGAATCGTTTTCAAATAATTCTTCCAGTGTTAAAATCACGACTTCAAAATTATCAAGTTGTGCTTTTACGGCTTTAACTCTGGAAGACCACCTCGTATTACTTAGCGATTGTACAGTTGAAGAGCCTCAAAAAGTATTTTTTGATGAGCGCATCTTTTGAAAATAGCGTGTATTTTATAGGATGTTTCTATGAAAGAATATAATGCATTGAGCTGCTGAAATGCATTTCTAGCGGAAGGAAGGGATGAGCATGCACTAACTACACATAAATTTAATCGGACACTTGAAATTTTTAAGTGAAAAGGATAACATCACTCCAATTTTTTCAAGTTGAAAAGGATTCGTTCCAGACGGAAGTGGGCACTTCACTGTGAAGGTTGGAACTTTTGAAACTCCATAGTGTTGTTTTTGTGACCCAGACCGTCCGACCTACAAGCTCCATAGTGTGAGAAAACTGACCAGTGGACAGTCGATAAAAAAGGGAGAAGCCGATAGACGATGAGGAAAAATTTGGGGGCGCGACCGCACCCCCTCGCGCCCCCTATTTGCCGCCCCTGTTCATGGTACTACAAAACAATTGGAAGTATCCATTTCATAGGGATATCTGATAAGATAGTATTTACTCTATCTAAATTATTTAAGAATATTTAAATAACGCCAAACAATATATTTGCAAGTAATATTTTTAATTACTCAATACTAATATTACGACTGGTGATTTTTGTTTGGATTGGCTCCCTATGAGACACCTGCAATCACAAGATAATTTTAAAAGTGATCGCAAGTGGGACGGAGCTCCTCGGAATTCATCCCCTAAGGCAGTTCTTCCCAACCTTTTTATCGCCGGGGACCGGTCAACGTTTGATAATTTTACCGCGGCCCGCTGAGGAGGGGGGGGGGGGGACGTTGATTGTTTATATTTTAGATTGTTTTGATTTAATAATTTTTATTTAATTGTATTTAAACATGCCTTCAAAATAAAACACAGTTACACCAAAAAATGAATATAAAGTGATTTAACATTTTAACTCACTAGAACGCTAAATCAATGAGAACCCTGAGCTTGTTTCTTTGCAACGAGACGGTTCCATCTGGGGGTAATAGGAGACAATGACACCCGAAGTGCGTTGCTTATCTCCAGTTTATTCCGCTGTTTTGCTTTGGTTGCTATCACTGCAGAAAACTCCGCTTCACACAGATAGGTCGTCGAAAATGGCAATAGGCATTTAAGTGCTGTGGTGGCAATCTCAGGGTATTCCGCCATGACTTTAATCCAAAACACCGGCAGAGTTGTTGTCTCGAACGTAGTTTTAAGGCCGCCGTCATTTGCATTCTCCAGCAGTTGATCTTCTTCTTGCACAGACATGTTAGATTCGCCTGATTTGTTGACAAATGGGTCGCGGATCCATTCCTTACCAGTTCGTGGGTCTTTTGTGGTTGGGAAGTAGCGCTCGAACTCTTTTAAAAGCAAAGATCGTGCACCAACTGGGAGAATGAATGTTCAGGCTCAGTCTCGCCTAAAATCCCCGCTAATGTCTGAAACATGTCCAAAATGCCTCTGTTCACGCGCCGTCCCCACAACTCCAGTTTGGCTTTAAATGCAGCTACTTTGTCTGCCAACTTGAAAATAGTTGTCATTTTCCCCTGAAGGTACAGATTGAGTTCATTGAGCAGGCTGAATACGTCACACAGGTAAGCCAGTTTTGCGACTCATACCTTGTCACTGAAATGTTCTGCCAGCGGTGACTTCTTTTCTGAGAGAAAACTTTGCAATGGCTCTCGTAATTCAAATACTCTGATTAGCGATTTTTCTCTGGATAACCATCTTATTTCTGGGTATAAGAGAAGGCATCTGTACTCTGCGTTCATCTCCTCACAAAGCTGCTTAAACAGGCGCGAGTTAAGGGCGTGTGCTTTGATGTGGTTAATAACTTTAACGACATCAATCAATACGCTGTTAAATTCCGGTGACATTTTTCGGTTTGCCAGCATTTCTCTGTGAATTAGTCAATGTGTAGATTCACTCTCAGGTGCAACCTCCTTAATCCAAACAATTAAACCAGACAGTCGTCTGGTCATGGCAGCATCCCCGTCTGTGCATATGCCGACACAAAAGGACCATTTTAGTTGTCCTGATATATAACCATCCAGTGACTTGAACAGTTCTGTTCCTGTGGTGTTGGTTGGCACATAGTACACACAGGGCCCTCGCTAAGACTTATCATTGGGGGGGGGGGGGAGAGCCGATAAAATTGCCAAGTCAAGTAATGATTTTTACCAACTTAAGTAAAGTCTGGGGAGTTTTTTTATTTTTTTGCACCGATAACACATTTTATATCGATTATTCATTCATCAATATATGGGTATGATTAATGTATCTATAATGTCTCTCAATACTCAAATATATTTTGCATAATACTATATCATAAAATTGCGAAGAGAGAAAAATTTTTTGCCCTATCAACGGAGCTTTTTGAATCCGCTCTTGCGAACAGACAATACCGTTAGGAAGAAAGCTGCTGGTTCAATTTGTAGGGGTTTAAATTTGTGGACTGGTCGAGCTTGGCAATTGAACAAATTTTGGAAGATAGCGAAATATTTTAAAAAACAAAGATGTTGGAAATATTGTTGTTGAAAAGAGATCAGGTTTCAGTGATCCTTTAGTCAGCCGCATGATCCTGATCTTAGACCCTCAGATTTGATAGATAATCAGAAAAACTATTTGATCAAATTAGGGCCTCATCAACCACAATTTTGGCATTCTTTCCAAGTGATGGTAAAGACGGATTGAACCCTCATTGGTATAAAGAATTTCAGTACTTAGAATACAGTACAATTAAAGATTGTGCATACTGCTTTGTGTGCTTTCTGTTTCCTCATGGAGTTGGCCAAGAGAAGAGTGAAGATGCATGGTCGAAGATTGGAGTAAGAAATTGGGGGAAAATGAGGAGTGCCGGAAAGCAAAAGCTTGGAAAGTTACAAACTCACTTTTAATCCATTGAACACAGATCAGCACTCCACAATTATTGTGACTGTTTAATAAAGGAGGGACACATTGATGTGCTTCTTGATCAAACTAAGAGATTAGCTCTGATAGAAAATGAAAGAGTACAGTTTCAGAATATAGAAGTAGTGAGAATCTTGCTCGACACATGCAGGACCCTAGGACATCAAGGGATAGCATTTCAAGGATCAGGACCAAGTGATGGTAATTTTGTACAAATAATATCGCTGATCTCAAGATATAACTACATCTTGAAAACGTGGTTTGATGAAAGAGAATTACGGCCTTACCACGTGAGTTGCATGAGTCCTGAGTCACAAAATGAGCTTATATCTCTTGCTACTGAAGAAATAGAAAGAAACATTGTTAAGGAGATTAAGAGCTGAGATTTTTTTCTTAGTGATGGCTGATTCCACACCTGACAGTTCACAAAAGGATATGCTTCCGATTGTTGTCCGTACTGTGGATGAAAACTGCAAACCAAGAGAACGTTTGCTAGATGTTTCTGAATGTACTGAAAAAACAGGTACTGGAATGGCAAAGCAAATTTATGAGACTTTAAGAAAGAAAGAAATTGACACATCCTCACTGGCTCCCGGTCGTCCAAATAGTCATTCAAGTCCTCTGGACGAGTCGGACGGCCTGGGGTTTCCACATCCTCACTGGCTTTTCAGTCATATGATTTTGCAAGTTCAATGTCAGGACAGTTTAATGGAGCACAAAAGAAACTCTCAGAAATCATAGGGCATCATATACCATACATTCCATGCCAAGATCACAGGACGAACACAGCCGTAGAACACAGCTGCAGTATCAGCATTATTATTAGAGACTTATTTGACGCACTTGAAGCATTTTATGTTTTCTTCAATTCAAGTACTGAACGTTCCAGACAGTTTAGGAATAAGATCAAAGAAGTGGAGAATGCCCTTCTTTTGAGAAATATGTCTAGGACTAGGTGGTGGGCCAGAGCAGAGACTATAAAAGCTGTAACCACATCACTTGAACCTATCCTATCTGTATTAGAATAAATTTCTACACAACAGGAAATAGTCTGTGCTAAAAAAACAAAAGCCCACGAGTTATGCAAAAAGATGAAATCATTTGATTTCATTGTTAGCTTGTTTTTTTATGAAAAACATTATATATAAGATGAAGATTTTGACAGAAACTTTGAAAAGCCCTGATCTGAATTTGATTGATTGTATTACAGTTGTCGAAAACACAGTAAAAATTTTGGAGGAGATTAACATTAACACCACAGAAATGGACAACTTGATCACAAGTGCGGAAACATTTACTGGAAACATTAAAGTAGATCCTGAACATGACTTTCAACTGCACCATAGAAGACGAATGAGGCCGAGAAGGATTGAAGAGTATGCTGAAAATGAAGTAAACATAGACCTGAAACAATTCTATAGAAAAGAGTTCAATGCTGTCCTTGATACACTATGTAGAGGCCTTAAAGACAACGTGGTTGCTAGGAAGACAACTATTTCTCCACTTCATTCAATTTTCAAATTTCCTTTGAACAAGGATAATCTGACAATCGAAGCAATTGAAGAGACTGTCATGATGTTCCCTCCAGATACTAGGCCTGATATGCATGCTCTACAAAGTGAGTTAGAAGTCTTCTTTAACATATGCAGGGAGAGACATATACTGTCAATGGAAACATTGAAGAACGTCATGGTTCAATTCAAAAATGTATTAAAGCTGGCTTTCAAAATGTGTCAATTGACTATACAGCCGGTTATGGAGTCAGCACAAATGAAAGAGCCTTCAGTCAGCTAAAGATTGTGAAAGATTCCTTCAGAACAACGACAGACACGAGGCTTAACAGCTTGATGCTTTTGAAGTGCGAAGCAGACTTGGGAAACGAAATCAACTTGGAAGATGCTGTGGAAAGGTGGTCTTGACTGAAGCAAAGAGGAATACGTGTCTATGTAAAATAAGTTAAACACAGTAAAACATTTTTTTATCCATATTCCATTTATATGGATCTCTGGAGTGTATATCATGATATAATATCATCCATCATAATATCATGGTTTAAAAGATGATGTGTTAGTGAGGAGGAAGAGAAAGTACAACAGTAATACCTTGAAGCCAGCCAGGGATGATACTAATTTTTAAATAAATTTTATCTAAAATGTACCAAGTCTGCCAACTTGGATCTTGATTTTGCCAACTGTACAGGGATTTCTCGACATTCGGGGGGGGGGAGACTCCCCCCTGTCCCCCCCCTTAGCGAGGACCCTGAGTACACATAACAAATAGATAGTACACATAACAAATCCTCATGCACATCCTCCTGATATAGATATCGCACATAAACAAGTAGTATTGCCTTGTTGTCGATATCTGTAGATTCGTTAACCTGGAGTGCGTACCACGGTGATGTATTAATCCTCTCCAACAATTGTGTCTCAATGCATTCGGCTATTTCCTCAATGCGCCTAGTCACAGTGCTAGCCGACAAAGGCACATGTGCTATCTTTTCCACAGCAGCCTCTCCTAGAAGTTCACGGCAAATGTCTTTAGTGGAGAACAAGATCAATTCTTCACCGACAGTGAAGGGCTTTTTAGCCTTAGCAATACGGTTAGCCACAAAATATGATGCTCTCAGTGCATTCTCCTTTATTGATGTAGTGGCCCTCATAAATGTCTTCTGTCTTTCGTGTTCCCGTTTTTTTTCTTTCAAAATAATACTCCAGGGGCTTGTCTTTTAATCCAGGGTGCTTGGCGTTCAAGTGACGATGCATTTTTGAAGGTTTCATTGCTTCATTAGAGAGCTGGTCGCCGCAAACTATGCAGAGCGGTTTTGGTGTGTGGGAATCACCTGTCCCGAAAAATCCATATTTCAAGTAGGACTCATGGTATTGTCTGTTAAAAGTTACATGTTTCTTTGATGAAGGCTCTTCTTCCGTCTCTTCACTGGGCCTTTTCTTTTTCCCAGGGAAACTTTCTAACGACGTCTGTTTTGTACTCATTTGTGGGTTCAATTTGAGCAAACACAATATACACGTACACCAACACTGTTAAACATGAGAAAGTACCGGTGAACAGAGAGAAGAGCGATACACACCTTCTCTTTACCAAAGCTAGAACGCCACTGCGCTTGCAGCCGCTCAGCTTCAGACGTCACCTAAAACTGCCCCGATATCACGATATTTTGCGTATGCGCGATATTGGTGCAGCTTTAGGTGACGTCTCTCAGCTCCCGGTTAACCTCTCGTCCATGGAAAGTCGCACAAACCCGAGAGAAATACACCACAGTAAATAAAATGGAAATAATTTAATGTACCTTGGGCGGCCCGGTACCATTTGATCCACGGACCGGTACCGGTCCGCGACCCGGGGGTTGGGGACCACTGCCCTAAGGTGTCATTTGCACCCCTCTCAGTTGGGAGGAAATTTGGAGAACAGGTGTACTTTGGATAAGGGATGAAATGCGACTGTTTTAAAAAAGGGTAGCGTAAGGGATGAAATGGGACAGGATGAAGAGGACATAAACCTCTTCCCCATACCAGCAACTTGACAAACCGTCTAAAACAGGTAGGAAGAGCAGGACATTCATGATTTGGCGATTTATCGCCTAAACTGTGTACTGTACCTTCTGGTTTTCTTTTTAAACTTCTGTTAAAGACGAGGATGAATGAGAAATTGTTACACGTGTTAAATATTATAAGATGTTAAAGAATAGTATGAAGAAAAAACACGAATAGGATTAGGATATTTTTATTAGCAAATAATTTTATTACTAAAGAATAGTTTTGTTAATGAAGTCAAGTTTGTTATATAAAATGAATTACAAATCATTTGCAAATAAAATATAATGTAAAATAGATTACAAGTATACAAATTGAAGAATATGTAAAATATATTTAAAAATACTTATAAAGTATATGATAAATTGTGTGTATGCTTGCTTAAAATGTAGGATTTTCCTCTTTTATCCAGATAAACTATCTTTGAAAGTTATGTTAGCTGTATCCAAATATGTTTTGAAGCGTAAGTCATTTTTACATCTAATTTATTTTAATATATTGTACGCGTACCGTCAAATATAAAACTATGTAATATTTTCAATAATAAAATAAACTTTATTCGCATTTTTTTGTTTATCAAATGACGTTTCAGAATAAAATACAAAATTATGTCTGAATTCAAAAATATGGGTTCAGATATTGAAATAGTCACGATTCCAAAATTGTCAAAACGTATTCGAAAGGTTTTTGCATGTTTAATCGATATAAAACTTGGAAATTTCTGTGAAAATGTTTTTCTATAAAGTATAGGAAATAAATAAAATTATAACATATTATGGCACGAAATACAAAAATTTTATTTTATTATAACAGTTTCAGAGCTTTGGTTGCAAATAATTCGTTTAAAAAATGCTTTAAATATTGTGAAATTAACATCCAGAATTAACAAGAAAGATCAATCATGCTTAAAGCATTGATTATGAAACACTTTCCAACTCCAATGCAATTTTAAAACATCTCTAAAATGCAATACATTCCTAAGTAATATTTTAAAACTTATCACAATACTACATTAATTTATTATATTTGAAAACTTAAACCATCATCGGAAAAAATGAACTTCATTCAAATGACGGCATTAAAATATAAATTGCCTGGTTTAAACATCTCTAAAATGCAATGCATTCCTCGGTAATATTTTTAAAACTATCATAATACTACGATAATTTATTATATTTGAAAACTTCATCGAAAACAACTGAAATTCATTCAAATGACGTCATAGAAAAAATAACACGCCTGGATCTCTCTATAAAAACAGCATTTCGTTCATAACATTTTCCCATTCATCACAATACTATAATCATTTATTTTATTTAAAAATTATGACCATGGAACTACAAATTATTAAACTCTATGCTTAAAACTTTTTTCGAAAAAAATCGTCCTTCTCTGTATAAAATCAATGAATATTTCATTCATATCAGCTATGCAGACTCCATGATCTAAATACTTTTGCGTTAAAAAAATACAGCAATTCTAATACAACTCATCCTACATATTTTGCTGTTTACATTTTACATAAGTGAAAAATAGGCTTCGTTATAGAAATAATCAAAGTTGGATGCTCATTTAAACTGAAATATATTGTCATTGCGTTGTTTCAGTATGTAGATGCACAGAATTTAAGCGAAAATAAAGAGGTTTTACGACGAATACAACACTCAATATGAATTAAAAAGAACTTTAAAAATGACGATTTTGAGACAAGATGGATGCCGTATTATATTTTGAAGTTGGTCACGTGATCGTTTCATATCATGGTCACGTGATGGCTTCATATAAGAGGTGTAATTATTATTTTAATTTTTATTTAAAAAACTACTGAATATATTTTGCTGAAATTTTTTTTATGTATTTTATGGAATAATTTGAATATTACCTAAAATTTTCGAAGCAATTTGTGAATTTTAAATCCGCTTAAAAAATGTTTGAAAAATTAGTTCCCATAGGGTTCAATGTATTTCATTTTTTCAACCCGGGTTCAATCCAAAACTAATTGGGTGATACTATTTATTTATATTCCCATAGGTCCTACTGACCGTCTGAACAGCATACTAAAATTTCATTTTGATTAAGTCATTTTTACGGCAGTTATCGTGCTAACGGACAGACAGACAGACAGACAGACAGACAGAATGAACAAAGTCATAAACACTTTTCAACTTTGTTGTAAAGTGTTAAAAAGACCTTAAGCACAATTGCAGTGGGATAACTCATTGTGGCATAAAAATATCAAATGTTGTACAATTTTATTTAAGATTAGAAACTTATAGCATCAATTGCAGATCAATCTATCCAAAATTATTTCTAAAAATTTTAAAAACAACTGCAGCAGTAGGACCCACATTATAATTAAAGCTACGTGCAGAATTTCAAGTTTTAATTACCTTTAAATAGAGTTAATTTTGTATTAATGCTTCTGCATTTGGTTTGTTGAAGTTTCCCAGTATGAAATTTTGCAGTGTGACACATTCTTACTTTAAAGAATTCAAAAAGTAAGGATTGTATTAACAGAACTTTATGGTTTTGCATTGAGTCGTGGTTTAAAATTTAGTCATTTAAATTTGAGAAAATATGTGGATCCATCTGCATCATTGAATAAGTTATAAGTGTTTGCATAATGTTGTGTTTGTGTAATTTTTTTGCACCTTCAATTATACGAAAAATTTTTTCGGCAACCTTGCAAAGTTTATGTATAGTATATCATCACCAGGAGATACTAATCCACCTCTGTTTTTTTTAATTTCAATTTAATTGGAAAAATAATAATTCACTATTAATGCCAAAATGAGCGCTTGAGTGATGTGGTTAATTTTTTTTATGATGAATCCTGAAATGCAGCCTATATCAGTAATAAAAAGATTCAAATTACTTAGGTCCGTTATATTATTTATATATTTCTAATATTATGTTCAATTGCTTCATCATAAGAAGTAATATCTTCATTTAGAGTGCTTGTGTATTTGTTTATAGATGATTCAGAATATTGGGTCATCTAAAGGCAAGCAGTTTGGTTTAAGACAGGATGTAATCTGGTGGTGAGAGAGTAATCTAATGTATGCTGATTTAAATTGTATGGCTGTAGGGTTATTGTTGTGTCAGCCTTTGCTTCGTACTGCACGGAAAAACATTTCAATGTGATCTTGTAAAAAAAAACAAGAAAGATCAATCATGCTTAAAGCATTGATTATGAAACACTTTCCAACTTCAATGGAATTTTATTTAATTTTTTTATGTAAAAGCAGCATTTCATTCATAACATTTTCCCATTCATTTTATTCATCAAAATACTATAATAATTTATTTTATTTAAAAATTAAGACCATGGAGCTACAAGAATTTAAACTCTATGCTTAAAACTTCATCGAAAAAAATCGTGTTTCTTTCTGTAAAATCAATGAATATTTCATTCATATCAACTATGCAGACTCCATGAGCTAAATAGTTTTGCGTTAACAGCAATTCTTATACAACTTATTCTACATATTTTGCTGTTTACATTTTACATAAGTGAAAAATAGGCTTCGTTGTAGAAATAATCAAATTTGGATGATCATTTAAACTCAAATATATTGTCATTGCGTTGTTTCAGTATGTTGATACACAGAATTTAAGCAAAAATAAAGCGGTTTTAGGACGGATACAACACTCAAAATGAATTAAAAAGAACTTTAAAAATCACGATTTTGAGACAAAATGGATGCCATATTTCATTTTGAAGTGGGTCACGTGATCTTTTCATATCGTGGTCACGTAATCACTTTATAAGAGTCATTAATACAAAGTCATAAACACTTTTCAACTTTGTTCTAAAGGGTTAATAAAAATAATTCGAATTAAAAAAGAAAGTTACATATTTATAAAAATATATTTATTACGGAAGATAATTGAAAGATATGATGTATCATTTATATGAACTTTAAAAGAACTGTTAATATTTATGTTTAAAGATAAACAAGAAAGATCAATCATGCATAAGCATTGATTATGAAACACTTTCTAACTGAAATATAATTTCATTTAAAAATTTCTAAAATGTGATACATTCAGTGGTGATATCTTTTACATTATCACAGTACTACAGTAATTTATTATACTTAAATATTTAAAACTGTATTGAAATATAAATCATCTGATTCTCTATGCAAAATCAATGAATATTTCATTCATATAACTTGTATTCCAGACTCCAGAGCTAAATAATTTTGTGTGAAAAAAATTCAGCAATTCTTATGTAACTCACCCTACAATCGCTTGAGATATTTGCATTCTGCATAAGTTAAAATTAAGCTTCTCTGAAGAAATAATAAAAGTTTAGGGATCATTTAAAATCACAACTATTGTAATTGCATAGGCACGGAATTTAGATACACAGATAATACACAGATACACAGATAACATATATATATATATATATGTGTGTGTGTGTGTATGTATTCAAAGTATTGGAATCGTGCCGAAGATTGGAACACGAATTTTCGAAGGATCTACACGTTTTGGGACTTCTAGAACACGAAAAAAATTTTTAGGAAGACGTCTGTGTGTGTAAGGGTGTATCTGTGTATGTTTCTGTGTGTCTGTGAGGATATTGTATCCACTCTAACTGAAGAACTAATGGACCGAATTTCATAAAACTTGGTTGGTAAGTTTTTTGTGGGAAACCCTGATGTTCATTAGATTTTAGTACGATTTGTAACAAAAGAATCCACCTTCTTTGCGAAATGGCCGGCAAAAATTGCCTTTATCCACTTTAGCTAAAAACTAATGGGCCAAATACATAAATCACATGTAGGTTATTCTAGTACGATTCGGGAAAAAGGAACGGGCTATTTTTGCGAAATGGCCCGCAAAAATCGTTAAATATAAAAATAAAAGACGACGTGTGCTCAATTATATGAATTAAATTCCTATTTTATACGTGATTTTTGACAACAAAAAGAATAAGGCAAACCCCATTAATCTAGGGCTAGCCGTTCTTGAGATATTCTAGTTTTTTTCGCGTTTTCGCTACGCCATCTTTCACAATAAGTCCAGCTATCAAATGAGAACCAAATTTAAGTTTTAACGTGCAAATTCAATGTCATTTAAAATACTTATGACTGTTATTTTGTGCAGATAAACTCAAATTATTATTGAAGAAATAAAGAGAACGTGAATATGCGTCTGTAGGGAAAGACATGTACTGCCCACATCAGAATTTTTTACAATATTACAACAATGATTTATAGAAGTGAACGGGAATTATTTGCAGGCCATTTCGAAAAAAATGTAGGATCTATATTTAAAGATCCACCAAATTTTTGTCGAATAAAATGTTCAACAAATTTAAGGTGTGTACCAAATTTTAACTCTCTAGGACGTAGGAAAGTGCATTAAAAATGCCATGAAATAAGTATATCATGAAGAGTTATATAAAATTAAAAAAAGATTTGAAAAATTGTTATCTACCAAATTTATTTTAAAATGTGAAGCCTCTCTCATATACAAAATGATTAAACTCTTGGAAAGATATTTATTATATATCTCTTTTTTCTTTCTGGAGGATATCCCAAAAGTCAGAATTTAATTGAATTTGTTTTTTTCCCTATATTAAATAATTTTTAATTAAAAAACTACTTAATATATGTTACTGAAATTCATTTTATATATTTTATGGGATAATGTAAATATCTCCTAAAAATTTCGAAGCAATTTGTGAATTTTAAATTTGCTTAAAAAATGTTTGAAAAATTAGGAACCATAGGGTTCATTGTATTCCATTTTTTCAACCCGGGTTCAATAAAAAAACTATTTGGGTGATATTATTTATTTATATTCCCATAGGTCCCACAGACCGTCTGAAAAACATACTAAAATTTCATTTTGATAAAGTCATTTTTACGGCAGTTATCGTGCTGACAGACAGACAGACATACATAATGAACAAAGTCATAAACACTTTTCAACTATGTTGTAAAGTGTTAAAAAGTGAAATTTCAAACTTCGTTTTTACTAAATATATATATCCAATGTAAAATAATAATAATAATGAATACTAAAAGAATAATTATCCGTGATATTACTGATGGTTAATTCATCTCCCAAACGCAAATACTCGATTTTTAGCGATTTGAACGTTGAATCGTATTCAGGGATATTCAAAACATGTAGATCCACCAAAATGTGAGGGTCGTATTTTTTACCACATCACAAACTATTCCCCCTTCTCATTGCTATGAATAGTCATACTCATCATGACTCCCCCTTCATATTGCTGTCAAAGTAAAATTGAATTGAAAAATATTTGTCCTTTGTTCCTAGCACAAATGGTGTGTAATACGCAAATAATATAACGTTTAATAACAAAAAATCAACTTCAACTAGCGAACATTGACATTAAAAAAATGTTGAACTCTCAAAATCCATACTCCTATAGGGACGCATGTTCTGATATCCCGACTTTAAGAAACTTTTAAATTGATAGACGCTTTCTTGTCTTTGCTGGTACGGTTTCTCTGGCAGTATATCTTAAAGAAGAATGCTGCTCTTTGCGTCTGAAGCTGATTCAGATGCTTTTAATCAACATTTTATGCTGTTATTAACGAAGTACTTTCATTGAAGATTAATTTTCCATTATAAAAGTTAGGCAGTCTTGTTCTTAATGTTTGAAATGTTATACTAAACAGAGGTATGCGTGCGTCTCTCCCCCCTCCCCTCTCTCACACAAGCACATCACATCCAAAGTCCCATATTTGTAAATAATAAAATTTAAATAAATAAATATTGTGATTTTTATGATCATGCTTTCACGCGCATGTTCAGTAATAAATACCACGCGCATGCGCTGTAGGATCCTCCACGCGCATTCGAAGTTCAAACCCTAATGCTTTTGCACTGGAAAGAACCCCCACACTCATGCGTTGTAAAAGCCGTTTATACGTATACTCTGAGCTACAACGTATGTGTGCAAGACCCTCCAAGCGCATGCACTGTTCAATCACATGCTTATGCTGTTAGAACTCTCACGCGCTGTTCAATTTTCAACGCGCATTCTCTATACGAATTTCCATGCACTCCAAAAATATACTCATTCGCATACGCTATAAGAGCCTCTACGCACATGCCTTGTTAGAAGAACCCCCACGCGCATGTTCTGTAAGAGCACTCCACGCACATGCGCTGTAAATCGCGCATGCGCTGTAAATCGCGCATGCGCTGTAAGATCGCTTCTTGCGCATGCCCTGTCAGAACTGCCACGAGCGTGCGCTGTAAAAATTATCATGCGCGAATGTTGTAAGAACCATCCACACGCATGTTCTGTAAGAATCTCAACGCGCATGCGCTGTAAGAGCCTTCCCGCGCATGTTCTGTAAGAATCTCAACGCGCATGCGCTGTAAGAGCCTCCCCGCGCATGCGCTATAAGAATCTCCACGCGAATGTAAGAGCATTTCATACGCATGCGCTGTTCTGTAAGTTCGTTATTTGTATTATGTTTGTATCACGCGCATGCGCTGTGAAATCTGTGCTCGCGCATGCCCTATTAGAACTGTCACGCGCATGCATTATAAAATTATCATGCGTGTATGTTATAAGAATCATCCACGCGCTTGCGCTATAAGTTTTAATGAGCATGAGATGCATTCGCCGCGTTCCAAGGTTTTCCCACCCTGTTCAATCCTCAATGCGCATGCTACGTAAGAGCTTCCACGCGCATGCGCTGTAAAGATCTTCACTCGAGCATAAGCATGCGCTGTAAGATCTCTGCTCGCGCATGCCCTATTAGAACTGCCACGCGCGTGCGCTGTAAAAATTATCATGCGTGTATGTTATAAAAAACATGCACGGTAAGTTTTAATGAGCATGCGATGAATTCTCTGAGCTCCAAGTCTTCCCACCCTGTTCAATCCTCAACGCGAATGCTCTGTAAGAGCCTCCATGCGCACGCGCTGTAAGGATCTCCAAGCGAAGAGCACTTCATAAGCATGCGCTGTAAGATCGCTGCTCGCGCATGCCCTGTTAGAACTAAAACGCGCATGCGCTGTAAAAATTATCATGCGAATATGTTATAAGAATCATCCACGCGCATGCGCTGTAAGTTTTAATGAGCATGTGATGAATTCTCTATCCGCGCTCCAAGTCTTCGCCCTGTTCAGTCCTCAACGCGCATGCTCTATAAGGGCATCCACGCGCATGCGCTGTAAGATTTCTGCTCGCACATGCTTTGTAAGATCGCTGCTCGCGCATGCTCTGTTAGAACTACCTCGCGCGTGCGCTCTAAAAATTATCGTACGTGTATGTTGTAAGAACCATCCACGCGTATGCGCTGTGAGTGATGAGTGACTTTAGTGAGCATGCGATGAATTCTCTCCCCGGGCTCCAAATCTTCCCACCCTGTTCAATCCTCAACGCGCATGCTCTGTAAGAGACTCTACGGGCATGCGGTGTAAGAATCTCCACGCGAATGCATTAAATGAGCTCCCCATATGCGCATGCGTTATTTGTATTATGTTTTGGATTAAACAAGAATCTTCGAAATTATAATACTAATAATTTCAATCATCAAGAGTGATTTCTTTCGAAGTTTTCTTACGTCACGAAAGGATTATGGATAAACAAGAAAGATCAATCATACTTAAAGCATTGATTATGAAACACTTTACAACTTCAATGCAATTTTATTTAAAAAAGTCGAAAATGCAATACATTCCTCGGTAATATTTTAAAACTTATCACAATACTACATTGATTTATTATATTTGAAAACTTAAACCTTCATTGAAAAAAATGAACTTCATTCAAATGACGGCATTGAAATATAAATTGCCTGGTTTAAATATCTCTAAAATGCAATATATTCCACGGTAATATTTTTAAAACTATCATAATACTACGATAATTTATTATATTTGAAAACTTCATCGAAAACAACAGAAATAAATTCAAATGACATCATAGAAAAAATAACACGCCTGGATCTCTCTATAAAAGCAGGATTTCATTCATAACTTTCTCCCATTCATGTCATTCATCACATTACTACAATAATTTATTTTATTTAAAAATTAAGACCATGGAGCTACAATTCATAAACTCTATGCTTAAAACTTCATCGAAAAAAATCGTCCTTCTGTTTATAAAATCAATTAATATTTCATTCATATCAGCCATGCAGACTCCATGGACTGTATTATTTTGTGTTAAAGAAATACAGTAATTCTAATACAACTCATTCTACATATTTTGCTGTTTACATTTTACATAGGTGAAAAATAGGCTTAGTTGTAGAAATAATCAAATTTGAATGAGAATTTAAACTCAAATATATTGTCATTGTGTTGTTTTATTATGTAGATGCACAGAATGTAAGCAAAAATAAAGTAGTTTTGGGACGGATACAACGCTCAATATGAATTAAAAAGAACTTTAAAAAATCACGATTTTGAAACAACATGGATGCCATATATCATTTTGAAGTGGGTCATGTGATCGTTTTATATCATGGTCACGTGATCGTTTCATATAAGATGTGCAATTATTATTTTAATTTTTATTTAAAAAACTACTGAATATATTTCGCTGAATTTTTTTTATATATTTTATGGAGCAATTTGACTATTACCTCAAATTTTCGAAGCAATTTGTGAATTTTAAATCCGCTTAAAAAATGTTTGAAAAATTAGGTCCCATAGGGCTCAATGTATTTCATTTTTTCAACCCGGGTTCAATCCAAAACTAATTGGGTGATATTATTCATTTATATTCCCATAGGTCCTACAGACCGTCTGAACAACATACTAAAATTTCATTTTGATCAAGTCATTTTTACGGCAGTTATCGTGCTAACGGACAGACAGACAGACAGAATGAACAAAGTCAAAAACACTTTTCAACTTTGTTGTAAAGTGTTAATAATTAGAAGCTGAGAGTCAATTAAAATGCTATATAGTAATTTTGTGCTACTGATACATGTTAATAAATATAAAAATCTGATGTGGACAGCACATGACTTTCCTTATATAATGTAATGAATTTACTAGTTTTATAGTCAAACAAGAAAGATCAATCATGCTTAAAGCATTGATTATGAAACACTTTCCAACTTCAATGCAATTTTATTTAAAACAGTCGAAAATGCAATACATTCCTCGGTAATATTTTAAAACTTATCATAATACTACATTAATTTATTATATTTGAAAAATTAAACCTTCATTGAAAAACATGAACTTCATTCAAATGACGGCATTGAAATAAAAATTGCCTGGTTTAAATATATCTGAAAAGCGATACATTCCACGGTAATATTTTTAAAACTATCATAATACTGCGATAATTTATTATATTTATAAACTTCATCGAAAACAACTGAAATTAATTCAAATGACGTCATAGAAAAAAAAAATTAAAAGAACGAATATGAGTCTGCAGGGAAAGACATGTGCTGTCCACATCAGAATTTTTAACAATATTACAACAATGATTTATAGAAGTGAACGGGGATTATTTTCAGGTCATTTCGAAAAAAATGTATGATCTATATTTAAAGATCCATAAAATTTTTGTCGAATAAAATGTTTAACAAATTTAAGCTGTGTACCAAATTTTAACTCTCTAGGACGTAGGAAAGTGCATTAAAAATGCCATCAAATAAATTTATCATGAAGAGTTATATAAAATTTAAAAAAATGAAAAATTGTTATCTACCAAATTTATTTTTAAATGTGAAGCCACTTCCATATGCCAAACGTTTAAACAAATGGAGAGATATTTATTATATAATATATCTCTCTTTTCTTTCTGGAAGATATCCCAAAGTCAGAATTTAATTGAATTTGTTTTTTTCCCTATATTAAATAATTTTTAATTAAAAAACTACTTAACATATTTTACTGAATTTTTTTTTATATATTCTATGGGATAATGTGAATATTTTCTAAAAATTTCGAAGCAATTCGTGAATTTTAAATTTACTTAAAAAATGTTTGAAAAATTAGGTCCCATAGGGTTCAATGTATTTCATTTTTTCAACCCGGGTTCAATAAAAAACTAATTGGGTGATATTATTTATTTATATTCCCATAGGTCCTACAGACCGTCTGAACAACATACTAAAATTTCATTTTGATAAAGTCATTTTTACGGCAGTTATCGTGCTAACGGACAGACAGACAGACAGACAGACAGACAGACAGACAGACAGACAGAATGAACAAAGTCATAAACACTTTTCAACTTTGTTGTAAAGTGTTAAAAATAATGTATAAGATCCACGGCGCTGTGTTTTTGCCGTTGAATTGTACATTGGGTAATTTTCAGGTTGACAACATGTAAAACTGTTTCAAAATACTCAATTAACTTATACTTCGCGCAACTCTAAATAAACAATCATCAATATTGATAGCATCCTCAATAAGCGATAGAGTTCATATATTAAAATACCTTAATAATTACATCATCAATTAGGCGTACTTTTCTTAAATTTAACGTCATTTTTGCAATTTTTACGGTATTTTTGTCAATCTGGGGCGAAATATCGATAAGGAGGAAATACTTTTCTAAATTATTCGCTAAGTTTGCCAAATGCCTCACCACGTGTTACAGACAAACGGAGAGAAGATTATTTCTTATACTAGAAGGTAAGCCCGTCATATGACGGAAATCAGAATTTGCGAGACATTACTTCCCATTTAGCGCCATTTTTATTGATTTGGCGATATTTTTGTCATTTTAGCAACATATAAAATAACCACCAAGTTGGCGACGCCCCTCTAAATTTCTCGCCAAACGTTACGAACGGACGGACGGACGGAGGAATGGGTTATTCTTATAGTCTACACTTATGTTCTTTCCAAGATATTGAACTTTCATCATATAATCGTCATAGTCATTGATTTAGAGTCATTTAATTTAGAGTCATTGATTTAGAGTTATTAATTTGGCGACATTTTCGTTAATTTGGCAACATTTAAAAAGTCGTCAAGTTGGCGACATTCCGCCAAATTCTCGCCAAGCGTTATGCAAAAATCTGATGTGGGCAACACATGACTTTCCTTATATAATGTAATGAATTTGCTACTTTTACAGTAAAAAAAGAGGTTTTTCTTATAGTTGATACTAATATTCTTTCCAAGATATTGAATTTTCGACAATTAATCGTCATTTTCATTGATTTAGCGTCATTTTTATCCATTTGGCGAGATTTTCGTTAAATTGGCAACATTCTAAAAAAGTCGCCAAGTTGGCGACATTCCGCCAAATTCGTCGCCAAAATCTCGCCAAGCGTTATGCACTAAGAAATAAGTTATTCTTACAGCATATAAATAAATGACTATTGGCGTTCAAATGCAAAAGTATTATTCAAAGTATCTTTTCTCATGAATGGAACGAGCTAGATCCACGAGAATGATGTCACTCAATTTATCGCATGGTATTACATATGAAAAGTGAACATGTTTCTCAATAGGAAAATTTTTATTTTATTAACACTTTACAACAAAGTTGAAAAGTGTTTATGACTTTGTTCATTCTGTCTGTCTGTCTGTCTGTCTGTCCGTTAGCACGATAACTGCCGTAAAAATGAGTTTATCACAATGAAATTTTAGTATGTTGTTCAGACGGTCTGTAGGACCTATGGGAATATAAATAAATAATATCACCCAATTAGTTTTTTATTGAACCCGGGTTGAAAAAATGAAATACATTGAACCCTATGGGACCTAATTTTTCAAACATTTTTTAAGTAAATTTAAAATTCACGAATTGCTTCGAAATTTTTAGGAAATATTCACATTATCCCATAGAATATATAAAAAAAAATTCAGTAAAATATGTTAAGTAGTTTTTTAATTAAAAAAATTATTTAATATAGGGAAAAAAACAAATTCAATTAAATTCTGACTTTGGGATATCTTCCAGAAAGAAAAGAGAGAGATATTATATAATAAATATCTCTCCATTTGTTTAAACGTTTTGCATATGGGAGTGGCTTCATATTTTAAAATAAATTTGGTAGATAACAATTTTTCATTTTTTTTAAATTTTATATAACTCTTCATGATAAATTTAATTGATGGCATTTTAAATGCACTTTCCTACGTCCTAGAGAGTTAAAATTTGGTACACAGCTTAAATTTGTTGAACATTTTATTCGACAAAAATTTGATGGATCTTTAAATATAGATCATACATTTTTTTCGAAATGGCCTAAAATTAATCCCCGTTCACTTCTATAAATCATTGGTGTAATATTGTTAAAAATTCTGATGTGGACAGCACATGTCTTTCTCTGCAGACTCATATTCGTTCTCTTTATTTATTCAATGATAATTTGTGTTTATCTGCACAACATAAGTATTTTAAATGACATTGAATTTACACGTTAAACTTAAATTTGGTTCTCATTTGATAGCTGGACTTATTGTCAAAGGTGGCGTAGCGAAAACGCGAAAAAACTAGAATATCTCAAGAACGGCTAGTCCTAGAGTAATGGGGTTAGTCTTATTCTTTTTGTTGTCAAAAATCACATATAAAATAGGAATTTAATTGATATAATTGAGCACACGTAGTCTTTTATTTTTATATATAACGATTTTTGCTGGCCATTTCGCAAAAATAGCCCGTTCCTTTTTCCCGAATAGTAGTAGAATAACCTACAAATGATTTATATACAAAATTTTGTTAAATTTGGTATATAAATCACTTGTAGGTTATTGAAATATTATACTCCAAATTTTGTTAAATTTGGTTCATTAGTTTTTAGCTAGAGTGGATAAAGGCAATTTCTGCGGCCATTTCGCAAAGAAGGCAGATTCTTTTATTACGAATCGTACTATAATCTAATGAACATCAGGATTTCCCACAAAAAACATACCTACCAAATTGTATGAAATTCGGTCCATTAGTTTTTCAATTAGAGTGGATGTAATATCCACACAGACACACAGAAACATACACAGATACACCCTTACACACACAGACGTCTTCCTAAAAGTAGTTTTTTCGTGTTCTAGAAGTCCCAAAACGTGTAGATCCTTTGAAATTTCGAGTTCCGATCTTCGGCACGATTCCAATACTTTGAGTACATACACATACACATATATATTATCTGTGTATTATCTGTGTATCTAAATTCCGTGCCTATGCAATTACAATAGTTGTGATTTTAAATGATCCCTAAACTTTTATTATTTCTAAGCCTAATTTTAACATATGCAGAATGCAAATATCTCAAGCGATTGTAAGATGAATTACATAAGAATTGCTGAATTTTTTTCACACAAAATTATTTAGCTCTGGAGTCTGGAATACAAGTTATATGAATGAAATTGCATAAAGAATCAGATGATTTATATTTCGATACAGTTTTAAGTATTTAAGTATAATAAATTACTGTAGTACTGTGATAATGTAAAAGATATTACCATTGAATGAATCACATTTTAGAAATTTTTAAATGAAATTACATTTCAGTTGGAAAGTGTTTCATAATCAATGCTTATGCATGATTGATCTTTCTTGTTTTATATGACTTTTTGATATTTTTTTTGAAAAATGTACAATATCTCGAGAACGGTTCATGTTAGCGTTCTAAACTTTATGCCAATCGTTTTCTAATGAAAAATTACATAAGAAATGTCTATTTGCGTAACTTTATTAGTGGTTTTGATTTTTTGACGATTTTTTCAAAATTTCATTTGAAAATTTAGGGGTGTTCTGAACATTCGATTGCGTATAAAAACAACAGGCTTCCAGTGTTTATGGATTGTGATTTTTGTACCAAATTTTGTTCGAATTGGTCCATTCGTTCGTCGGTTATCATCTCCACAGACCCACTGACACACACACACACAATCTCAAAAACGTCTGATTCGTGATCAAGGATTTTTGAAACGTGTTCTCCCATCAAAAACTGGAATTTGAATTTTCGACCCCGTCACAATACTTTCTTTATACATTACAATACATATAAGGAAAGCAAAAATCCCCCTTTTTTTCGTTACTATGTAAAATTAAAGGCCCATTTAAAGATGTTCTTAAACCTTTAATGTAGGTTTCTGCCCTAGAAAAAATGTATATACTAAATTTATATTTGAAGGATTTAAAGCGTATTTAAAATTTTGCGATTTCAAATTTCGTGAATTTAGGATATCGAACAAAGTGAAACATATGGAGAAAGTCAGATGTTGCTTCGCACTTTTTAGACTCTCTTGCATATTTTGCATCATTTGCTAAGTACAATAAAGCATCAGCAACACTAGCACTTAAAACTTAAATTGCAAGACAGACTTTCATTTTTCCTCCCTCCCCCTTTTTTTAGTTTTCCGTGTGACATTATTTTATTTTAATTATGTTGTAATTAGTTGATAAAGATAGTATCATAAAGGTGTAGTCCTATTTCAATATAAAATTATTACTTTTGAATCGCCTAAGCTAGGTGCCCCAATAGCCTTATTTTAATCAAATTTCTGTAATTTTAATAATTTGGACTTCAATTTATATAAATTAGTCGCCCCTGAAAGACGCTGAAACATGACTTTGGTATATATAAAACATGATGTAAGTAAAAATATCTATATTGGTAGAACTGTTTCTAGATCAAGAAGCCTATTACTTAAATTATGCTGAGGAGAATGTGAGGTTCTTTTAGAATTAAGATTGCCTATTTAATAGGTTGCTAAAGTATGATCAAGAAGTCGGTGATCCAAATACTTCTTTGAGAAGGCATATTCCTTTCTCGATAACTAAAACAAGAGTGTAATATCAAAATACTTCTTGAAAACAGCGGGAGTTTGATGTTACATCCTTTGATATTTAATTTGGGAACCGGGGAAAATATATTTTTTTAATCGAGATGTTTATATGAAATTAATTCACCCAGCATCAGCACCTATAGAATTGATCCGGCGGGCACACCTAAGGATAAGATTAATAACATCGATTAGTTTGATGTCCGTCTTTGTGATTTTGAAGTGTCCCTTTGTCTTTCTACGATTTACTTTGAACTAGAACATGCTCATATTTCAGATCATATATCTTTATATAAAATGCACTGAAAAGTTATGATGTAAAATCTATCTTACATTTCCAATGAATATAAATTATTATTATATTTTATTTTGAACGCAAATTTTATTATACGACGTCTTTACGCTCATTTTCTAAATTTCTATTTTTCTTTCCTAGTCACCAAATCTTGCAACATGCTTTTACCATTTATCTTCCCTCTCCGTCTGATATCGCCATTGAAATAAATGTACAAGGTCAAAGTCGGGAGAAAACGGGTTCTCAGGGAACTCGTCCTGCATATCGTCCTGGAAACAGCTGCCTTATATCTTTGACTCCGATTGCAACCCTTATGGTGTTATTACACGGAGCAATTCCTTCCAGCAATTTTTCAGCAACACCATACATTTCAATGGGAAGAAATCTTGCCGCCGAATTGCATTCGTTCGTACTCGGCAATAAAAATTGCTCAATTTCTGAGCGGCAAACCAATCAGAAGACGATAAAAGTGGACGCCACTACGCTCCGCCTTTCCTCTCTACATTTGCATTCAAGATGGCGATGACGACTGTAATGCAAACACGACGAAGCAGCTCAATTACGTTAGAATCTGGAGATGGAAAAATTAATAGAACTTCTACCAAATTGCAGATACCTGTGGGATATAAAATATCCAAATTATACGAAAAAACACACTAAAGAATGCTTTCTGAAATCGGCGGCACAAAACAGTAAGGGTCTGTTAGAAAGAAGGGGCTTACAGTATCATTGCCGGGAGGAATTGCTAAGTCTGGAGATGTAAAAATAATCATGAAACTTTCACCAAATTACAGACACCTGTGGTATATAAAACATCCAAATTATACGAAAAAACCCCTACTAAATAATGCTTCTTGGAATGAACTCGGCGTTATTAGAGAGGAGGGGCGTTTGAGAAAGGTGAGGCCTAAAGTATCATTGCCGGGAGGAATTTCTAAAGTCTGGAGATGGAAAAATAATAATAGAACTTTTAACAAATTACAGACACCTTTAGGATATAAAAGATTCAAATTATACGAAAAACACACCAAAGAATGCTTTCTGAAAGGAAATCGGCGACATTAGGGAGAAGGGGTCTGTTAAAGAGGAGGAGCCTAAAGTATGATTGACGTGGTGCAGAATTGCCGAACTTCTGCAATAAAAATTGCCCTGTGTAATAACACCCTTAGACAGGAAGGGCTTCTTAGAAAGGAGGGACTTAAAAAAGTATCATTGCCGAGCGGAAGTGCTAAAGTCTGGAGATGGGAAAATAATAATAGAACTTTTATCAAATTAAAGACATCTGTGAAATATAAAAGATTCAAATTATACGCAAAAAACACTGAAGAATGCGTCTTGGAATGAAATCGGCGGCATTAAAGAGGAGGGGCGTGTTAGAAAAGCGGGGCCTAAAGTATCATTACCGGGCGGAATTGCTAAAGTCTGCAGATGGAAAATAATAATAGAACTTTCACCAAATTACAGACATCTGTGAAATATAAACGATCCAAATTATACGCAAAAGCACTAAAGAATGCTTCTTGAAAAGAAATCGACGGCGTTAAAGAGGATGGGCATGTTAGACACGCAAGTATCCTTGCCGGGCGAAATTGCTGAAGTCTGGGGATGTAGATGGAAAAAAGAAAAATTTTTTTACCAAATTACAGCCACTTTTGTGATATAAAAAATTTAAATTACACGAAAAACACACTGAAGAATGCTCTCTGGAATGCATTAGAGAGAATGGGCCTAAATATGATTGATGGGCGGAATTGCCGAAGTTCGGCAATAAAAATTGTTCTGTGTAATAACACTATTATCCAATTCAAACGGAACCTTTGCTCAAAGTTTTCAGTTCTTAGTCTTAATGAAACTGTCCAAAAGTTCATTATCGAACATTTATCAAATTTGCAGGAAAGTTTCACAGAATATTTTCCGACTCCCAAACAGTCATATAACTGGGTTCAAATTCCATTTCTACAAGTCGAAGATGCTGATCTACCGCCGATGGAAAGAGAACAACTGATTGATATATCCATGAATTCGACTTTAAAAATGCAATCTGAACAAGAACTATTGGGTTTTTGGCTGAAAGTTTACAAAGAATACCCGGCAGTGTCTGATCGAGCAGTAAAAATTCTTATGCCCTTTGTTACTACCTATCTTTGCGAATGATCTTTTTCGAGTTATGTCAGCACTAAAACTAAATACAGGAACAGATTAGATACAGAATTTGAAATGCGTTTGCAAATAACAACAATTAAGCCTGATTTTCAAAAGTTGTGTAATAAGAAGTAAGCGCATTCAAGTCATTAAATTTAGTCACTTCTAGTTTTACTTCTGAATGAGATATATTCCGAATTTTGTATTTTCTTGCATATATGCTTACAAATATGCTTGTATGTTTCACTGCAGTGGCGGCGTTTTAGAGCCAGCAAATTCAACTCAGCTGTATTCAATAAAAAATCTGAATAACATGTTTTTAATATTTTTTTTTTGTATTTAGTATTTGGTTTTATGATTATAATGGGCAAAATTAATTTGCAGTCTTCGGTAGTTAACTTTTGTAAATGTAGTCTCAAAACTTTTTGCGGAGAGAGAGGGGGCACCGAGATTTTCTGTTACGTCACTATGCTTACGGGGCATATTTTTTGTACTAGGGTTCCAAAAAATATTTTTTTTAAGCGTAGGGTTCCGAAGGCGTTAGAAGTTTGAAGACCACTGATCTAGATCTAACCGTTTTAGAGATATTCAATTTATTTTTCGTATTTTTTGCAACATCACCTTTAGATATACGTCCAGTCCCCAAATGAAAACAAAATTGAATTAAAACTGCAAATCCAGTGTCACTTTTAATAAATATTCTTATTATTTAAACTTAATGTAATGAATTATGAAAGAGATAAAATGAAAATAAATGTGAGTTTGCATGTAAAGTCATGTGATGCCCACATCAGATTTTTTATTTTATGGATAAGAAAAATCTAAATTTTTACAAAAGAATCCAAGCACCGTTAAAATTCCCATCCCTCTTCATGGAACATTGAGCAATGCGTAGACGATTTCAAGACTGACGATGTCATAAGTTTGACGTTCGAAAGGGATTGACTTTGAAGTTTATGAAATTACGAAAAGTGTGGACCAATCCTTTCCTTTGTTCTTCAAAGATGTTCTATTTCGATGCAGCTTTGACGCTTTTCCAAAAAATATTTCAAGGATGAAGGTTTACGTGAAGGAAATTTCGAAGTACGAGCTGAAATAATTCGATTCATATCCATACTTTCAAAGACATTCGATTGAAACCTTCGTCTTCAAAGCGTTTTTGATTCTGAAAGATTATATCAAAAGTTCAAATTATTATTAAAAATCTTTTTCGTGCTCGAGAGAATTGACTATCAAATATTGAAATATGTTTTATATTAAACAATATGAAGGCGTAAGAAATGGAATATTTGTTGCAATTTCCCCAAGCAAATATATAATATCGGATATAAGCAGCACCTGACTTATCTGCAGACTGAAATTCATTTTCTCTTTCTATTTCAATTCATTAAATGGAGTTTAAAAGCACAAAATAACACTCACAGTTATTTGAAATGACACTAATTTCGAACTTTTAATTCAATTTTCGTCTTCATTTGGTAATGGATGTATTTTCAAAAGCGGCTTAGCAAAAATGCGAGCAAACTAAAATATCGCGAGAAAGGCTATGACAGCTGGTTATGATTTTGGCCAATGACTACCGGCTTTGACTAATGGCTATGACTTTTAATGAGGTTGGTCTTATTCATTTTATCGTACAAATATACGTAGAAAACAAGAATTTCATTGATACATTTGAGCATACGTAGTCTTTTATTTTAGATTTTGGTAATGTTTGTGGACAATTTTGCAAAAAAGGGAAGTTTCCCTTTTTACGAATTGCACCAAAATCTAATCAGGACTAAAGCATCTCACATCTACTTTATTTACCAAATTTTGTGAAATTGGGTCAATTAGTGCTTCAGCTAGAGTACGTACATACATTGCGCAGACAGACAAACACACAGACGCTGCACTAAAAATATTTTTTTATGTTCTAGAGGGCTCGCAAATTGTAGATCCGTCGAAAACTCGAGTTTCGATTTTCGACATGATTCCAATACGTTCCCTATTTATTACAAAACATCTGAACAACCTTAACTTAAAACTTCATGAAATAAACACTGGCCTCTAAAAGTTAAGGTACAACCCATTATTTGATCCTCACCATTACGAGAATGAAAATAAAGATAAAAAATACTGTTTATATAAAGGATATGTCACTTTAATAAAATAAAATGAAAAATTTATACCTACCAGTATTTTGTTCAAAAGAAATTTGCATTTATTTAGAAACCAAAGGTAGTATTGCATGCAACACTTTTGTAATTTTAAGTTCTCTAACTAATGTTAATTCACCTTATATTTTTGGTACGAAGATATTGTTGGATATGTCAAGGATAATTTGTTTACCCGATTCGTAAAGATGGAACGTGACCGTGTGTATAAAAATGGGTGCACTACAAGCTGATGCTACCAGACTGCTTAATATTTCTTGCAGTGTGGTCCAAAGTTCAAAGTGTGGATCAGTTCAAATCCGTTCAGGGAGTTTTAAGAAGACATACCTGTTCTAGGTCAGCTACGTGTTACAATTCCGGATGACGATGGACCTTTCGACCCAAGGAACATTACTGTGCACCAGCTCGTTGCAAATATTTTTGTGGCAACAGCGACACGAATATTTAATACTACTGTTAGAAGTATGAAGCGTAAAGGGACTGTTTAGCTTTCATGGTTAGAAGTCGTATCAAGAGTTGTATGCAAGAAGACCGGTTGTGTGTGTTACGCTTCATAGATTGCAGAGACGAGCTCGATTACGTTGGGCAAGAGAGCACTTTACCTGGGCCCCAGAATGGTTTTCTGTACTCTTTACAGACAAGTCCAAGTTTACTTTGGAGAGTGATTCTTGTCGTATTTTGATCTGGAGAGAACAAGACACCAGATACAAACAGTCCAACATTATTGAAAGATACAGCTATAGAGGAGGAGGAATAATGGTTTGGGCGGGATCTCTTTGGGAGGTCATGTGGTCCTTGTGTTCAGTGAAAGGACTTTAATGCTCAGAGATATCGGGACGAGATCCTTGATGCCTGTGTAAGACCTTATGCCGGTGTAATTGGCGATGATTTCACACGATAACGCCTGATTTAGCCGCGCTAGGCTTGTCGACAGATATCTTAATGATGAATGGAGAATAAATTCTTTATTAAAATCCATTTCTTAATTAATTTATTACAAAATCTTTTATTTATTCTTTGTCTCTAAAAATTGACTTTTGGACCGATAAGCTCAACCTGAATCCTATAGAAGAGCACCTTTGGGATTATCTCTGAAAACAGGTGGCTGCTCTAAGTCCTCTTCCGAGGTCTTTAAATGAGTTGAAACAAGGGTTGCTCCTATGGCCTTTACTTCCCATTCAGGTGTCCACTTCCTCCAACTTGATTGCCGGTATGAGAAGGCGATGCCAAGAATGCATTACAGCTAGAGGAGGACATATTCCTTATTAAAACCCATTTCTTTCTTTACTTTCACAAAAAATTTTTATTTATTCTTTTTCTCTATAAATGAACTTTTCAAAAACTTAATTATTATTTTTAAATTATGCATTATGTTAAAATAATGTAAAATGCAATGAATAATTGTATAATGTACAGAATATCCAAATTTCATGTTTTTATATTATTTTCTTTGGAAGTTAGCATTAGTCTGTTGAAATTAGCATTAGTCTGTTGAAATTAGCATTAGTCTGTTTGTAAAACCTTTAATACTTTAATACTGATGTGTTATTTATAAGAAACTAAATTTAGTTACATACTGCACGTCATATGAGAATATTATACTTTATACTTTTTTTCTGAGAAAAATATCTTTCTAATTTGCTAGAACGATGCAAAAATTTAATTTTAAAATTGTACATGAGGTGTTTGCAGATTTGGCTTTTTTTGTTAAAATTAATTTTTAATCAGCATATTATTCTGGAAGTATTTATCAATCTTTCTAATTAAATAAAAAATATTTTGTTATAAATATTTATTTGTCCCTAGGAATTATGAAGATCCAAATGTTTATTTAGTTTCAAAATTTTTATTTCGTTTACAGAATAGAAACGGAATTTTCAAGGAAATTGTTTTTTTAAAAAAAAATATATTTAACGCTAAGATAATTGCGTCGCTTTATAACTCTTGCACTTACTGAGTTTTGCAGATATGTAAAGAATTTTAAGGAACGATGTTTGGCACTGTGTGTGTGTGTGTGTGTGTGTGTGTGTGTATTGTGAATTACAGAATACTATAAAATTTTAAGAGTTTACATTTTATGTAAAAGAATAGAACTAAATATTATATTTGTAGTTCACATGTGTGTAAAGAAAAATAGTTATTCAAAATTAGATATTTTTATAATTTATTATATATATATATATATATATAAAGAAGAAAAGTATGTATGTATGCATGATCCAACATCACGGGAGAACGACAGAACCGGTTTTTATGAAATTTGGTGAGTAGTCTTGAAATAGCCCCACTTAAAATATAGTGCATGTTTCGAGTTTGTAATACCAGGAGTTGTCGCGATATTTATGAAAAGCGAAACTTTCGTTTGTCTTATCATGACGGAGGAACAGCTGCACAGAATTTAATGAAATTTTGTGGATAGCTTTGAAATAGTCTCTCATATATTTAGTCCAAGTTTCGAGTTTCTAAGACCAGGGGTTATCGAGATATTAATGAAAAATGAAACTTTTTCCTAGGAGTTCTACTCTCTAACTCCATGATTCCCAACGAAAAAGGTTGGTAATCGTTGGTTTAAAACGTGAAAGTCAATTAAATCTCGGAGTTTGTCGGAGTTCATTGAACGTATTAGTCACTTTTGAAAATCGCAGGTTTGAAAGATGAATTTAAATGGAATCTCTATCACCATGGTTTATTTTTCAGAAGTTTACTCAACAAATTTTATTAATTTGAATAATAAATAATGAATACAAAATATCTAGCTATCTCTCTATATATAAACGAGAAGTATGTATGTATGATCCAATGGATCTGATTGGCCAAAGAGTGACCAATCAGATCCATTTTTTTTCTTACATAATGCAATGAATTTACTTCTTTCACAGTGAAAAAACAATGTATAAGATTCACGACCCTATATGTTCCGGTGTAATTTTTATCAGAGTTTTGCATCGTAAATCCCGAGCAACGTCGGGTAATCGCTGCTAGTTTCCTATAAAGACCCATGAAAATTTCTGTTTGAATAGTAATGGTATATTCTAAGCGGAAATATTAAACGCTGTGGATGTAAAGTGTATTAGATTAGTATAAATTAACATAACTAAGGGAAATGTATTAACTTAACTCATCTGTTGTCAACTTAAAAAAATATACAATTTTGAAAACTGTTAAGAAAGTTTTGAGTATAGTATATGAGTGTATAAGAAAGTCGAGTGGAGCCTCATACTCAACCTATTTTTAAATTTCCCATTTTACAACATATAATGGTCTGTCGCATCGCAACGTTGGACGTTTTATGTTATTCAGTTGCTGCATATACTGTTTAAAACCACTTGAGTTAGTGTTTTTTCTAGAGTGAAAAAAGGACAGGGTGATTCTAAAAAGATCACATTTTCAATTAAATTACTTTACTTTATAAGAAAGATCTATTGGTTTTTTTTAACATGAGAATATTTTCTGAGAATTGGGCATTTTTCAAATGGGAAATACTATATAGGGTGTAAAGGAAAGTAAAAGGCTAATAACTCTTGAAGTAAGGTATCATATATTTTTATTCAGGTGTGTGTAGGAAATTCCGATGGTGGTACACAAAAGAGGCAACGTTAGGGAGATGACCCACCTTTTTTAGCTGGATACTTGTGGGTTATCTCGCTTTCTGTTAGATATGGAAAAACGAATTACATAGTTGCAGAGCATCCCTCCCCCCAAGTTGTAAAGATGTACTCTAAACAATGCTGTTAAAAGAAAAATATTATTAATCTGAATGTAATTGTGTAAAATTAGATACATTGGAAAACACACTAAGACTTCCTATTACACTTGTGTAAGGGAATCGTTGTTAAAAAGGAATATTGTGTATTGCATATATATTCACAACATTATATTATTTATTGGACGATGATATGTATTTTATTTATATTACTGCATATTGCATTTATATTTGTGTATTGCATTGTGTAATGCATTTACAATTTCTTTTAATATATTGCATTTATTATTTATAATGGGGAATACTGTGCATTGCATATATAAGTCTTTATTCTACCGCGTAATCTAAATGTTCGATATTTGGACGGAGCGAGTTAGATAGCATACACTTCTTTCCATTTCCAGCAGAAGGAAAAAGGCTTCGTACTCATTTTGCAATGCTCTACAACTTTGTAATTGACTTTTCCCCCTACCCCTACGCAAGAAAATGGTCTCGTACCACGTTAAAGAAGGGGGTCAGTCTCCCGCAAGATAGTGTAGCGCCATTGTTGTTTCCTATTTGCATAAAAATATACGATAATTGTAATGCTTCAAGTGTTTTTCCTGATCTAATTTATTTGTCTGATTTTTAGCTGTCGAAGAACTGATTTGGGTTAGATACATTGCACCAAGTATTAAAGTCGAAAACTAGACAAAAGAGGAGGGCAGGAAATAAGTGCTTTCACACGTGATTTTAAAGAAAAATGGGTAAGATTTCTGAAATGAGAAATCTAAGTAACAAAGATGAGCTCTATAATCTACTTGGAACTTTAGCTATAAATACTATCTCAAACGTACAAGTTAAACCCACTGCAGGCGAAGGACTTAAAGGAAATATTATTACGCAAAGAATTGGTGTCATACGAAGGCTGATTCAAGAATAATACCACATGGTACGTAGAAAAGAGCTTCAAAATATTGTTATATGTACTACAGACACTGATGTCAAAGTTTTAGCAATTGCTTACCTCGTCAACAAAGGGCCTGGATAAAGTTTGGATTGTATGTATTTGGAACAGGAAACAATTACAGATTTATTCCGGTTCTTGCAATAACTGAAGCAATTGGAAGTAAAAGGCTATTGCTCTTCGGATTTCATTTTTTTAAAGACTAAGATAGCAATTTTAGTTTCACAGGCAAGACAAAAAAATCAACTTGGAAGATATGGATGTTCGTTAAAGGAGCTTCTACTATATTTTCTTTTATTTCACAACCGCCAATATCCATTCTTTATTTTTCGAAAATTTATACATTATTGAAAAATACGTAGTACTACTGTATTGTTCAACCAGTAACAATGCTATTGTTATGGATGGAAGACAAGAATTGTTTATGACCAAATATCGTCCGTAGGCTTCACAGACAAAGAGTGCACCACAACAGCATATACTATTAGCGATTTCAAAGCTGGTTGGGGATAAGCACACAAACGGAGAATATGTGTACCATCTTAAGCCGAATGGTAAAGGTAGTTGGATGATGCATCATGCAGAGGAAATAGGCAAATAGTCGAAGTTGTCAAAAATTTCTGATCTATATAAGGAGTTAATCAAATGTTTGTGCAAAATTTGCAAGAACAAGTGTGACTGAAGAAGTGTTTGCTTGTCTTGCACAATTGTGAAACTGTATGAACGAATGTGAAAAGTGATGTGGTGCCGGCCGTTATTTTTAAAAAGCAATGTTCAAGTTCAGTAATATTCAGTATGATTTAAGTACTAATAAATACACATTTTTTGTTAGTGAGGAAATATATTGAGTTTGCTTTTCTTTACCCAGTATATAAAATGAACATCTATTAATTGTTAATCTATTTTTAACATGAAAAATGAAATCCTTGAGCTTGAAAACATATAAATCTATACAAAATTGCATGATGTATAAAAAAATACATTGTAGCAAAATATCAACACCTGCAGTCATTTTCAAATATGGCCGCCATCTAGATTCCCATTACTTTCTGCGATGCCTTCCAATCTTATTTTATTGTTACTACTTAGTTTTATTAAACTACATTCGTGCCAATGGAGATTTTCTTATCCCAATTTGCAGCATTTATGTATCTATCACCTCCACTAACTACTTCGTTAAATATTATAATAAAATTGCAAAGTTCTAAAAAAATTTGAATCGTCAGAAATGTGGGAATTTAGATACACCCTGTTATATCAACGAGAACGTTTTTAATATTTTTCTTTAATTTAAATAAAAGCGTTATTGACTCGTCAAAGTAAATCGACAACACAATCTGATAAATTTGACATGAGGCTGTATATTTAGAACCTGCGACTGTTTTGTCAAAATCAATTTTTCAGCAGCTATCCCCTTACGGAATATCAACTAATTATCGGAATCAAAGCTCAAATAAATTCGTTGTTAGCATTTGTTTGACCGCAGGGCTGTCGAGGATTTGAATTTTTATTCTAATTCGATATTTCTGATTCGTTTACCCAAGAAAAATGAAAATTTAAAGATAATTTATTAAAATAAACATTCAATTGGATAAGGAGTGTGCCGTTTCGTTACTTCTATATTTGCTTTGGTACGATCCCAGATAAACACCTCTCGCTATTTGACGAAATTATTTTTTTTTACATTTTTATGCTTTTGTATGGAGAAAGTATTATTTTAACAAAAGATTTCGAATTTAAGATTTTGACGGAACAGGAAGTTTTGTCATGTGGGCCCATTTCGAACACTTTATGTGTATGTGTGTATATGTATACAAGGTATACGTGTATGTATGTGTTTTTGTATATTATGTGTGCTTATTAGTTTCTCACAGTCTTGTGAGTAACCATTAGTTGGCACTTTGCTATCAATCACATATCAAATGAATTATATATATATATATATATATATATATATATATATATAATTATAATATGAAATTCCAATGATAGAAAAGAGAGAAATTGTAACTCATAAAACCTTAATGTAAAAAATGCAACAATATAAAAGGATGTAAAAAATAGAGAATCGTCAATCAAGAGGAGAATAAAATGCATATATCTAGTCATCGAGCTAAATATATTTAACTTATCAATGGTGATAGTTTGAAAATCGAAAAACAAAAAATAAGCAAATATTAAAGCAATACACGTGGATAAGTACTAGGCCTAAAAAGTGTTCATTCAGTTTAAAAATATAGTTTTCTAGTCCAAATATCTATTCAAAATGAACAAAAAATACTTGTTTCTGAAGAAAGAGCTAGATAATATCTATAAACTCTTTCTACTTGGACAATAAGCTAAATGATTGAAAAATGAAATAGGAATATAAAAATACCTGAGAGCACAGCACATGTCCTATCAATACGAGCAACGATGAATAAATGGCGAAACTACTATTGCCAATATACTGCTGCCAGATAATAGTGGAAATCCACTGTTGCCAAACGTGAGATACGAGTATAAATAACAGTATGCGAAAAAGTCATAAAATGTGATAAAATAAATAAGAAAAGCGGATGAATAACCAATACCAATTAAACAATCACAAAACATTAAAACAAAATTAAATAATATATATATATATATATATATATATATATATATATATATATATAATAACAAATAAAGAAATGCATGCAATTACTTAGAATTACTGAACTGTTGCTTAGGTGAAAAAATAAATTTTGAAAGAATTCAGTAAAATTTCAAGAAAGATTTTCAAGGAAATGCAGTACCATAGGATAATACAATGCATTATAATAATATGCTGTGAATTGACTGACTGATTGGGTAATTGATTGAGTGACATATCAAATTTATCGAGCCCTTCCATTACATATAGAAAACCCCACCCCTGAATTTGTAAAAGTAATATATGCGACAGATTTTCAGCAATCTGCAGTCATTTTCTGTCCCCGGATTGCGCAATTCTCAACGAAAAGTAGAGTATTTATCAGCAAATTACATATAAGGATATTTAAACACAAACGTGCTTATTATACAGGTCTTAAAAGTGAAAACCCTGAAAATTCAGCAGGATCAGATTACAAATACACTTGAGTGGAAGACCCATGTCATAACTATAGCTCGACTCTTCAATATTCAATAGACAGAGTTTTGTAAACTGTCGGATTACAGCAACAAAAATCTGATATGAGCAGCACATGACTTTCCCACCAGACTCAGCATCTCAGCATAATTTAATGAATTATTAATGAAAGAGAAAACTAAGTTTAATTGCTCTAAATAACACGTATAATTAATTGAAATTGCACTGAATTTACACTTTTAACGCAGCTTTCGTTTTCATTTAGTAACTAAATTTATTCTCAAAGCCGACATAGCAAAAAGGGAAAAACTAAAATATCTCGAGAACAGCTAGTCCTAGAGTAGTGGGGTTGGTCTTATTCTTTTCGTCAACAATTATATGTAAAACAAGCATTTAATTAATGCATTTCAGCACACGTATTTCATATTTTGACGATTTTTGCGGGCTATATCGCAAAGTATGCAGGTTCGGTTTTCCAATTCGTACCAAAATTTAACGTACCAAAATCTAATAAGCACTAGGGAAACCTACAAGTGACTTATCTACCAAATTTTGTAAAATTTGATTTATTAGTTTTCAGTTAGAGTGGATACAGGTAATTTTTTCGGGGCTATTTCGCAAAACAGGCGGGTTCTTTTATCCCGAACCATACCGCAAACTAATCAGTACCAGTGTCACGCACAAATGACTTACCTACCAATTTTATAAAATTCGGTAAATTAGTTTTTGAGTTAGAATGGATACATACATTGCACAGCCACACAGACAGACACATACACACACAGACGTCACGTTAGAAATAGATTTTGTGTTCTAGAGCTCCCAAAACGTGTAGATCCTTGGAAAATTCGAGTTGTGATTTTTGGTATGGTTCCAATACTTTCTCTACACATAACCGTACATTACAACGAAAGTAAAAATGTATCTTAGATGAAATTTTTTCTCAACTCCATGTCTTTACGCTTTTATATAGTTTTGCAAGATATTGACATTTGAAGACTTTTTTTGCCCAACGCCAAAAATATTTTTCTGCAGATTTTGTTGTAAGTAGGAAAAATCTAAACACAACTAATGTGAGGGTCCACGTTAGATTTTTAACACTTTACAACAAAATTGAAAAGTGTTTATGCCTTTGTTCATTCTGTCTGTCTGTCTGTCCGTTAGCACGATAACTGCCGTAAAAATGACTTTATCAAAATGAAATTTTAGTATGTTGTTCAGACGGTCTATGGGATCTATGGGAATTAAATGGAAAATATCATCCAATTAGTTTTGGATTGAACCCGGGTTGAAAACATGAAATACATTGAACCCTATGGGACCTAATTTTTCAAACATTTTTTAAGCGGATTTAAAATTCACTAATTGCTTCGAAAGTTTTATGAAATATTCAAATTATCTCATAAAACATATAAAAAAAATTCAGCAAAATATATTCAGCAGTTTCGTAAATAAAAATTTAAATAATAATTACACCTTTTATATGAAGCAATCACGTGACCATTATATGGAGAGATAACGTGACCCACTTCAAAATAAAATATGGCATCCATCTTGTGTCAAAATCGTGATTTTTAAAGTTCTTTTTAATTCATATTGAGTGTTGTATCCGTCCTAAAACAGCTTTATTTTTGCTTAAATTCTGTGCATGTACATACTGAAACAACGCAATTACAAAATATTTGAGTTTAATTGATCATCCAACTTTCATTATTTCTGCAACGAAGCCTAATTTTTACTTATGGAAAATGTAAACAGCAAAATATGTAGAATGAGCTGTATAAGAATTGCTGCATTTCTTTAACGCAAAATTATTTAGCTCAAGAAGTCTGCAATATGGGTGATATGAATGAAATATTCATTGATTTTACAGAGAGAAGGACGATTTTTTCCATGAAGTTTTAAACATAGAGTTAAATTACTTGTATCTCCATGGTCTTAAGTTTTTAAATAAAATAAATTATTATAATATTGTGATGAATGAAACGAATGGAAAAATGTTTATGAATGAAATGCTGCTTTTATAGAGAGAGCCAGGCGTGTTATATTTTGATGACGTCGTTTGAATAAATTTCATTTGTTTTCGATGAAGTTTTCAAATATAATAAATTATTGTAGTATTATGATATTTATTTTATAAATAAATATAATAAATTATTGTAGTATTATGATATTTATTTTATCATATTTATTTTACATTTATTTTATATAATTATAAAAATAAACTTTCGCTTACAAAATAATAATGAAATGTTTTACAAAATAGTAATGAAATGTTTTACATAATAAATGAAAAGAAAAATTCAATGAATCACAGACCTATAAATCAGTCTGTTTTATTGCAAGAAATGAATTAAGAAAATTATTTTTCATTAATATCTCCTTGTTAACTACAAAAATAATTGTATCCGCAGAAAAATAATTCCCTTGAATCCCTATTTTGACGTTAAAACAGTTAGTTCAATTAAATTCTTAATTTAAAATGACGTATTTTTTTGCAGTGTCGTCTTCTATAAGCTGATGAGGGGCGATTGCAGCGCCATTTGCATTTACCGAACAATTCTTCCGATTTTTTTTCTTGATCGCCATACAAGGTATTCCAGACCGTATAGTCAGGGCTGCATACTTTTGTACGAAAGAAATGTAGTTAATAAGGTGCACATAGTTCTTTCTTTTTGGTACAAAAACTTTGTTTTATATTAAAAGTTTGATAATATTATTATAAAAATGTTTTAATAAAAGTTTTATGATGACTACTTTTAATAAATGATAACTACTTTTAACAAAAGTTTGCGAATACATTTAATAAAAGTTTTATATTAAAAGTTTGATAATTATGTAAATCTGAGAGTGGCAACAAAGGTTTACATTTTTATTAACACTTTACAACATAGTTGAAAAGTGTTTATGACTTTGTTCATTCTGTCTGTCTGTCTGTCCGTTTGCACGATAACTGCCGTAAAAATGACTTCATCGAAATGAAATTTTAGTATGTTTTTCAGACGGTCTGTGGAACCTAAGGGAATATAAATGAATAATATCACCCAATTAGTTTTGGATTGAACCCGAGTTGAAAAAATGAAATACATTGAACCTTATGGGACATAATTTTTCAAACATTTTTTAACCAAATTTAAAATTCACAAATTGCTTCGAAAATTTTAGAAAATATTCAAATTATCCCATAAAATATATAAAAAAAAATTCAGAAAAATATATTAAGTAGTTTTTTAATTAAAAATTATTTAATATAGGGAGAAAAACAAATTCAATTAAATTCTTACTCTTACAATATCCTTCAGAAAGAAAAAGGAGTTATATTATATAATAAATATCTTTTCAAGAGTTGAACTATTTATATGTAAGAGAGGTTTCACATTTTAAAATAAGTATGGTAGATAACAATTTTTCAAATTTTTAAATAAAATAAATTATTATAGTATTGTGATGAATGAAACGATAGGAAAATTGTTTATGAATGAAATGCTGCTTTTATATAGTAGCGATTTATATTTCGATGACGTCATTTGAATAAAGTGCATTTGTTTTCGATGAAGTTTTCAAATATAATAAATTATTGTAGTGTTATGATAATTTTAAAAATATTACCGAGGAATGTATCGCATTTTAGAGATGTTTAAACCAGGCAATTTATATTTCAATGCCGTCATTTGAATGAAGTTCATTTTCTTCGATGAAGTTTTCAAATATAATAAATTATTGTAGTATTGTGATAATTTAAAAATTATTATCGATGAATGTATCGCATTTCAGAGATGTTTATATAAAATTGCACTGAAGTTGTAAAGTGTTTCATAATCAATGCTTTATGCATGATTGATCTTTCTTGTTTAAAGTTAAGGAAATATACTTCTTTTCCAACAGCTTTTGCAACAATACGAAAATGTATTTCTTCTAACTCGCTGAAAATCTGCCGATAACACTATTTTTCGTATTTTCCATCACAACTCAGAAAGAAATAAGATACGTTTTTAAAGCTGCAGCAAACGAGTGATTCTATTTTCACAATTGAACAAGAAAATGGTGTGGAGCTTTTGTCGCACTTGAATGCACCAGAAACAGGAGAATCTTTTATCCCAGGATGTTGTATACTTTCTTCATCTTTTATAAAAGAGCATTGGATTGAATGACACTAGACACTGATGGTACGGAATGAAGGCAAGGAAAGCATTTTCAAACGAGAAAGCAATACTGTTAGTTTGCACTCGGTTATTTCCCCTTTACTTTCCCTGAAAATACATAGATAGCGATGCATAAGAAAAGTATTGGAATCGAGTTAAAAATCACAATGCGAGTTTTCGACGGATTTACACGTTTCGAGCATTCTGGAACACGAAAACATTATTATTAGAGTGGTGTCTATATGTGTGTTATGAATATGAAATGATCAAAAACTGAAACGATAAAACAGTGTGAACGATGTGAAAGACGTAATTTTGTGGTTAAATTCATAGTTGGATAGATATATTAAGATTTATAAAACAATATTTAAAGAATTAAATATTAAGTACATGGATAACGGTTTAATTTTCATGGAATCGTCGATAAGACGACAGGCAAAACAAATAAGACGACAAATAAAATTCCTATAAAGATAAATGAACAAGGTAAGCGAGTAACGTAAATTACTTTTAAGATTATTACTATGCGTTAAAATGAACGACTTATCGAATGAAGGAACAAATGACTCCTTAAGGATAGTTTGGGATGAAACAGAGGATAATTTTTCATTTTTTAATATCGCGGGTATGTTCTTTCTAAATTTAATACTAAAAGAACATTCAGTACTATCAATATCCATCCTGATTTAAGAGATCAGGTTCAAATTTATGCAACAATTTGTCCTATATACACAGTATAATGTATAAGGAAAATATTGTGACGGGATCGAAAATTCGAATTCGTATTTTCGACGGGAGAGCACGTTTCAAGCATCCCTGAACACGAATCCGACGTTTTTGAGGTGATGTGTGTGTGTGTGTGTGTGTGTGTGTCAGTGAGTCTGTGGAGACTTTATCTGACTAAAGAATGGAGCGATTCGAACGATATTTGGTACAAAATCTACAATCCATAAATACTGGAATCTTATTGATTTTAGGTATCCCCTCAACGAGAAATCACAGGGTGTGAGATCTGGGGATTTCGCAGGCCAGTCATGTGTGCAATCACCTCCATGCATAAGTCATCTCCATGGCTTTATCTACCGCAGCTCCCGAATGTCGAGTGTTTGAGCTAATTTTTTTCATGCCACACAAAAAATCCCCCACCACGGTGAATATTAATCTGCAAACCGCATGTCTCTTCGACCCATAGATATTTTTTTTATAGCGTTTTACTTTTGCTCCTAACTTTTGAATCACCCTGTATATATTTTGTTCAAATCCAAAGATATACAACCCTATTTCTGCCAAAATATAAAATCGTGCCAATCTTCCTTTTTCGGGGAGCGGCGAAATAAGAAAATAAAAAATGAAATATGCCTATTTCGATGCATTCAAAAATAAATAAACATATTCTTACGAATTCGTTTTAAAGATCGTTAGGAAGAACGTTCTTCGATCTATCCGAGGATGCCAAGATGAAACTCTGTGATAATATTTTTGATCGGAAGGAACCGATTTGTGTGAAAATCTCTCAATATCGTGCTCCATTATAAAAGAACCAGAAAAATATTATTGAGGTCTGTCTAAACGGTAGTTCAACTAATTCAGTACCGAATTTCTCAGCTTTTCTTCCACTTAGATTTTGGGAAAACACACACGCACTCGCTGGCACACACACACACACGCACACACACACACACACTTTTTATCATGTAAGATAAGTTGTTAAATTTAAAATAATAATGTTGGGTTCACTTGTGATCTCCATGACACTTAAGGAAATATACAAAATTGCAATAGGAGGGTTAAGAGATTTTCAAGAAATTTGGCATTTCTTTTTTATTGGATCGTTACAATCAGTTTATTCATTTTTTTTTCTCGTATCGAGATCTAGTTATAGAAAATATAATCTTACTTTCTTTAAAAATCGAAATCATTAGTTTATAAAACAGCTCAGATGCGTCGAATTATTTACACGAATGTTCAAAAGTGTTTTTACATCATTAATATCTTTAGCATCGTTCTAATTATAAATATTCTTATAGTACCATAATTATTTCAGGAATTATAGTATAAATGTTATTAAAATCTGAAATGTCGAATAATTAGAGTTCTAATTCTAATAACGGTTAGAAATTCCATTCGGTTCTAGTTCTTCAAGATATATTAGGGCATAAAATATATAGTTGTAGGTGCATTTTTTCTTTTCTTATTGTGTTGCCATCTGGCATATACGCACACACATACCAGGACATCTTTTTGTTCAAAACAGTTTTAGTAGTTCTTAAAATGTTCTAATCCGTCAAAATTAGGATTTCAAAATTTGACCACAATGGTTTTTCTTGAACACAATATTTTTTCTATACAGTAGTACGAGAAAGTAAAAATAATAGATTTAACTAATTTTGGAATCGAAGACTGAAGAGGGAAGCTCAATGTTCGCTTCCAAAACTGAGTGCCAAATGCTTGATGATACTTAACAATATATATATATATATATATATATAGCATAGTAAACATATTTAAATAAAATTATTTCACAGTTATCCAAATTTTTATAGCAGGGATATACGTTTCAAAAGTTACGATTTCCGTGATTTATTCAACAACATCAATCTGGAAAATCTATATGAAATTTTGAAGGAACTACATGAAATATATGACTTAAAAGAGCATATTACATTCAGAAAATACGAGGACTTGATTCGCATTGTGTTGTTTGAAAACATCTTATTTGATGGCACCAACTATTTTAAACAGGTTAAGGGTATTCCGATGGGAGGGGGATGTTCATCCCTGCTCGCCGATCTATACTTGTTTAAATTTGAAAATGGCACTCATATATTACATGAAATGCCATATTTTCGTTTCGTTGACGATGTCCTTATTGGGCAATATAAGAATACACCCCAATTTGATTTTACTTTTTATCCAAAAGAACTGGAATTGATTGAGAATATAAGTAAGGAGGAAGATAGTGTTGATTTTCTAGATATCACACTAAAACATGACAGTAGATATGGTACTTATACCGTCTTATATGACAAGAGAAACAATTTCAATATAAAAATCAACCGCATTATTGATTGGAGGTCCAATTTGACCAAAAACATTTTCAGAAATGTCGTCATTGGTCACCTCAATAGAAATCAACGCATTAATACTTTCAAGTCTGATTGCATCATGCATAATAGGAATATTATGAAGGAGGCAATAAAACGGAATTATCCAATTGGCTTCCTGAAATGTTATTATAATTCCCTATTTAATACAAAAAAGGGAGAAAATGCTTACTTAAAGGATATGGCAGAGGTATAGAACGATGAAAGTGAAAATAACGAATAGCGCATGCGTGGACTTCTGTTATATATGATGCACTCCATCGTAACCGACAGGGGCATTTGCTGCATTTCCATTCTTTCCCTTGCGATCCTGGTCGATTCCTATTTGTTTTCTTTGCACTTTTTCGAGTGTTTTTGATTTGACACATTTACGGAAGTATGGCTTCTGCATGGCATTGGTACCGTGAGTGTTGCCCGGGCATAAAAGCAGTCTTTTAAACGGGAAAGAGGGGTCGCCATCCCCCTCTACCATTTTATGCCTTGCATTTGGTCATTTCCCCTCTCTTTTTCATATGAATCTTGTATATATATATATATATATATATTCATTATCAGCGTTAAATTTTGAATGTGCAGTCTGCGTATGTATTTTTGTCGGACCCGAGTATCATGCATCTTATTATTCTCCACTGACAATTTTTGAAATCTGCAATCTGCATAATAACGGCTTAACGTGTTTTTGTCTTTCCAGAGTCTTCTCCCCCCCCCCCTCCCAGTTGATGTTAAAGACAATCGTGACACACTTATAGTATCAACAACGACAAAGAACCTAACGGAGACAGATTTTCGATTTCTTTCTGGGAGCAGAAAAGTTGGGGGAGTATTATCAGATCCTTTAGAAGCCACTCGGTTGTTACTTAAAGGATCATTTACCCTAATGGCTAAATCTTTGCATACTGACCATGAAATAGATTCTGACTGAGCAGAAATATCGACTTTTGTCAGGGGGTGCACAAAATGCTGAAGGGGGGGGGGTGTTGTTGAGACCCAGACCGTCCGACCTACCAGAAAGGTGTAAGGTAACCGTTTGGACGGCCGGGATGTGCCACCCAATTTAGACCAAAACCCAGTGGAGGAGGCATCCACAGGGACTGTACCCTCCTTCCCCTAGCACCAACCTCTCGGAAGGACATACGGACCCACATGTTTAACGTGATCGTACTCCGCATTAACACGGCGGCAGTTGTGGCAGCATGCAAATCCAGCGCGCAAAAAATCGGGCTACCGCGCCCTAAATGTGCCAACAGCACGCGGTGTTCCCAGTGGTCACCCACCCAAGTACTAACCGCGCCCGATGCTGCTTGACTTCGGTGATCTAACGAGAACCGGTGTTTTCAGCACGGTAGGACCGTTGGCGGAGGGGGGGGGGTGAAAAGGCTTTCTGGACCTCCCAGAAGACCCAGATGGCTAAATCATTGCATTCATATAGTATCAACCGCATGATAAAACGACATGCAGCCAGATTTTCGATTCATTTTGACGCTAAGCAACATACATTATAAAGCAAAATAAAACATTTTAAAAATGTTGCAATATAACTTTCTAAGAGTGCTGGTTTCCCTGTCTTTGACGCGTTTAAATACCAATTAATCAATATGTTTATACTTTTTCAAGGCATGTGTGATATAACACTGCAAAGGATGTTTCAACGAATTGCCAAAATCTTCTATTTCCAGCCAATATGCTTAGATAAACTGTTATTCAGAACAGCGCTACATCGGATCATAGAATTACCATCAAAACAAATCGAAAATCTTACACGTAACCCGTGAAAATAACTTTTTAATTCTACATACCTTGGGGAAACATATTTCTTTCCATGCAAATCTGATGTTTACCCACACGCACTTGTTTATTCTCACGAATTTTTCCTCCGAATTCCCCTGGTTACAGTCAATGTGAGCCTCGACTTTCACTATTTGCATTTATCTCCCGCTCTTCATAGCCGTTCTTTCTTTTTCTACACTTCGAAATTATTTCGAAATTTTGAAGCTTTATTTTACGAATTTGGAAAAAAAAATATTCCACACCCCGGGGTGAACTAATATTTTTGTGTTTAAAATTAATAATTTATTTCCATCTGAAGGTTGTAATTTGAATACTTAATCAACAGAAAAATTGATTTTTAATTACTTCCGCTACATAAGGTATTGTAAAATAAATAAAGGTACAATTGCCTAGGGTCCTGAAAAACTATATCATCTGCACTTATTGTAAATGGTTTATGGAGACCTTTCATGGCAAAGCAGGTTGTGTTAGCCATATTGAAGATACTGATAATTGTGGAAATGATTTTATTTTTTAAACTGCTTAATGAAGTTAACTCATTAACTCATATCATATGATAGCTCATGCAAAGCACTGGTTTTTTTTACGGTAATCTGGCATCAACCAGAATGACCACTCTTAGAAATCAGAATAAAAAAAAATGTCCTGTGATGAGTTTAAAAATCTGACCCTTAGATTTTATGGATTTACACGTTTTGAGCGTTCCCGAATTCGAAAAAATAATTTCGAGGCATGATCCGTTTCTGTTTATTTTTTGTCCACAAAATCAAAATTTCTTAATCTGTAGGGGAATTCATGTATTGAACAACACATCAGATCTTTTAATATATATATATATATATATATATATATGCTTGCGCTAAATTGGTGTCAAATTTTAACTTCATTTTTATCTCATTATCCCTTATCTTATCATTTTAATTGTATTTTTTTTTATTTTTTTTTTTATTTTTACATAATTCTTATTATTACATTTCAAATATTTATCCATATACTTGTCTGCTGCATTATGCGCGTATTGTATATTGGTTTCTTATTTTCTGTCTAGTTGTTTACGAGTTTCTGTGGTAACATTCATTTTTAATTAGTTAGAACTGGATTACACTAAAGTTAGCTGCATTTGCGCTGAATTGGTGTCAAATTTTAACTTCATTTTTATCTCATTCTTCCTTATCTTATCATTTTAATTGTATTTTTTTTTTATTTTTTTTTTATTTTTACATAATTCTTATTATTACATTTCAAATATTTATCCATATACTTGTCTGCTGCATTATGCGCGTATTGTATATTGGTTTCTTATTTTCTGTCTAGTTGTTTACGAGTTTCTGTGGTAACATTCATTTTTAATTAGTTAGAACTGAATTACACTAAAGTTAGCTGCATTTGCGCTGAATTGGTGTCAAATTTTAACTTCATTTTTATCTCATTATCCCTTATCTTATCATTTTAATTGTATTTTTATTTTTATTTTTTTATTTTTACATAATTCTTATTATTACATTTCAAATATTTATCCATATACTTGTCTGCTGCATTATGCGCGTATTGTATATTGGTTTCTTATTTTCTGTCTAGTTGTTTACGAGTTTCTGTGGTAACATTCATTTTTAATTAGTTAGAACTGAATTACACTAAAGTTAGCTGCATTTGCGCTGAATTGGTGTCAAATTTTAACTTCATTTTTATCTCATCCCTTATCTTATCATTTTAATTGTATTTTTTATTTTTATTTTTTTTATTTTTACATAATTCTTATTATTACATTTCAAATATTTATCCATATACTTGTCTGCTGCATTATGCGCGTATTGTATATTGGTTTCTTATTTTCTGTCTAGTTGTTTACGAGTTTCTGTGGTAACATTCATTTTTAATTAGTTAGAACTGAATTACACTAAAGTTAGCTGCATTTGCGCTGAATTGGTGTCAAATTTTAACTTCATTTTTATCTCATTATCCCTTATCTTATCATTTTAATTGTATTTTTTTTATTTTTTTTTATTTTTACATAATTCTTATTATTACATTTCAAATATATATATTTATATATATATATATATATATATATATATATAATGATTAGCTTCCTGCAAAAGCAAGTTCCATGTACAGATCTGCTAAACATTTAAATTATTTGCTGAAGTAATAACTACAATTGCTTAAATAATTTTTAAAATGATAAATCCAGTTGTGCTGTAAGATGTTTACTATTTAAGTACATTTATATAACGACGCAAATATGATTTTAATTCTAGTTTGTAGTGTTTCTTTAACACTTTACAACAAAGTTGAAAAGCGTTTATGACTTTGTTCATTCTGTCTGTCCGTGAGCCCGATAATTGCCGTAAAAATGACTTCATCAAAATGAAATTTTAGTATGTTGTTCAGACGGTCTGTAGGACCTATGGGAATATAAATGAATAATATCATCAAATTAGTTTTGGATTGAACCCGGGTGGAAAAAATGAAATACATTGAATCCTATGGGACCGCATTTTTCAGACATTTTTTAAGCGGATTTAAAATTCACAAATTGCTTCGAAACTTTTAGAAAATATTCAAATTATCCCATAAAATATATATATAAAAAAATTCAGCAAAATATATTCAGTAGTTTTTAAAATAAAAATTAAAATAATAATTACACTTTTAATATGAAGCGATCACGTGACCATTATATGACGAGATCATGTGACCCACTTTAACATAAAATATGGCGTCCATCTTGTGTCAAAATCGCGATTTTTGAAGTTCTTTTTAATTCATATTCTGTGTTGTATCCGTCCTAATACCACTTTATTTTAGCTTAAATTCTGTGCATTTGCATACTGAAACAACGCAATGACAATATATTTGAGATTAAATGAATATCCAACTTTGATTATTTTTACAACGAAGCCTAATTTTCACTTATGGAAAATGTAAACAGCAAAATATGTAGAATGAGTTGTATAAGAATTACTGCATTTCTTTAACGCAAAATTATTTAGCTCATGGAGAGTGTAATGTAGCTGATATAAATGAAATATTCATTGATTTTACAGAGAGAAGGACGACTTTTTTCGATGAAGTTTTAAGCATAGAGTTTAATTACTTGTACCTCCATGGTATTAAGTTTTTAAATAAAATAAATTATTATAGTATTGTGATGAATGAAATGAATGGAAAAATGTTTATGAATGAAATGCTGCTTTTATTGAGAGAGCCAGGCGTGTTATATTTTGATGACGTCATTTGAACAAATTTAATTTATTTTCGATGAAGTTTTCAAATATAATAACTTATTGTATTATTATGATAATTTTAAAAATGTTACCGAGGAATGTATCGCATTTTAGAGATGTTTAAACCAGGCAATTTATATTTCAATGCCGTCATCTGAATGAAGTTCATTTTTTTCGATGAACTTAAGTTTTCAAATATACTAAATTAATGTAGCATTATTATAATTTAGAAAATATTAGCGAGGAATGTATCACATTTTAGAGATATTTAAATAAAATTGCATTGAAGTTGTAAAGTGTTTCATAATCAGTGCTTTATGCATGATTGATCTTTCTTGTTTATCTTAGCACTAGCAGCCTTCGACGACCAGTTTGGTCTGCTTTTTAAACAGTATTAAACTTGAAAGTCGATCGCTTAGCGAGAACGTAACATACAATTAGCCCTCTGAGGACTTAATACACCTTGAAAAAGCGTTCGGGATATATATGAATAGGAGATGTTAAATTTGCTTAAAACCAACACACAATATAAATGAAAATACTCGCAATCTTAAAAAAGAAAGAAAAATACTTTTATATAAAATTAAAGAATTTCAGAAGATTCAGAAAATAAAATAAAATTAAAGAATTGAGTGCAGTACTTATAATAGTAAAAAATTTGATGTGGGCAGCACATGACCTTTCCTGAAGACAAATTAATTTTCTCTTTAATAATTCATTAAATTGAGTTTAATGGCACAAAATAGCTTGCATAATTATTTGATATGCTACTGAATTTGTACTTTTAATTTAATTTTCGTTTTCATTAGGTAATGGACGTATTTTTAAAGGCGGAGTAGCAAAAATGCGAAATAAAATAAAATATCTCGAGAACGACTAACCCTTGAATAATCCTTGGTTGATCTACTTATCTTTTTAGATTTGACGATTTTTGAGGGCAATTTTCCAAAAACAAACAGGTTCTTTTTTTTCCAATCGCATCTAAATCTACTCAGCACCAGGGTAATTTACAAGTGACTTATTTATCAAATTTTGTGAAACTGAGGCAATTAGCTTTTTAGCTAAAGTGCCATATTTGCGGGCCATTTCACAAAAAAAGGTTCTTTTATCCCAAATTGTACCAAAATCTAATCAGTACCAGGGTCACCCACATTTGTGCCACAACCCATAAAATTTTATGGAATTGGGTCCATTAGTTTTTGAGATAGATTGGATACATACATATGGAGTTAGCGTATCACACACATAGACGTCACGCTAAATTTTTTTTTCTCGTATTCTAAAGGTCCCGAAACATGTAGATCCGTCGAAAACCTGAGATAAATGGTGGGAAACACGATTCGCATACTTTCCCTATAGAGTACCATATATTGCAGGGAAACTAATAATATCATGTTTAAAATGTCTATGAAATGTGAAAAAAATATATAGAATTTTGGATTTAAGGGTGAGCGTCAGTAAATCTTCGGCCCTATCCGCGCTTTGTTAACCTTCGCGGCACAAGTTTTTCGCCGAAAGTCTGCTCAAACAGTTGCGAAACATTTTCTGAAAGATAAAACCCCAATAAAACATAGAATATATTTTTAATTTTAATCCAAAATATTTTTGGTGCTGCCATCTGTTGTCGCAATTTAATTCATACCGATTATTTTTATTTTTTAATGAACATTTTTAAATATCTATTATTTCTAATACAGTATTAAATACAACAGATCATATATAATAATGCCACAATCACAGAAAGGTCATTTCTCATTCTATAAATTTGATAAGGGGATCTGAATGTACATCACTGAGGACTGCAGCTTTGTCTTCAAGTCCAAGTTCAATTACGTTTCAGTGATTGTGACATTATAATATATGATCTGTTGTTGTATTTAATAGTGTATTAAAAAGAATAGATATTTAAAAATGCTCATTAAAAAATAAAAATAGTCGGTATGAATTAAATTACGACAACAGATGGCAGCACCAAAAATATTTTGAATTAAAATAAAAAAAATATATTTTATGTTTTATTGGGTATTAAATTTAGTTTTAATATAATCTAAGCATTGCATTTTATCTATCAGAAAATATTTCGCTACTATTTGAGCAGAATTTCGGCGGAAAACGTGTTCTGCGAAAGTTAAGAAAGCGCTGATAGGGCAGAAGATTTACTGACGCTCACCCTTAATCACTACAACTCAAAACCAAGTCACTTTGCCTGAAACTACGTTGAGAAGAATGTGAGATATGTACTTATCCCAATCAGGGTAGATCACTCGTGTTGGAGTTTGCAGGAAGTGAAGAGGTTTTAATTTCTTTGTTTGAAAGAGTTGTTAGAGTGATATAGATGTATAGCCAACGAAACCGCTGCAGATTTTGTGCAGAGATGTAAATGTGTAATGCATTCGTAGCACTTTTTATTTTCTCTTACTCGATCTCGGAAGTAAATTCATAGAAAAGGCGGGTGCTGACAGTTTTTTTTAAGACTATGCACCTTTGGGGTTAAATATTGTTTTCCATGAAAATCTGACGACTCGCATCAACTTGTTTATTCTTCAGACTTCACAGTCACCGTGTCTCGACTTTCAGCATGTGCTTCCATTTTTCGGTTCTTCCGCGGAATTATTTATTTCTTTGCCTCCTCACTGAAATATCTCGCAGTTTCGTCGTTTTATTTCATTAGTCCTAGAAAAATATTTTTCGCCCCGGGTTGAACTTTTATTTACGATTGTATATTTTTTATTCATTTTGCGTTCGGCAGAATTGCCAATGTTTAATCTGTAGAAATATATATTTTATTTTTATATATTTATTTGCGAACGTTGTTTCATGTGTTTTCATATTGTTTCAACATAAATTTTAGAGTATTGCAAACACTGAAAGAGAAAAACCAAATAGCTATAGGTTTTTCGATGTAACTTCCAAAAAATTTTAAATTTTAAAATTGAAATAGTGATTTTGTTTAAAGTAAATTCCTCGCAGTTCATATATTTGTGTCTGACTTATTGTATGTTAATCAGATCCCAGAATCGTCGGTCTAGTACACAAACTATGGACCGGTTTCGTTCTTGTTAATGCTCTTTAGCCTCAAATAGTTGCCCACAGCATTGTCAGAAAGAAAATTTGTTATGTGCACTAATTTTGCGAAATCCCATGGTTATCAAAGAAGTTAGAATTACCACGCAGAAATAGCTAGTAACTGCATTCACCACTGATTTACCATTCAAAACTAGTCTTCCACTTTGTCTTAAACATCTTCACTAGTCCAGTTAATCCTGCAACGAATTTAACTTTAAGCCTGATGGACCATTAAAAACAATGCAATTTAGACATTCCAGGGTTGCTATTGAAGTTTAAGATCTATTTCTCTGTAATTGTTAGGAGTTCCAACTCATATGCAGTGTTTTGCTTTCGTAATTTCATGGAACATTCATATAATAAATACGAAAGAGATTTTGAATCACTATTTTGCCACAAAAATAAAGGAAGATATCTAATTGAAGCCGTTGGTGGCATGATTAGGAAAGCGATGCGGGATACCGAGATAGATCATTGAAAACAGCGTAAACTGAGAAAATATATTTATCCCAATCATTTTGATGACTAGTCTTGAATTTGAGGTTTCTTCTGCCTCCATTATTCAAAAGTGCTCTTCAGTTCTTGAATTAGATTTTTTTTAATCTTTTCATATAAATGAAACTCAATTTAGTTAATGATTTGTCAATGACTCCATATTTCTCCGAGGTATAGCATGGCCACGTCTAATCACTTTTTTGTTTCCTTGAACTCTTATTCTCTGCCTGTGTTTTCTTGCTTGTGTTTTAAGTTCATATTTTCATTTTGTTTCTATTTTTCTAGTTTGATTTTAATTTTGTACCAGTAGAGGGCGCCACTATCTTTAGCTATTTCTATCTGTTTGTATTTGACCCACGTAGCCCTGGAATTATTTCCGTGTTCAAATCCAGAGTTTTCACAATGAGGAAGAAACCCAGTTGATTTCTGATACATAAGTATACTTATTTATCTTGATTTGCGTTACATTTTACGTTGCAAACCAGTTCATCATATTATGTAGATATTGGTATTGATGTTGTATCTCAAAATACGGTTAATGGTTAAAAAACATGCCCACTTCATCCACCAAAGATACAAAAATGCTAAATAAACTGCGGATGCTTAAAAGTTTTATACAGTTCTATATTTAGTATCTGTTATAAAGACCCATGACTCAATTTTTAATCAAATCAACACCACACATCTATTATATTTACCAATGTATTCTTGGATAAAGTTCTTTATAAACAGTAGTGGGCTGTTCTTTGAATTTATGTTCACATTGGAGAAAGCGCCATTTAGAGAATCTTCAATCAGCTCGCTTTCTTCTTTTACAAATAACACTATTTATCATTTTAAATGTCTATAATCAAACTGGAATGAAAACACCTAATTATAACAGTGGTATAGGTAATTAGAACTACCCGTATCTCTAAAAATAATTGAATCGAAAAGGAAAAAAACAAAAACAATTTACACACAGAAAGCCGGAGTTTCTCCTTTTAATTAAAAATAAGATTCGGCAATTAATTTCAATGAAATCGCTTCTGCTTTTTGAGCAATGGATGCTCATAGTCATGATTATAGAAAAAAATCGAGAAAACACACCCTCTCTCAGTAATTAGTTTTCTGTTTAATGATACAGAACTTGGGGAGGGGGGTAATATCGAAATCCGCTCGATTTATTCCCAATTCGTTTTCTTGCAGTAATCCGAAGAAAATATAAGTTGAGTTACTCTTTGTCAGCTATTGTAACGCAGAACAGGAGTCCCGGGTGGCTGGGAAATAAGGGAATATCAACATTCCGGAAAAATCAGGGAATTCCTAAAAAAAAAAACACTGTATAACCAGGAATAGAATTTTTATTGTAATCTCAGTTTTCTTCCGACTTGCAATACACATGGGCAGAATTCCTTGTTCGTATCATGTGACGGGAGACGCCTTATTGGACACCCCAATAAAAAAAGAAGAGAGTTTACAATTTCAATGTTTCCCTCTCATTTTAATTGTTTTGAAAGTTGTCAAGATATTTCGTATGACAGGAAACGCAGATTAAAAAAAGTACTGATCTACTTACACATAATTTTATTGCAATAAGTGATATTTAATAGCATAAATTCATGACTGGATTTTACAGAACACTGTTGAGTTTTACAGCTTATCTATTGGAATTTTAATGCTTGAAATATTAATATTCTTGTAATAATTGTGTTCTTATATAACTCTTGCATAAATACTATACTTTGATAATTATACTTTTCAGTGATGAAGGTAATTAATTTTAATTATTTATTCTTAATTATCACTTTCAATTTTATTAATAGACATTTTTATGCTTGTTGAACTGATAATCAGTAAAAGTAGATTGTAGTAATACATATTAACATATCAGGGAACCTCGGAAGATATCTGGAAATATTAGGGAATTTTTATATGATATCCTGTAGCCACCCTGAGGACGCACAACTGCAAATATATTTTTTTAAAAGGACATCAACAGACTTCAAAATACAGTTTACTGAATCGGCACTACTTCGAAATGACTGACCATTTTACGTTCAATATCGGGGACAAGCATCAAAATATCATCTGTCTAAAGCATAGTTATCCTTATAAGTAAACGAATTCCGATAAGTAAAAACTTAAACAACTTAATTACGTACATACATTAAGAAAAGTGCGGCATACAGCTTTTGCCAAGCACTAGGGGGCGAAGCTTCTGTAATCTTCACTATCGTTTTTTGAAATCATCATTTTTGACATTACTTCAGTGAACATTTTGGGTGTTTCAAAATTTTTATTTTACAATTTTGCTTGGGGCGAAGCAGCCAATGTGTCATTTTGGTACACATTTGGGTTTAACTAATTAGGGGTTTGGCACAGATCTAAAATGACTTTTAGCAAATGTCCTGGAACGAGCTGTACCAGGTTTATAACTTCTCAGTGATTTTCCTGCTTTACTGCTACAATTTTTACTTATATACGTAATGTATAAGGAAAGTATTGTGACGGAGGGTCGAAAATTCGAATTCAAGTTTTCGACGGGAAAGCACGTTTCAAACATCCCTGATCACGAATCAAACATTTTTGAGGTGATGTCTGTATGTGTGTGTGAAAGTATGTGTGTGCGTGTGTGAGTGAGTGAGTCTGTGGAGATGATATCTTACGAACAAATAAAGTGATTCGAATCAAATTTGGTACAAAAATCACAATCCGTGAATACTGGAAGTCAATTGTTTTTAAACGTAATTGAATGTTTAGACCCTCCTTAAATTTTCGAATGAAATTTTGAAAAAATCATCAAAAAATCAAAACCTTTAATAAAGTTACGCAAATAGACATTTCTGATGTAATTTTTCCTTAGAAAACGATTGACATAAACTTTAGAACGCTAGCACGAACCGTTCTCGAGATATTTCATATTTTTAAAATAAATTTATCAAACAATCCCATAAATTAAAAAAATATAATAACTGTTGAGAAACATATTCACTTTTCATATGTAATATCATGCGATAAATTGGGTGACATCATTCTCCTGGATCTAGCTCGTTCCATTCATGAGAAAAGATACTTTGAGTAATACTTTTGCATTTGAACCCCATTAGTTATTTATCTGCTATAAGAATAACTTACTTTTCCTTCCATAACGCTTGGCGAGATTTTGGACTTTTTTAAATGTTGCCAAATTAACGAAAATCTCGTCAAATGGATAAAAATGACATTAAATCAATGAAAATGACGACTTATGACGAAAATTCAATATCTCGGAAGGAATATAAATATCTACTATAAGTAAAACCTATTTTATTATTGTAAAAGTAGTAAATGCATTGCATTATATAAGGAAAGTCATGTGTTGCCCACATCAGATTTTTTGTTTATGAGTTTGTTAAACCCTCTCTTCAAATTTTTGTTATCGTTATCCTGCCTTATTTTCCTAAATCTGTTCCTTTCTTTAATTTATTTTCTAATATGGTAGAAAAGTGTGGGGTATTTGACAGATGCACGACGCGCAGTTGACGATCATCATCAATATCAATGGCTCGGCAGTCCACTGTGGGCTTTGGCCTTCTCCAGAAGATTCTTCAAAGCTGTTTCCCTGGGAGCAATGTTTCTCTACTTATTAATATTTAACACCTCAAAGTCTTTGTCCACACAATTGCTTCATAGTTGATGGAGATAGCGATGCTTGAATTTTTATAGTAAGTTTGTGAGTGGCAGTGTCAATATTTTTATTGCTTACAGTTAAAAATTTGTTTGTTAGTTTTGAAGTGGTAATATCCAAAAGAAAACAAATTACGTAGAGATTTTAAACTGTGCTGTGTAAAGCTCCTGTATATACTCCTGTATCTATATAGGAGTCTTAGTGCTGTGCACACAAGACCCAGTTATGTCCAAGGAGATTTAGTGACGTCTGTGGGATACGATGACAGTTGCAGTTAACAAGTTCCGCCCCTCTCGTCTGCCCGATAAGAAAATGTGAGCGTTTCCTATTCTCGGGACATCACACGCGTAGTAACTCCTTGTTATGCGGTTGGCGAGCTAGAGGTGCGGGAAAATCCAAAATGGTCGAACAGAAACAAACAAAGATCCTGTGCAGGATAGTGGCAGAAATTGTCGAATTGTGTTCTTGTCGAAGATTTGATAAAGGAACATAAAAAAGGACCTATGCAATTGCTAGACCGACGGAGGTAAACGATTTAAGGACGAAGAGACACACGTTAGACCACAGTTCTGCGGACTTTACATGATCTTGGACGAGTATGTTACAATGAAAGAATGTTAACTCACTGATCGCAGGGATAAATGTCTTAATCTGTAAGGTGATTATGTGGAAAAGTAACCGTTTGCATGCAGTTGTGTTCCCATCTATTACTGATGTGGCGACAAAAACAAGTTCCATAGAATTTTAAATGGTACCTCATTTATCGGACGACCTGCGTGCAAATAATGAAAAACTGCAAAGTTTCTGTAATTTCAAGTACATTTTTACATTTCACGAGTTATTCTGAGCGATAAAATTCCATGAATGAATATTTTTATATTAGAAAATAATGATAATAATAATAATAATCAATGCCGTCGCAGTTTGACAAATTTCGCTTTCCTTGAGTTTTTCTGTTTCGTATCGTAAACACTATACAAAAATATGAAATCTGGTACATTTATAGATAAATGTTAGGGGAAAGCGCTGAAATAAAACTGTTTTTGATTTTCACCTGAGCTTAAGAGATATTTAATGCCAAATTCAAAAGAAGAGTATTGAGCTGCGAGTTCGCGTCCTGGATAAACAATAGCAGGACCACAGATTTTTGCAGTTATGTACCTAGGTAGCTGAATTTTTGCAGAACGTAGTCTTTTTTTAAAATTTTGATGCAGTATATGAGTGCAGTATATGATGCAGTATATATGCACTTTTGAAGTAAAATTTGTTTTTATTATAGACAAAGATTTAATTGGTTGAGTCGATTGGGAGTACGAGAGATAGCGGATTGAAAGAGCCCGCTAAGTAAGTTCCAGGGACTATTGAGTGTCAACGAACAAGGGATGGAAGACCCAGACCGTCCGACTCGTCTTAGGACATGAGCAGCTGTTTGGATGGCCGGAAGGGATGAAAGGAGTCCCCGTTGTTGTAGTTGAGATTCAGACCGTTCGACCTACCAGAAAGGTGTAAGGTAACCGTTTGGACGGCGGATGGAGTCCCCGTGTAATAGGTGGTAATAATAGCTCGCGAAGCGAGCTTATCGAGCGTCAGCGAGTAAGGCTCGAAGTCTTTTAACATGCGAGACGAATTACATGGGTTTTGCGAGTGTAGCAAGGAGAGGCGTTGCCCCCTAGTAATGAATAAAATAACTCATTTTTAAACAGTAGTCTGTAAATTAAGTGATGCTGCTTATTTAATATTTCGGATAATAACGGGAGTTTTATGACAAATAAAATCAAACTGACAGAGAAATGTTAATTAAATCATGAAGACCCATACTTAGTTATAAAATCTATCTTCTACGATAATTTTATTCGAAATATTCATTTAAGAGAAAATTCGGTAAGAAAAAAAAAGATTCCAATATTCCTTTGTTGTACTGCTCGAAACATGCATTCGAGTGAATAAATATTCATTAAAGTTGTTTTAGTTTGTAAAATAGAAAAACAACTTCACAACTCTTCTTTTGAATGAAATGCTTAACAAAAGGAATTTTTCTCTCATCTTTCTCAAGTACTGAATAAATTTCACTGAAAAAGGAAGGAAATCGTTGTTTGAAGACTTCTAAAGTTGTTAATAACTATGATTTAAAGAAAAATAACTTCCCCGAGGTTATTATTCCAATTAAACACTTTATTCTTTTTCAAAGAAGTTGTGTAACTTGCATTTATTTAATGGTCTGTGACTGTGGAGTGAGTTGACTATGAACATTTTTTTAAAAAGCAAACCGAAAAACATTTTAGGAGGGGTTTGTTTTTATGCTTCGATGACTCTTGAGGTTAACAATTAAAAAAAAAATAACATTGAAACCCCGCATAATTTGGAAATTTAGAATAACCCAGGAATAACGTGGTCGTGAATCGTAACATTCGTATATTGCTACCGTGGCAGTAAAACCCACCATTACCTCTTTGCATGAGTTCCATAGCATAAATATTAAATCAAAACACTACACATTAAAATCCGCATTTTAATTCATAAAATAAATTATCATTTATTCACACCTATTATTCTTATGATTAAAATTACATGAATTCATTAATAAACGCTTAAGGATGAGGAAAACACCGTGTGGTCGTTTGAATCTTATTCTAAAGATTAACAATTGACCTAATATATACGAAAACTGGCACATACTTTTGTATTTTGGGTCTGTTGCTCAGCATGACTGCCTTTTCATGAAAATATCTGCTTTTTCACTTGAAGCTTTTGGCTTCATGTAGACCCATGAAGAAGAAATCGTAATACGTGTTTTCGAAACGATTGCCTGCTTTTATACATTTCATATACGCAGCATTTTATGTTAGGATCTATTTAATACCTATTTATTGTCCGCGCGAAAAATAGAGTTCTGTACGTATAAATGAAATAATAAAGAAAAACATCGACGCAATATATATATATATATATACATATATATATATATATATATTTCCATTTTGCATACAGGAGATAGGAAAGCTTCGATACATAAGAAGGTTTGATACATTTACACAATTTCCAACAGATAATATCCTATATTTTACAAACATGCTTGAAATGTATACTTTTGCATATAGGATAGTCCTGGGATGTAGATCTAGCAGATAAAAGACCCCCTAGATTCTAGATTCTTAGATTAAAAGTATGTGAGGCTTCTGAGGCACATTTTGACATTTTCTGTCTTAAGTCTACATTTTAAAGTAATTAAATACTAAATGTGCGTGTGTATGTGCATACATGTATGTTTGTGCGCGTGTATGTGTATTTGTGAGTTTTTTTGTGTGTGCTCGTCCGTGTGTGTATGCGTATGTGTGTTTGTGTGCGTACGTGTTTGTGTATGTTTGTGTATGTTTGTGTGTGTGTGTGTGCATATGTGTGCGTAAGGGCTAAATAGCATTTCCTTATAGTTGTCTTTATATAAGATGGATTTAATATGGGGCAGTACAATTTGATCTAGAACATAGTAACACTACTGCAGTAGTGCAATATTACACAAGATTTGGGAGTGTCTGATATGTATAAAAATCCATCTATTTTCTAATGTATTTATAAATTACCCCAGCACAAAGTTTTTAATTAAATTATAAAAATAAATTGATTCCTATATAAATCTAGGCTCAACGGTATATATAAATAACTCAACGGTATATATAAATAATGGTATATATAAAAACTATGCGAATACAGCATGGAGTAGTTGAAAAAAAGTATAGTTTTAAAGGCAATAAAGTAATTTTCCTCAATAAAGATGAGACAGAGAATTCATACCAACCAAGGCAAGGTTGCGTCTGGCTAAACCTATTTTTTCCTTTATATACAAAAAATTGAGTATTTAAGTTCTTCAAATAAAGATAATGATAAGATTTTGTCAGACGATTAACTTTGTGAATTTTTCCTGTTCTCTGTATTCCTTTAGTTGAGATATAAAATAAATGCTATTTCTTTGAAGTTCCATCACGAGTGAGTTGTCTTTTAATCATTTTTATTTTTAATGGGAAATATATAAAGTCACACCAATATCAAGTCTTTCTACTATTGGGTTTGGTAGGATACAGTTAGTCATTGGAACTCTAAAAACTTGGAAACTAAGAACCTCATATGATTGCAAATATGTGTTAGATGAAAAATAAAAGTATATTCCAGATTGTAAATATTATTGAAGTAAGTATTACATTAAAAAATGATGTAAAAACTATATCAAATCTACTCTATTATGTTTTGCAGGGGTGACTCCAAAGGTTGTTTCCTAGATGAAAACTAACATTTTCACTTTCAGTAAGTAAAAAAAAAAGTGGTAGTTCAGTGGATGAATCTCATTCACCGTAGAATGACTTATGATCCCAGCAGAGGCTAAATGGAGAGCCGTAAATTTCTCCTTGCAGACTGACCGCGGATTTCGCCTCCATAAAATCTTATTGTTAGCCGATTATTTCCTATTATAACAAAAAGAAAGGAATGTAAATTTTCCTCCAAACATAGGGATTCTAGTGGTTGATTTCCTTCTGAATAACGGTGCCAAAACGCTTTTTCTTTTATATAGATCATTTCTTATATTATATATATATATATATATATATATATATATATATATATATATATATATATATATATATATATATATATATATATATATATATCTGCCTTATTGAAACCTTTAAGAGTTGGCAAGTACAATTCACCTGGCATGTAAAACAGTTGCTTCAACAAATTCCTATACAAAAATATACACATAATTACAAAGACATCTTAAAAGAGTTCAAATTACTACGAGACAAATTTGTAATCACTTATGGTGATAAGGCTTCAAGTAATTATGCATTTATTTGCGAAAAAATTTATTTGGACGAACTCAAACTACAACTCTATTTCTCATGTTCACTAAATCCTATACAAACGAATAACTCTATTATCAGTAAACAAATTATTGCTTACTACAAACTACTTAAACAAAAATATAATCTTGAATTTCCTTAACTAATACTTTTAGGTACTACTTAAATCACCAATTATTGTTAGAACTGTTACTATAGGATTTAATTCATATATCAATGCTGCGGACAAACAACTACTATTTATACTAAATCAAATTTATGATCATTTTACTACACCGCGAACACATATTATCTTAGACCTGATTAATAACTTAAAACAACAACTTTACATCCATGATATAAAAACTTTTGATTTCAAAGACCTCTTTAATAACATTGACATTCATGATTTATTTAAAGTCATACTAAATTTATTTAAACAATTTACACATTCGAAAAACATCTCTATTTCGAAATTCAAAACATTGTTAAAATTCATTCTGTTGAACCAGTATCTCTCAGGGTAATTTCATATACAAATTGAATAAGGGAATTCCACAGGGAGGAATTTCGTCCACAATTCTGGTCAACCTTTATCTACATTTTTACGAAATTCAGTACCCTTTCAACAGTCATATCATACACATATTTATTGATGATCTAATTATTATTAAAATTACTAATGATTCCACAATGTTTAACTTTCAATTTTATCCTCCTAATCTACAGGTAATTGGAAATGTTTATTCTCATCACACTGGATCAATTACCTAGACGTTAGTTTAAAAATGCAAAATGAAGATTTAAAAATTATAATATATGACAAAACTGAATCATATAATTTCAAAGTAAACAAACTTCAACATTATTCATCCAATCTTTCAAAATCAGTATTTAAAAGTATTATTAATAATCAGTTATTAAGAATAAAAAAGTTAAGTACTCCATGTTACTACAAAAAACATATTATTAAATGAATAAATACCACCATTCAAAATAAATACCGCCAAACTTTGTTTTTCCTTTATTAAAGCACAATTTAAATTTAAATTCAAAACCTTGCTCCAATTACAGAAGCATATTGATAAGTCAATATCAACCACTTTTGAATAATCAAAAATTTTTAAACAAATTATCATCAAAGAGACTACAAAAGATCCAAAAAATTTACAAGTACAAATTTAATATCAGAATAGTTATCAATTTTTTGATTAATAATAAATAAATAATAAAATTTTATAATCTCCATGTTTCATATCCAACAGTTACACACTTAGTCTATAACCTTAACTGTAAACTGTTGTGAGTTGGCTGAAAGCTAAGTCAGTCTCAATTACACTCCAAGGTATACAGAACATGTGGCAACTCAATTTATGTTATTTTATTCATATGTTTTTTTATCTTTTAAACATTACATTGTATTCTCATTTGAATATTGCAAGGCACCAAGCTGGTATATTTGATTATTTTGTTGATCCATTATCTCCTTTCTTCTGCGTCCGGCCATGTGCAAAATTTCTATAATACAATTTACAGTTTTGCACACAGAAACTTCTATGTTTCGGTAACAGAAACATAGAAGTTTCAGCATTACCGAACTAGGTATGGCCCTTGATAACGTACATGCTTTCGGAAATGCTTTTCACTTTTATCAATTATATTCATTTTCAAAAAAAAAAATTTTTGGGAGCCAGAAAGGTCTAGCTCCATGTTTTCTATTTGAAACTTTTTCTTATATACACAATTCAAGCATTTACACCATGTATGTTTATACAGGGAACAAGGGGATTAGTATCTTAAGTACCTGTATTTCATATATGATTTATAACACTTAAAATAAATTTTAAACTAAGGGATTATATTCATCAATCTTTCACCACATGTAATTCTTTTTTCAATTGCTTACCATATATGGAACAGGGAAATAGGGTATTGCATACCTATTTAGTATATGTTTTATTTATAATGATAATGTTCTATTTTTAATTTTCACAAGCTTGTCGTAGCGTCAATTTTGATTTCAAAATTTTACTTCAGACCATTTTATTTTCACATTTTCTCCACAGACCATTTTCAATAAATGATCAATCTCTGGTATTTATAATACAAGTAAATTAAAATTCTTAATATATATATATATATATATATATATATATATATATATATATATATAATACATAAAGTTTAAGCCTTTCTCCATAATGCGCCCTTTTCTTTCACAGATCTTATTATTCCAAATTCCTATCTCATGTCCAGCACATATTGCAACTACGTTAAATTCTATCCCACGCCACTAATATTAACAAGTCTGCAGACGCTTCCTCCATGATCATACCATATATGGTCACTAATCTTAACCCTATGTAAACGTTCTGATTGAAATTGCATTCCCAATCGCATTTTTAAAGCTTAAACCGCTAAGATAGCAGTCACATGCCTCATATCCCCCCTCCCCCTCTGATGAAAACGTATTTTGCATTTGTGAAGAACTAAGTAGACGGCACACAGATTTGGTGAGAGCTGGTCGACGATCAGAAGCCGTCCAGAACATGTAAAAATGACTATACGACAAGCTTGTGAATATGATAAATAGAACATTATAAATAAAACATTATAAATAAAACAGGTACTAAATTGGTATAAAATAGCCCTTTTCCCCTGTTCTATATATAAGTTAAGGAATTGAAAAATAATTACATGTGGTAAACATTGATGAATATATTCCCTTAACTGCTCCCTTAGATTAAATTTTTTAGTGTGATAAATAATATATGTAATGCAGGTACTTAAGGTACTAATCCCCTTGTTTCTTGCATAAACATACATGGTGTAAATGTAAGTATAGTGTATAAAATGAAAAGTTGCAAAATAGAAAAATGTTTTACACATGGAGCTAGGCCGCTCTGGCTCCCAAATTTTGTTTCTGAAAATGAATAAATTGAGATAAGTGAAAACCATTTTCGAAACCATGTACGTTATCAAGGGCCATACCTGGTTCGTTAATGAGGATTCCATATTTCTATGTGCATTACTGTAAATATATTACAGAAATAATGCACATGGCCCGATGTAGAAGAAAGTAGAAAATGGATCAGATATAAATATAAAAATAATCAAATGAAATAATCAAATATACCAGAGTAATGTGTTGTATTTATGAGAATACAATCTTATGTTTAAGATGAAAAAGAATAAGAATAAAATAACATAAATTGAGTTCCCCCAAGTGCTGCTTACATTGGAGAGATATTGGTATTATATATATATATATATATATATATATATATATATATATATATATTAATTAATTATTATTTTTAAAAGTCCAATAATTAATTGTTATTTAACATTAAAGTGGAATTTCGAGCAATTTCTGAGGTTGAAATTTTTTTTAATCGTATCGATCGATACGATACTACTCTATACTACGATACTACTCTATCGTAGTATAGAGTAGTATCGTAGTATCGAATCGTATCGATCGATACGATACTACTCTATCGATCGATACGACTCTAGGATACGATCGATTCGCGAGCTACTTTATGCCAAACTAAAGTTTAAATCGAGAAAGGGTTTATCTCATCGTATTACTCTATTATTTCTCCATAAATGTATCAAATTTAATATTTTTGTATGTTATAGTTTTTACGGTACGAGACAAAGAAATTGCTAGAAGTGCCGATACTGAAAAAAAAGTTTACCTCAGAAGTGCATAAAAAGTAAAATATCTCAAAACCTACATCGAAATTAATGAAAGGGGCTTCGTCCTGCAAAAATGCATCCATGCAGATACCTGCCTGCAAAAATTCGTGGCTATTGTTCTATCTAGGATGCGAATTTGCAGCTCAAATATTTTGTCTTTGACTTTAACATTAAATATGTCTTAAACTTCAGTATATATAAAAAACAGTTTATTTCAGCGTATTCTCCTGAGCCTTTCTACAAGTGTACCAAATTTCATATTTTTATATGCAACAGTTTATGCGGTGCGAAGCAAAGAATCTCGAGAAACGAGAAATTTGTCAAAAAATCAGCGGCGGCGGCGTCAGCTACTTTTCTTAATATAGAGAGATTTATATTACTTTATAGTTTATATTCTTATATAATAATATTACTTGGACAGTTGCACTCAGATTTTGTTCATTCTGAACTCGTTTAGCATGTAATTTCCGGTGAAATTAGTATTTTCACGGGATTCTCTTAATTGAGCAAATGAAATGGGTGTTTAGGACAAAAGAAAAACCTTTAAAATAATTTTGTTGAAAAAAAAAGTCTATAGACTGCTTCTTTTTAATTAAGGATCACACAAGCTAATTAATTTTAACAAGATCGCTGGATTTCAGAATGATCGTCGCTGATGGAATTGGAAAAAAGCGACGAAAAACACTTCCAATAATTGGTTTTCTGTTTAATAATGCGGCACACAAAAATAAAAGGCCAGAGTAGAAGTATATTTTGTTTTATCATTATAGTGTGAAAGAAGAACTTTATTTTACTTTTCAAAACAATGATCATTTTGCATTGACTAAAACTATTCTTTAGTTATTGCTCAAGATACGTTTATTGATATCGCATTTAATGAAGAGTTTGTGCCTTTGCTCTAAATATCAAGGATTTTAATGTGAAAATTCACATTAAAGTCTTTGATATCAGTGAGAAACTCAGTATGAGCTAAACAAAATGATGGATCAAAACTTAATTTCTGCAAGTGATTACTTGTACAATGTGGATTCTTGCACAAAAAATAGTTTTCTGCAAAAAATAATTAAGGAAGAATTTGGTACTTTATAAAAATTTAATCACTTTTTCAACAAGGCTAGAAAGCCTAAATAAAGTAAGTCAAGAGCTACTACTACCTTAGAAGTGGCCATTATGAGTTATACCAATACAATCTAGCTACACTCTGTTTATGGACGTTTTTCTATCTATTTTCACCATGAATGATCAAATTTACATTATTAAAACGTGTTCGATTATGTATGTCAAGATGTGTACCTGGTGATTCATAATGTAAATACTGGGTATAGAAAGTAGCGGCTGATCTTAAATGACAGATATGGATAGATATTGGAATTCAAATGACCGAAGTGAAGACTAAGTAATGGATTTTAAAATATCTACAAACTAACAAAGTTCGCGCGCTTCGTCCAAATACATCACGACCATGCACGGGAAACAGGAGCCGGCGGACATCAAAGTCCGCCGACCCTCCCATCCGCTTTTAAAATCCACAGACACATATGAGTCATACATCCCTCCCATTCCATATAATTATATCTTATACGGCCCCCTGTCAAAATATGCATAATAAACCAATCCCCAACATGACGCAATGAATGGACGCTCCCCTAGACCCTCTAACAAATCCATGTATGCCTCAAACATTTAATTCTAATTTCCAATATCTGGTTATACCCTGGAACAAAAGGGACCCCCTCTCTCTAACTTTATGGGTCATACCGTTCAGCCCCAATCTATCTATCTATAAAGAAAGTTTGCATTAATTACATTGTTTAAACCGTGAATTTGAAGATAAAGCAGGACATTTTTCTAACTCCACGGCTCAAATATTCATATTCTGAATTTTTATATTCGGATGACTTCTCAGTATTAACTTTCTTATTCAGCTGAATCATGAACATGTACAGTATAATCTTTAATTTCTCTAATGGACATCGTCTAATCTCTAATCTCTTGCATGGACATGGTCTAATCTCTAATTTCTCACGGACTTGGTCTAATCTCTAATCTTTCTCATGGAAAAGGTATAATCTCTAATTTCTATCATGGAAAAGGTCTAATCTCTCTCATGGATATGGTATAATCTCTAATTTCTCTCATGGACATGGTCAAATCTCTAATTTCTCTCACGGACATGGTCTAATCAATCTCTCTATAGACATGGTCTAATCTCTAATCCATGAATATACTTTTTCCTTTATTTTTTCAAGCATTAAAGTCTTATGACCATTCAATTGCCTTCTGTTGTGGTAAAGCCTTCGACCTAAGATTATAAACACAAAATTAGAACAAGAAAGATCAATCATGTTTAAAGCATTGATTATGAAACACTTTCCAACTTCAATGCAATTTTATTAAAAAAAGTCGAAAATGCGATATATTCCTCAGTAATATTTTAAAACTTATCACAATACTACATTGATTTATTATATTTGAAAACTTAAACCTTCATTGAAAAAAATGAACTTCATTCAAATCACGGCATTGAAATATAAATTGCCTGGTTTAAATATCTCTAAAATGCAATACATTTCACGGTAATATTTTTAAAACTATCATAATACTACGATAATTTGTTATATTTGAAAACTTCATCGAAGACAACTGAAATTCATTCAAATGACGTCATAGAAAAAATAACACGCCTGGATCTCTCTATAAAAACAGCATTTCGTTCATAACTTTCTCCCATTCATTTCATTCATCACACTACTATAATAATTTATTGTATTTAAAAATTAAGACCATGGAGCTACAAGTAATTAAACTCTATGCTTAAAACTTCATCGAAAAAAATCGTCCTTCTCTTTATAAAATCAATTAATATTTCATTCATATCAGCCATGCAGACTCCATGGACTAAATTATTTTGTGTTAAAGAAATACAGCATTTCTAATACTCATTCTACATATTTTGCTGTTTACATTTTATATAGGTGAAATAGGCTTCGTTGTAGAAATAATCATATTTGGATAATCATTTAAACTCAAATATATTGTATTTGCGTTGTTTCAGTATGTAGATGCACAGAATTTAAGCAAAAATAAAGTAGTTTTAGGACGGATACAACACTCGATATGAATTAAAAAGAATTTAAAAAATCACGATTTTGAAACAAGATGGATGCCATATATCATTTTGAAGTGGGTCATGTGATCTTTTCATATCATGGTCACGTGATCGTTTCATATAAGAGGTGTAATTATTATTTTAATTTTTATTTAAAAAACTACTGAATATATTTCACTGAATTTTTTTTTATATATTTTATGGAACGATTTGAATATTACCTAACATTTTCGAAGCAATTTGTGAATTTTAAATCCGCTTAAAAAATGTTTGAAAAATTAGGTCCCATTGGGCTCAATGTATTTCATTTTTTCAACCCGGGTTCAATCCAAAACTAATTGGGTGATATTATTCATTTGTATTCCCATAGGTCCTACAGACCGTCTGAACAACATACTAAAATTTCATTTTGATTAAGTCATTTTTACGGCAGTTACCGTGCTAACGGACAGACAGACAGACAGACAGACAGAATGAACAAAATCATAAACACTTTTCAACTTTGTTGTAAAGTGTTAAAAAATGTCAAACTTTGTGAGACTATATCTTCAGATTCAAGAGTTGATTTGAAAACTGGATTTCAGATTTGAATTTAGCATAGTTCCGAATTAGTGAGTTTTTTTTCAATCCCCGGGGTTGAAGTGGGTGTTTTTACTTACTGACACTGCGCTTTTAGAGAGGTGATAAACAAACTTTTTATCAGCATTTGTTTCAGAAAAAAAAAACAAATGTTTAGATTTGAATCTCGCTGCGAGTGTTTATTTCAGTTATTCATAATATCATTAAAATAGTATATATTAACTCAAATCAGCCAAATGCATCCGATTCTTTTACGTGACACATTTTCTGACCAGTAAAAATACATACAACTTAAGATAACTTCGTTAAGAGCAGGGTACAATACAAAATTAATAGTATCGACCGGTTTTGAAGGCATTAACAGCCTTCTTCGTCAGAAAACAGAAGAAGCGCCATCTTCACTCGTGAGAAAAAGGACGACGACTCATGTATAAACGTGACTGAATCAGGGAAAGGGTGGTGATAACGGCAGGAGATGAGAAAAAAGTGGTAAAACGACAAAGGAAGGTAGGAAGGAACAGTCCTTTTCGGAAGGTCTGTGTCTCAACAACAGCAACAGGAAGGAACAGTGGGCAGGATAGCCCAGGGGTTAAGTCACGGATATTGCACTCGGAGGACCTGAGTTCTATTTTTGGCTCTACCCAATTTATTCTGTGTTTACGCGGAGTACGGGAACATTAAAGCTGTAGGTCCGAAAGTTCTTCTAAGAGGTTGGTGCCAGGTGAAGGAGTGCACGAACCCTGTGGATATCGCCCCCACTGAGTTCAGGTCTAAATTGTGTGGTACTGTCCCAGAAGTCCAAACAGATACCTTACACCTTCAGGTAGGTCGTACCGTCTGGGTCGAAAGAAGGAAAGAACAAGAAGTGGGGCGAGCTGAATGAACGGTAAAATATTAAAGTGGAAAATGAGCGTCCAATAGAGGATTCAAATCAATTGTTTATTTGCCTCCGAAACCGGTCGATACTACTATGAATTTTGTGTTGTGTGCTACTCTTTATCAGCAATTTGAGATGTGTACATATATATATATATATATATATATAGTTATATATATATATATATATATATATAGTTATTTCAGAATTTAAGAAAAATAAATTTGGACTTCTTCAGGATTAAAGATCCTCAACTATAAATTTTTAACCACGATTCCGATTTTTGTACAAAGAGAATGAATTAGAATAGAATATTATATTCCTGTACTAGAATGTCAAGTTAAACTATGTACTCGAGATATTTTTTTAAAAATATATCAACCCGATTTAAGAGGAATGTCATTGAAGTCAAGCAATAGCAAAACAAGTGCGATTTCGTGATTCTGTAACTGCTTTGGAAATCAACTCTTTCCAAGAGACATTTTTTGTGAGAGATTCCAAGAGACATTTGAAAAGTGTTTATGCTTTTGTTCATTCTGTCTGTCCGTTCGCACGCTAACTGTCGTAAAAATGGCTTTATCAAAATGAAATTTTAGTATGTTGTTGTGGGACATACGGGAATGTAAATGAATAATATCACTGAATTAGTATTGGATTGAACCCGGGTTGAAAAAGTGAAATTACATTGAACCTCATTTTTCGAACATTTTTTAGGCGAATTTAAAATTCACAAATTGCTTCGAAAATTTTAGGAAATATTCAATTTATCCCATGAAATATATAAATTTTTTTTTAACAAAATAGGTTCGGTAGTTTTAAAAATAAAAATTTAAATAATAGTTACGCCCATATTATATGAAGAAATCACGTGATCCACTTCAAAATGAAAAAGAGCATCCATCTTTTTTTCCTAGTGTAAAAATCGTGATTTTTAAAGTTCTTTTTAATTTTCCATGTAGTGTTGCATCCGGCCTAAAATCGCTTTACTTTTGCGTATTTTCTGTGCGTTTATATTATACGCCAACGCAATTACAATATTTTTGAGTTTAAATGATCATCCAACTTTGATTATTTCTACAACGAAGCCTCATTTTAATGGATGCAGAATGTAAACAAGAGATTGTAAGATCAGTTGTATAAGAAATGCTGAATTTTTTTCACGCAAAATTATTTAATTCTGGAGTCTGGAATAAAAGTGTATGAATGAAATATTCGTTGGTTTTACATAAGGAACCAGACGATTTATATTTCAATGACGTCATTTGAATAAAGTTCATTTTTTTCGATGAAGTTTTAAGTTTCCAAGTAAAATAAATTATTGTACTGTGATAATTTAAGATATATCACAGCCGAATATATCGCATTTTAGAGATATTTAAATAAAATTGCATTTCAGTTGGAAAGAGTTTCATAATCAATGTTCATTGCATGATTGATCTTTTTTGTTCTCTTTATAGGGGTTAGTATGCGTTTTGAACGAGCATTGCTTATCGCAAAGAACATTCAAACGGACGATATAAAGAGATCAAAGTATACTCAACATTTCTTGAATTAATTTACAAATTTTTCACACAAAATGCAATTATAAATAAATGTAAAATTCCGTATCGAAGGATACGAATTTTGATATATTTCATTTCACGGTACTTCAAGATCATTTCAATAGTTCTGCGAAGCATGCACATAAACAGAGAACTTAGAAGTGCGTTCGTGTGTGTGTGTGTGTGGGGGGTAAAATTAAGGGTTCAGTTGTGGCCATAGGATGCTCGTAGGATATTCGTTATTTTAGGATGCTGTCAAATGCATGGAAAATTCTGTGTATGAAACAATTTGGTGTATGTAATTTTAAAAGTTAAACTATTTAATTGAGAAACAAAGCGAGATAAAAGAATAATTAAAAAGTTGTAGAGGATTATATAATGAATTTGAATCGATATCAAGAACACACGGAAGGCGAGAATTCAAGGCCCAATAAGTAAATGTCACCACAAGGACTGCAGTACGGCGACATCTGAAGTATTTGTCAAAGTAAGCGGTTATATTATTTTTCGAATTACTTTGCATTGCAGCTGAGGGAGAGCATTTTGAACACCAGATTCCTGTGCATATAAGTGCTATATATTTTAGAATTCTTGAACGGGATAGTCATTTCCTAATAATTCTGCTGTTTGAAAGAAAAGAAATGCATTTTGTAGCAGTTTAATTCCAGATTCCTACTCAATTCTCTAGAACATCGCAATTGGCTATTATCGCGTGCCTCTTTTTGTAACGGAGAGTGCTATCCTAATTTTTAAATTCTCTGCTGTAGGAGCTTTGCAATCCTTATTATTCGATCGGGCATGGCTACTTTCTCTCTATATTAATAAAAAAGATAGAATACAAAAATATAAAATGTAGCACACTTTCAGCGAAATGTTTGGGTAACACGCTGAAATAAACTGTTATTCGATTTAAACTTGAAGAAATGTTTATTGTCAAAGACAAATAGGCTCAAATGTATCAATAAGATGATTATTTCATACATATTTTTTGAGGATGAAAAGAATAACACAAAATATTACTCTAGGACTAGCCGTTTGCAAGATATTTTAGTTTGTTTTGCTATGCCTCTTTTGAAAATACGTAGCATTACCCAATGAAGACTAAAATGGGATTAAGAGTGCAAATGCAGTGCCATTTCAAATAATGATGCGTGTTTTTTCGTACCATTAAATTCAATTTATTGATTATTTAAGAAATACAGAGAAAACGAATTTTAGTCTGTAAGGAAAGTCATGTGATGCCTACATCTGATTTTCTTTTGTTTTTGATGACATTTCATTAAAAAAAAAACTGATGAAAAAAACGCTATTATTCGAAAGTCTGAGTCGCTTTACCCTGGAGACAAATTTGACGAAATGTCGTTAACTCGACAACTTTGGGCTAGTTTTGTTTGGGAACTTCTTTAATTTTATAAATTGGTTACAAATGTCGAGAATTACGTAGTTTTTTTTCTTTTCGAGACTAAGGTGCTCTGCCCCCTGCTTGCTGCGCTTCGCCGACCATCTTCAAGAGGCTTCACAGAACTCGCTTTAAACGTATCTCTCCTAAAAATTCTACTTCCAAAAATCTATTTTTTTTTTATCCCTACCTATTTTCCGCAGAAGGTAAAAGCATGGATTTTTCTTAGCCCAGGGAATCCAAAAACTGAATTCCCTGATCATGAGCACGCTTCGCGAGATATTCATGCCAAAATAAAGTTTAAAACGATAAACTATTTATTTCATCGTGTGACCCTTTTATTTCTCTATAAATGTACCCAATTTCATATTTTTGTATGCTATAGTTTTTGGGGTTCGAGCCAGAGAAATCGCTAGCCGTGCTAATACAGAAAAAAAAAGTTCACTTCAAAAGTGCATAAAAAGTAAATTATCTCAACTACATCGAAATTAAGGAAAGGGGCTCCGTCCTGCAAAAATTCACCCATGTAGGTACCTGCCTGCAAAAATTCTTGGTCTTGCTATTGATAGTTTGTCCAAGACGCGAACTCGTAGCTCAAATAATTTGTCTTTGACATTAAATATTTATTAAATTACAATGTATATCAAAAAACGGTTTATTTCAGAGTATTCCCCAAAGCTTTTGCTACAAGTTTACCCAATTTCATATTTTTATATGCAGTAGTTTCTGCGGTACGAAGCAAGGATCTTGAGAAACGAGAAATTTGTCAAACAGAGCCTTGAGCGTCAGCTACTGTTTTTTTTTTAAATATATAGAGAGATTTCCACAGAAGGTATATATATAAACTTGACATCGTTCAGTTATAATGAGTGGGTGGTTGGTAATATTTAGAAATTTTGATTCATCTTTGTTTCCCAAGAATAGACACACCCACAATTCAAAAGGATACGCCCTTACAATACTATGTAGCGTAGGAAAGGAAAAACTGTGAAACTGAGGCTTGAGAAATGTTATTGTAGGGGAAGCAGCCGATTCTTTAAACTTTCGTATCACGTTTACAGGTAAACGAAGCGTTTAAACATGAAATCGTGTTTCGAAGGTGAAATTGCAATTCGCTCATCTTTAGGAATCCTAATATTGTTCAAGTATTCTATATGAGTATTTTATAGAATGGGAAAAGGTGCACAGTTTACTATCACATGCAGAATATGGATGCATTGAGATGAAAAAGAATATGCTACCATCATTCATATTCAAAAGAAGTACAGCAAGGGATAATTCAACCGTAGCAATACCTGTATTAATTTTACATTAAAATTTCTTACAAAAAACGATCTTAATTTTACGTTAGGAAGGGCAGAGTTCTGATTTTTATTTATTTATTTTATTTTTTGTTTTAGCTGAGCGAGTTTTCAAGTTCGCAATTTCTGCAATTATATCTTAAAAATCTTAAATTTTGAGCTACTTTGATAATTTTTGTAAATTTACATGTAAGATGAAAAGTTTTTAATTACAAAAAGTGGTTAGGCATTTTATTTTTTAAAAATTTTAAAAATCGTTATATCATTTGCAGAGTATAGGGCTGCTCATTGCGTTCTTTTAAGCCAAAGGTTACGGATTGTGCGACGATTATTGAGTCTATTCGACGATTTTTGACTATTTGGAATCACAAAATTAATATGATCTCTGTCTGTGTTATGCTTTATTTAGATGCATTTGTGATAAAAAATTTTGACACATATTAACGTATTTTTGATCTAAACAATTTCCATCTTCAATATGTTAATGATCTCTATTTTCACTGAACAGCCTTTTACCTGGTACGGAAAAGTGACATAAGTCAGATTTTTTCCTTTATCATAATTCAGTTGATTTTAAAAGTACAGATATGCGAGTTTTTTAATGATCTTGTTGCATTAAAAATAAAAAAAAATTCTGATTGACCCAATTTGTCTAAGGGGGTCGTATAAAAATTTAAAAAGTGTAACTTTTTGAAAATGAATGAGAGGACTATTTCATTAACGTAGTCTTATTTCCTACCTTACATTCAACATTTTTGCAATTTATATTGCCCACTTATTTTCAACTGGTAAAGAATTAAATCACGTTTCTATCTTTTTGGGATACCCTGTATAAGAATTAAGGCTACATTTTGTTCGTGCTTATTAAGGTTTTTAGAATCATACCCTCATTTGCCCCGTTATAATTTAAAAAGGGGATAAACGACCTACACTGAACGATTTGTGGCCAGGTTTGGATGTTTTATTGAAAGATGTATTGCGTCAAACTAGACATATCCGTCATTTTAACAAAACATCTTCTGCTGTCGATTTATGTCGTATGCATTGTAACACTAATGAAATATATTATACAAAGTGGTTTTGTTTATTCTTTCAAATTGTTTTTACTTTGAACTCGACTTCATTTAGGAGAGCGTCATTATTCATGCTTCTGAAAAAAAATAATTTCATTCTTCATCATTATTCATGCGTTTTTCTTCCATTTTCATTTTGGTTTTCACTGATGTCATTAATGTTGTACATTCAGGACAGAATTCATCTGGGCAATAATTGAAACGGTAGCCTCTCTTTACATGGACGAATGAGATTCAAAATGAATAATTAAGCATGATTTATGATCCCAGTTGGCACTGCAATTAAAAAGACGCTTTCACAGATCGATGCATTGTCAAGGTATGCTTCACTTGTGTCCTTTGCTTTAACTTTCACTCGAGAAAAGGGAAAAAATAAATAATCAAATGAACTGAAATACTTTAGTTTCTTTTATGCTTTAAAAGAAGGCGATTTTAATTCGACATGGTTATGCAGAGTTCGCGAAACGTCCTTAAACTTCACACCAATGATTTTGTAAGGAAAGGTCCGTGAATGTATTAGCTATATTTGTAGTAAAGTGACTGTGTCATAAAATGCCTTGACAATGCACGTTTTTTAATTCTAGTGCCATAATAAAAGAGATTGCAGCACCCTCTAGTGGGGAGTTTAAAAATTGAGTGTCTCGAACTCTGATAGAGCGAAAAACCATATATAAAGTTATAGAGCATTATTTGTGAGTAGAAATCGATACCAGAAACGAAAAATAAATATATCAGTAAATAGGCAATAAATACACCAAAACCCGGCTGTACCTGCAATGTTTGTCGAAGTGCGCAGTCCTACATTTTCTGAAATTTAAATATGCATTGTTACTGATAGAGGGCATTTAAAAAAGGTTTTCCCAAGATGTCTGCTCATGTATGTGTTGGTTATTATATCATTTCCCGACTAAGACATCCGTCAATAACCCTATTGTGTGAAATAAATGCCTCCTGTAACAGTTTTAGGGTCGATTTTACACACACACTGATAGAAACATTGCACCTGCTGCGCAGGTGTAATGTTTCTGTCAGCGATTTTCCCAAACGTTATTAGAATTTGACATTCGCACGTTATTCTTCAAACGCCATTTCCAATTTCGACGAACGCGAAAGATTACAGTTCACTGACACGCATCGTCTGGAAAAACATCTGCTTCTTCCTATTCACATCTCGCGTCCCATGTGCCTCTACGCCACGGTAAAATAGTTCTCCTCTCCTCCAATCAGGGTTGGAGATATCAGAACAGTTTCCGAACTTTCTGATCTTACCTTGTATTATATAAATATATAATCAAATAATACGCCATGGTGGAAACAAGCTGAACAAAGAATTCATAAGTGTAGGCACCAGGGCTGATATTTCAGTTGAACGAGGTTTACGACCCATAAATTCCCAAATTAGTAATGGCATAATCAGGTAATAAAATCACGGTGTCGACTTTGGCGTAATCCATGCTTTCAGGGTAATCCGAAGGAACTGCGTAAAAAAGAGGCGCAATTAAGACCGGCCTTAAGCTATGATAAAAAGCAAAATCAATTAAACACAAGACAGGAGTGTTTCTCCGTGGCGTATTACTTGAAATATATATATATATATATATATATATATATATATATATATATGTATTGCTTTATTTTGTCTCATATATACATTATTCTACAACTTGGTAATTGGATTTTTCATCTATTACTTTCCTCACATACGTAATGTATAAGGAAAGTATTTGTGGCGGGGTCGAAAATTCGAATTCGAGTTTTCGACGGGAGAGCACGTTTCAAGCATCCCTGATCACGAATCAAACGTTTTTGAAGTAATGTCTGTGAGTGTGTGTGTGTGTGTGTCAATGAGTCTGTGGAGACGATAACTGACGAACGAATGGACCGATTCGAACGAAATTTGGTACAAAAACCACAATCCGTAAACACGGTAAGTCCAAAATGTTTCCTATTGAGAATGATTCCTATTAAAAAAAATTTTCCTATTGAGAAACATGTTCATTTGTCATATGTAATACCATGCGATAAATTGGGTGACATCATTCTCGTGGATTTAGCTCGTTCCATTCATCAAAAGAGATACTTTGAGTAATACTTTTGCATTTGAACACCAATAGTCATTTATCTGCTGCAAGAATAACTTATTTCTTCGTCCATAACGCTTGGCGAGATTTTGGTGGAATTTGGCGAATTTGGTGGAATATCGCCGACTTGGCGACTTTTTTAAATGTTGCTAAATTAACGAAAAACTCGCCAAATGGATAAAAATGACGCTAAATCAATGACGACTCATTGATGATGACGATTCATTGACGAAAATTCAATATCTTATAAAGAATATAAATAACTACTATAAAAATAATCTATTTTTTTAACTGTAAAAGTAGTAAATTCATTGCATTATATAAGGAAAGTCATGTGTTGCCCACATCAGATTTTTTTGTATTGTTTTCGAGTTCGTTATCCTTAGATTTTCCGCTAGGGGCGCTGCAAATTTATTCGATCGGTCATAGTCACTTTATTTTAAATAGACCTAACGTGTACATTTATGGTCCTTTCCCTCACAAAGTTATTGCCGTGCATAAAGATTTTCATAGAAACACTGTGTATTTAAGAGAGGAATTCTTTCCTAAAATACCTTCCAAGACAACCCACTCTATGTCAAATACTAGGATCGCCTGTCAATAACTTCTGGACCGTCATATACACAGTACACAGTATTATGTACAGAAAATGTATTGGGACGAAGCCGAATATCCGAAATAATATTTTCGTCGGATGTAAACAATTTGAGTATATTTGAACTCGAATCGAGCGGTTTGAGATAATTTCTGTGTATGTATATGTTTGTAGACACACTCTGTAAGAAGTGAATGAAATTTAATACGATAATCCCAATTTGTGAATTCAGATGCTGGTTTCTACGAACACGGTTGAAGATTTGCAAACTCTTGATTTTCGAATGATATTACAAGTTTTTGGATAAACAGACTTAATGCATAAGTTACTTTAAATTAGAGTATTATGTATTTTTATATAAGTTTTTTATATATAATATAGTACAAATTTCTATTAACAATATTTTCGTGCCGATAATACATTCCATTCACCAAACAAGAAACCTTTTGTAATGGATTTGTGTTTCAATGCTAGCTAATTCTTTAAATGTTTCTTTTGTTACATAATAATATTGGAAAAAAATTCCCAGCGCTGCTCGAGTTCTAAATAAGAGTTGACTGCGTAAAAGAAATTAAATAAGCCGCCACTGCCTTAATAGTGCATGTGAACACACTTTAAAATGGTTTCGATTAGAAAATGACACGAATAAAATCGCACGCACTCTGCGCAGAAATAAAAATAAGAGAATCACAAGTGACCGTATATTCAACCGCTCATGAAATCGGCTATTCCGCAGAAATCCACATCTATCCTAATAAATAGAAAGCACCATCAGTCTGGAATTCCTAAATTTCGCGATCGAAAGGCTTGTCTATGATCTTGCACCGTGTCTGGAATGACATTCGAGCCGAATTTTCTTCATGCGTTTTCTTTACTTTTTACTGATTGCAAAGGAAATTCGAGATTATAATATAAATAAAAACTAATTAAAAAAAAGGAATAAAAAACGCCAGTACCTGCGTAGTACCAAATTTCTTGATCGTGCGATGCTTAGATTTTTCGCTACAGACTGCACAGACAGATTAAATACCAATCATATTACAATTTGGATTGTGTCGTGTATAAACGATTTAATTTAACCATGGTTCCTTAGAGTTCTAAACTTTCATTTTGTGGAACAAGTTCTATAACTAACAGTGAAAAATATAAATAACTAAGTGAAAAATATAAATAAAGATATAAATAACAGTGAAAAAAATGTTTTTTAAATGGATCAGAAATTTCATCGCATTGTGTAGGGAAAGCCCACGTGTTGTCCCAAATCAGGTTTTTCCCCTAGATATCACAATCTCATTAAACCTAATATTAAGCTTTCCATTGTTTAAAATCAAATAACTTATTCTTTTTGTAGAAGAATTAAAAATTTTAGTCTTAAAGTATTCGTGACAAAAATTAAGTCCCCTAATTACCAAGAATAAAATTTATGTTAATTACTTGTATAGCTAAAAATAATTCAATCAAGGGAAACGTAGCGCGCTCTTATTACTTCCTTTTAATTAAAGATCTGACGCGGCAATTAGTTTAGTTTAGATAGATAGGGCTATTAGTTTTAGTTGCTGAAGTTAATGAATAGGGTAAGATGGTGATAAAGACTTTTATAATAATTGGTTTGCATTTTTTATGGATAACAAAAAGGTTACTGGGATTTGTTTTCGGGCTTTGTTTTCATATCATTTGCCGTAGGACTAATTACAAAAATTACAAATTTCATATTAATAACGATGCCTTTCATGACGTCATTAGAGAAAATCCCTATGATAAGAGTTCGCGAACACACATGTTGTAGTCACAACATCCGTATATACAAAATACTAGAAATTGTACCCGTCATTCTAAAGCAGTGGTGCAATGAGTTCATTCATTCATTAAATTTTTTGAAAGACGGTCCGGCTGATATTGGTTAAATAAGTCCTTGTTGTAAATTACGGGCAGCGCCGGTTATAAAGTAAATTTTGAATAATCGAACTTTTACTGGTTTCTATAGAAACTTGACATCTACTGCTTTTTTCCTTGGTTTCACATTTTGACATGTAACATTTTTCCAGGTGCCAACCCTCGTCGTCAAAACGATATCAATGAATAAAAAAATATTAGCTCCCGTTTGCAGAAGAGAATTTAGTTTTAAAGATGACGTAATAAAATTTCATATTCTAAGAGAGTTAAAAAGGAAAGGATGCTACCCATCACAACATTCGAAATAGAATTGCGCTTTCTGATGATGTAAAGATCTGATAAAATATACAATATGAACTAATTAAAATTTTTATTCGGTTTGAAAGGATATTCAAAATATCAATATATTTTTGGAAACCAAAATTTTAATCAGAAGATTTTTATTTAACGCCGTTTCAACATAAAAAATCTGATGTGGGCAACACATGACTTTCCTTATATAATGCAATGAATTTACTACTTTTACAGTTAAAATAAATGTTATTCTTATAGTAGATACTTATATTCTTTCCAAGATATTGAATTTTCTTCAATTAGTCGTCATTTTCATTAATTTAGAGTCATTTTTATCCATTTGGCGAGATTTTTGTTAATTTGGCAACAATTAAAAATGTCGCCAAGTTGGCGACATTCCATCAAATTCGTCGCCAAAATCTCGTCAAGCGTTATGGACGGAGAAATAAGTTATTCTTACATCAGATAAATGACTATTGGCGTTCAAATACAAAAGTATTACTCAAAGTATCTTTTTTCAGGAATGGCACGAGCTAGATCCACTTGAATGATGTCACCCAATTTATCGCATGGTATTACATATGAAAAGTGAACATGTTTCTCAATAGGAAATATTTTTTTTTATTTTATATAACTTTTTAATAATTTTTTTGAAAAATGTGTAATGTCTCGAGAACGGCTCATGTTAGCGTTCTAAAATTTATGTTAATCGTTTTCTAAAGAAAAATGACATAAGAAATGTCTATTCGCGTAACTTTATTAGTGGTTTTGATTTTTTGATGATTTTTTTTTAAATTTCACTCGAAAATTTAGGGGGGTTCTGAACATTCGATTGCGTATAATAACAATAGGTTTCCAGTGTTTACGGATTGTGATTTTTGCACCAAATTTCGTTCGAATCGGTCCATTCGTTCGTCAGTTATCGTCTCCACAGACTCACTGACACACACACACACAGACTTGCTCACGTCCTAGGATGAGTCGGACAGTCTGGGTCTTCTACACACACACAGACATCCCTTCAAAAATGTTTGATTCGTGATCAGGGATGCTTGAAACGTGCTCTCCCGTCGAAAACTCGAATTCGAATTTTCAATCCCGTCACAATACTTTTCTTATACATTATTTATATAAGGAAAGTAAAAATAGAATATCGAAGTTTTAGTCTTCAATTAACGCTATAGATGGCACCACTCGTCCAAAAGAGAGCGAAATTAAAAACAATGAAAAAAGTTGGCAAGTCTCAAGGAGTGAAGTGGCTCTTCTTGTGTGTATTATGAAAACGGATGTTTCTTGTCTCGGATACCGGACCGCACATTTATTGTGTGCTGTATGTTGCTCTCAACAAAGTTATTTTATTTTTTTTACATTGGTAACAGTTTAAACTGCAAGTGTATTTGAAAAATGATTCCAGTTTAGCAACGTGCATCAGAAGGCGCCATCCATCAAAATTGGTAGATGTATTGATACAGTACCGAATTTCGACTATTAAATTTGTAACTTTTAAACTAAATCGAATTAAAAATATATCGACGAGGTGTTTCCATTCGAGAGTCGAGCTACCTCTTTAACAAATTTGAGGGCTGTGGATTTTTCGCAACAAACAAACATATCTTCTTTTATTATTATAAATAAGGAATAAAAGGATTAACTCGATTTTCTCATACTATCATATTTTATGTTATTGAGGTCCGTCACTCGTTACTTATTATTTGTTAATGTTGAAATATTAAATATACTAAAATGGCAAGTTCCTTCACGATGCAAAAGGGGTATTAAATTTGATATTTATAAATACTTTGTATTCGTGATCGTACTATATAATCAACAGTATTACTTCATCCGACTGAAAATCAATAGAATATGGAATACGAAATGATATCCAAATTGGTAATTACCGTACGTTATCTTCTCCGTGTGCTATTGGTTTCTTAGCGTTTTTGATTTGACATTTGAAAATTTCGTCATCTTGCTGCTTGGAACTGGCTCCTTTTATTTCAATTATAACTTTTATTGTTCAACATCCTATACTAATTCCTGCTGAGAATGAGAGTTTTACTATTCGGTTTGTGGGCAATAGTAATTTTGTGTTACTATTCGTTATTACATCTTTGAATTCTTGCCAGATGCTGATATGGATGGCCTCTCCTTATGCAATACAATATTTGTTAGCTATACTAAATAGGCACTAAATATGAAGGTATATATGTTCGCAGCGTTGAATTTGGGCAATTAAAATACAAATTAAAGCATTATACCGTACTCAATATAATCTACAATTGAACTAGTGACATTTATTTTATGACTCCCCTCCCACACATACACACGGAAAATTCTGGAAAAGTTACATAACTCGTAAAGTTGACAACCAATCTGCAAAATTGAGAAGGTTCCAGAATTTGCCAAAATGGTGTGTTTCGGTGAACTTGCCAAAGTAGTTTGTTTCTGTGAACTTGCCAATGTGGCTTGTTTTAGTGAAATAGACAAAGGTCGAATTTGTCGTCAAGGGCAAACAGCCCGGATCTTCGAATGATAAAGTTTACTTGTAAATGTCGTTTTGTGTGTGTGTGTGGGAGGGGGGGGGGGGAAGCACAGACAAAATGCAGTGAAAACATTTTAGTTGTACGCAAAAAGCCACACAGCACATTGCATCTGGATTACATCCAATAAGAGTAATCTGGATCATCCAAAGTCCAGTAGTTGACGTCTAGTAAACATCCAGATGTTACTCCATATACCATCTATGCACGTCTAACGGATATCCATGTGGACGTAAAATGGATGTGCAATGAACGTATATAATTCAGATTCCGTCTACTGATCATCCAGATTACATCTACTTCGACTTAAAATGAATGCGCAACTATCAATAACTTGATGTACATTATTACAGTGTACAAAAGGCTATTAAGATAAATACGTAAATTAGTACCTTAAGGTAAAGAAATTTTCTTAGAGTTTAATTTTATAGAAATATTTCGTATAACTACAGCATACAGTAAAAATATTTGAGTTTACCGGTTTCGGAGGCAAGAAACAGCTTTCTTTTTCAGGAAAAGCAAAAATCCCCCCCTCACTCATTAAAGAAAGTTCAGCATCCGCGGTAGAAAAGAGCACGTCGCTGAAGGTAGGAGAAAAGCTGCCGTCGTCGAGAGGCGGAATGTTAAGATGTTAACCTTTTGCTTACGGGTGGGACAACGTCCATCCCAAACGAAGAACCTCCCAAAAAGACAGGTATTTGACATACCCTATCCCAAACAGTTCGATCCCCTTTTGCAGACATTGGCGTCATATGCCATATGTCAAATACGTCATATATCATATGTCAAATTGCTGTTTTTTTGGGAGATTCTTCGTTTGGGATGGACCCTCTCCCATCTGTAAGCAAAAGGTTAAAAAAAGGAGGCAGGATACATAGTTTTCTGTCTCCTTGGTTTTACCTCAAGAGCGTCTTCGCTTACCTTCAATTGTACGTGTTGTTCCACCGCAGTTGTGGAGTTATTATGGTTTAGAATAGGAGGTTATTTGTTTTCTTGCTTGAATAAGTGAACGTCCTTTATAAATTAATTCGAGCTAGTTTGAATAAGTGAGGTGGCGATTCTTGTTTTTCCTGAAGAAGAAGTCTGTTTCTTGCCTCCGAAACCGGTAAACTCAAATATTTTTACTGTATGCTATAGTTATACGAAGTTTATATATAAAATATATGTGAGCAATTTTGAGCGTATTTTGATCATTAGAGTTTATATGAAAATTATTTTAAATCTAAATATACGAGTAAGTAATATACTTACGTAAATTTTACGGGTGTATACTACATACAGAATAGTTCGCTGAATTTTTCAATATTATCCTCTTTATTTTATTTGTTTTCCCTGTTATTAACATAAAAAATCAAAAAGTAAAATATGTTTTATACAATGCAACATAATCATTGAGTATTTTACGTTATTCACAAAATAAATGTTCAGCAATTTAGCGTTTTCTCAAGACAAATGGTATCTCAGAAAGACAATGTCTTGAGTAATTAAAAGCACGTATGTATCATATGCATATAGAAGCATAAATATCACGATTTCTATGTCATTAAATATTCAGGTATCAAATACAAACATATCGCATATAGAGAAAACTAGCGAATATTTGAAGTCAAAAATAAACCATTTGATCTTTGTGTGCATCCAATACACTGGCATATATGCACTTAGTCAGAATTCAAGAGACGTTATAGTTATAAAAATATAGAAACGCAAAATTTGTTACTTCGATATGTGTTTGAATCGGTATGTTTTATGTTGATGTGTGTTTTTAAAAAAACGTGTGTAGAATGAAAGTATATCTCAACCAACTTTTCTTTATATATTCTGTGCACGTTTCGTAAAGAAACTATGATTTCATTCTTTCTACTGATGAAAATAGAAGGAATATTTGAGGAAAAATGATTGTCAGTCAGAACAAATCTAATGAGAACGTATGTTGAGTTCACTTTGACGATATGTTTCAGTAGCTCAGCGGTAAAGCGTCGGTTAAATAGCACGATCTGTGGTTTGATTCCCGGTTGGGCAGTAAGGCTCTTCATGATGGCATCCGAACAAATCAACTCTGCAGGCTAGTGAACGATGTCGGGGTTCTGAAATTGACCCTAGTACAACTCCATGGATTCAGTGAAATGGTATATTGAGCACCGATTTCAAATCGGAAGGTCAAAGACCACACAGGAAGCTAGCATGGATAACAAGAAAGATCAATCATGCATGTAGCATGGATTATGAAACACTTCCCAACTTCAATGCAATTTTATATAAACATCTCTAAAATGCGATACATTCCTCGGTAATATTTTTTAAATTATCACAATACTACATTAATTTATTATATTTGAAAACTTAAAGCCAAAAAAATTAACTTCATTCAAAAGACGGCATTGAAATATAAATTGTCTGGTTTAAACATCTCTAAAATGCAATATATTCCTCGATAACATTTTTAAAATTATCATTATTTTGAAGTGGGTCACGTGATCTCTTAATATTATGGTCACGTGATCTCTTCATATAAAGGGTGTAATTATTATTTTAATTTCTATTTAAAAAACTACTGTATATATTTTGCTGAAATTTTTTTTATATATTTTATGGGATAATTTTAATATTTTTTAAAACTTTCGAAGCAATTTGTGAATTTTAAATTTGCTTAAAAAATGTTTGAAAAATTAGGTCTCATAGGGTTCAATGTATTTCATTTTTCAACCCGGGTTCAATCCAAAACTAATTGGGTGATATTATTCATTTATATTCCCATAGGTTCCACAGACCGTCTGAACAACATACTAAAATTTCATTTTGAGAAAGTTATTTTTACGGCAGTTATCGTGCTGACAGACAGACAGATAGAATGAACAAAGTCATAAACACTTTTAAACTATGTTGTAAAGTGTTAATAAAAATAACAGCAGGAGACTAATCTGCGGTAAAAATAGTAGGATGTGTTGCGTCAAATTGTGAGTTGCACGCCACTCTGATATTAGAGGGCGAGTAGTGCAGAGTCCGCTTCGAAGAAAAGAGCTTGTAATTTCGTCCCAGTAGCTCAACGGAAGGCGTCGGCTGACTAGGCCGTGGTTTGATTCCCAGTTGGAACTGTAAGGTTTTTTTTTACATGGATTATAGCTTAGTTTGACTGAAAAGTAGATATACAATTTTTTACGGAATAACAGTGTCGCATATTATTAATTAGGGACTACCAAAATGCGGCAATAATTATTTTTCCCCACTCAAAGAATGGACTTTAAACTATCTACTTCTTATTAAAGTATTCAGATTAATCAAAGATAATATTTATATGAGAAGTAGTTAGTTTAACCCCCCCCCCCCTCCTTTGAATAGGAAAGTAAATAATTATCACCGCATTTTGGTAGCTCTTATAAAATAATATGTGGCATTTTGGTAGTCCCTATAAAATGATATGCGCTATGTGGTAGTCCCTTTAAAATAATATGCGGCATTTTGGTGCCGCGGGAAAGTGTGATGAGACAGGTAAAATGTTTTTAATATGGTACCAAGAAGTAAACATGAAGTCGAGGCTTGAGCCATAAAAGGTTAACTTATTCTAACGCTTCCTGACGGCAAGACTTGATTTTAAATCTGGTTTATGACCAGGCCATATAAAAGTCTTGCATTGATTTATGATACAACAAAGGAGTTCTATACACAAAGTAGTGTTTTGGGCCGCGAGCCGTGTCGTAAGGCGGTAAATGAAGACTTGTCTAGACCGTGGCATGTAATCAATATGGCCAATGAGAAAGTGTCTCACATAAGTTTGCTAGCCAATGGGTAGACTAAGGCAGAGCTATAGCGGACGAACCAAGTTCATTGAGAATTCAGAGAGAGCAGACAGAATTATGAATGAAGTAAAACACGAGTCGGAAAAAGAGGAGAGTGACAATGTAACCGGAATGACAATTCGTAGGAGTCCAGGAAACTTATGTAAAAATGATGATCGCTGCTTTGTGTACAAACGCCTGCAGATGACTGCAGCCATTGAATCAAATGCACCCCGCTTTTGGCAACATAAGTATTGTTAAATACAATTTATAAATTTAATTGTGAATGAAAATTTAATAAATATTTTAATAATATTCAATGATAACTGCAATGAAATTTTAAGTTGAGAAAAATGTTTCATCCTTTCCAAGTGGTGAACTTTAATATTTATATATCATAATTATATTATTTACAGGTTGAAGCCGGACTACACACAACTGGTGGGTTTTTGTGAACACAAGAAATGTATCAAATATACTATCCTATACGAACGTAAAAATGTCATCTGTTTAACAGGAATACTATAAATATATAAATAATTATTACCGAAGTTTGGTGAGCCCTTATAAAATATGCCACACATAGAAGAAAAAAACAACCTCAGTTAAAACAAATCTGATGTGGGCAGCACATGACTTTCCCTGCAGATTTATATCCACGTTCTCTTTATTTTAATTAAATTTAATTCACTTTTAAATCAATTTTCGTTCTCATTTGATAACTGAACTTATTTTCAATGGTGGCATAGAGAAAATACGAAAAAACTAAAATATCTCAAGAACGGCTAGTCCTAGTGTAATGGGGTTGGTCTTATTATTTTCTTCGTTAAGAATTACGTATTAAACAAGCATTTAATGGATATATTTGAGGATACGTAGTTTTCTATTTTAGATTTTCGTGATTTTTGAGGGCCATTTTGAAAAAAAAAGGTTATTTTTTCCGAATCGTACCAAAATCTAATCAGCGCCAGGGGACTAATCTACCGAATTTTGTGAAATTCGGTCTATTAGTTTTTCAGTCAGAGTGGATACAAGCTTTTGCGGGCCATTTAAAAAAAAAAACGCGGGTTCTTTTATCCCGAATCGTACCCAAAACTAATCAGAACCAGATTATCTTACAAGTGACTTACCTACCAAATTTTATGAAATTCGGTCAATTAGTTTTTTAGTTAGATTGGATACAAAATCTGCACAGACAGACACACACACAGACGTCACGCTAAAAATAGTTTTTTCGTATTCTAGAGGTGTCGAAATGTGTAGATCCGTCGAAAACTCAAGTTGCGATTTTCGGTATGATTCCAATACTTTCCCTATACATTACCATGTATTGCAGGGAAAGTAGAAATTTAAAAAATCATTTTAAACTGTTTAATTCTTTTTGTAATGAAAATATTAGCACACAAAGTGTGTGTTGTTAACTTGCATATTTTAGTTTTTTGTTTACTTCACTTTTAATCATAGAATGTTCCGTGTTTTTCTCCCCTCGTTAGTTATAGTCGTTCGGATGTTGATACATGAACGCTGGGTTGGGAGTAACGCTGCGGTCGTCATATGCATGTCGATGAAAGTGCACCGGTATGTACAATGCCGGTGCCTGCGGGTACGACAATAGAAGATTTGCAGTAACTGACCATCCTTCCTCTCCGAGATTCGCAAGTTTGTATCTGTGATATATAACACTAAAGAAGATGGAACTCAATATGTTTCGATAAACCAGGCAAAGTTTGATTATTAATGACAAACTTTATTCACCATCATTCGTTGCATGTAAACATTTTACAAAGAACCCTCGGCTGGTTGAGGCAATGTGATTTCCATTCGAATCGTTCGGCTCTCGAACTCGATCCGTGCGACCTAACTCCTTGAAAATCGTGAGGAGTCTCGCCCATGCGCGTCCTTTTTGCATATATATTCGCGCTTCCCCTCCCAAGACCACCCTGTGATAAGCCCCACTGGAATTTTCTCAGGCTCCTATCATCTCAAACCATCTCCTCATCTTTCTGTGGATTTCTCTATCCTTGCTCTGATAATGGCTAGAATGGTTCTATTTCGCAGTAATCTTGCACTCCCCGGTTGCGATGACAGACTTCATGGCCTTGTTTTCAACCAAGCTGCCGATGCTGGCGGGCTCAAGGTCTACGACCGCGGCCCCACACACATATCTTATTCTGAATACTATGAAAAAAAATGCTAGAAAACGACTGAGTTCCTCACAGTGTAGTTTAAGACAAATGTCAAACCCGTTGTTAAACTACAATTAGAAGAGCTAGATTGCTAGAATTTAAAATCTACGAGCGAGTTCTCAATTACAGTTTGAATAAAATATTTTAAGAAAGTATTTGAATAGTATGTAATGCAAAATTAAGAAGGAATTTAACAGTCCGGTGGCTTTTGTTTAACTTTCAAGCAATATTGTGTTAAAAATTGAAAATTTCTTCTCAAAAATCATTTTAATTGTATTATATACAAGACGGTTTGACTGATAAACAATTCACTTCCCTTACATTTTTTGTTCATGTATTGTTTGGCATTGGTTGATAGACTTGGAAGTAAAGATCTTCCTTTAAAATTTTGATTGAATCACTTGATTGAATGGTGCAATTTTTCTGTTTTACTTATTTCCAGGTTCTAGGCCAATCACTGCACAACGATTGGACTACAGTGAATGTTTTCGTCACCGCTAATTGCTTCATATAAGGCTAATTAAATAGATAGAATTCTTTGGAAATAAAACATTAGTTAAAGAAATCTCTTAAAACTAATTAAATTCACTCTGTCAAGAAGAAGGGTTGAACTTAAGAGTTGTCAGAAGTATTCTGTTTTCTGTTAATTAGATGGGTAGGTAAATATTTAAACACTTCAAAGCGCCCAATTCCCTGAAGTTTGTACCTGTATAATTTTGTTTCGATTTATTTTTAATAAATTAATATTATGAGTGGGAAATTGTTGAAGATAACTACTAATATTTGTCCTAAAGTAGAATAGAATTTGTTTGTTCTACTGCATTTATTGATTTATGTTTTGTATTAATAATTGTTGCTTTCGCCGAATTTGGTTGCGATACTGTATTTTGGACGAAAACTTGGATATCCAAATCTTCCCATCCGCAAAGCTGGCATTGTATATTTATTGTACATTTATGCGAAGAACACACGGTTTTCTAAATAATGGAGGAACGAGACGGAAACGAGAAATCCTTATTGCAATATGAAATATTTAGTAAAACACTTGAAACACGGTAGTCTTTAGTAAAATACCCGAAAACATTATAGTATGTAAAAACTGTTAAACCTCATCTACCTTTTAACCATATAAATAAAATTGAAAATCTGACTGTCTGTATTCTTGTCTCATCATCACGGGAAAACGGATGAACCAAATTTAATGAAATTTTGGGGGGTAGCCTTGAAATAGCCTTACTTAAAATTGAGTCCATGTTTCGAGTTCTAAGACCAGGGATTGTCTAGATATTAATTAAAATTGAACAATTAAACTTTCCATAGAGATAGCATTATGCAGACGATATTTTTCCGCCAATTTATTTGAAAATTATATCATGTCGCTTAGCAACGGATTTAAATCCAATGTGCTTATGCAGCAGACGATTTTTAGTAAATCTTTTTGGATTTAAATAATAAAGATATATTTCATCGATATTTAATTTTTGACTGGATTATATCAATTACGGTCTTCATGTTTAAACATTATTATTATTATTGATATTTCAAGGATTATTGATATTTTCAATTTATTACGATATTGTTTTATTTTTGCAAAAATTGTTGAAACTCATATATTGTACGTAGTACAGGTAATCTTGTACAAATGCACGAGTATATCTTCTAAACTACGAGAATATAAGTAGTACATGTATATCGACATATATTTTGACATATATTGGCATATATTGGAATGAATTACGACCTTTAGGTTGAAAGATTACGGGATTATTGATATTTTCGATTTATTACGTCATCTGACTTATTTTGGCAAAGATTTTAGAAATTCATATAGTGTAGTACGTGTAATCTTCTACTAATACAAGGGTATATTAACTAATATTCGCGAACATAAGTAGTACGGGTATTATATTGTGGTCCAAAATAATATATTTTTTTATAAAATGAGTGTCATACTATTGCAAAAATTTTGCTATTATATATTATTGTATAAAAAAAAATACAAGTTTTAGGTACGGGTTCATATACAGCTATTGTACTTATATAACTTGTGTATCCATAGTGCATACCTCACAAAAAAGTTTATTGTGAGGTATTTTTCTGTTTAAATGGATGACATATTATTAGTATGAAAAAGTGAAAAGAAAAAGAACCAGCGAAATTTTGCACTCAGTGTTACTTAAATATTGGAGACTTCTCCGTCATACACAAAACAAATATTGAACAATTTAAAATTCTCTCAGACTGACTTTTCATCCAGAAAACACAGTTTATAGATAGATTAATCATCATTTTAAAGTTCTTTATTATTCACCTCGAGGATATTTGTTAAAGGGAGTCAAAAATCGAACACCGAATTTCTATTCAGTCTATTTATCTCCATATATGCACTACATGCATTCATTAAAAAAGGAAACCAAGAGACTATAAATGGTCATAGAAATTTTGAAATACCGAACAATCTATATCAAAAGGTACAAGAATTTGTTGTATATTCTTATTTCTGATTTTGGAAAGTGTCTCCAGAATGGAAATGCACATAAGAGATTTTTCAATACGCATTCTTTACGCTCTTTTATAAAGAAAAATCTGTTGTAGGCAGCACATGACTTTCCCTGCAGACTCAAATTCATATTTTCTTTATTTCTTTAATAATTCATTAGATAAAGTTTAATGGCACAAAATAACACTAAATTTGCATTTTCAATTCAATTTTTGTTTTTATTTGGTAATTGGATATTTTTCCGAAAGTGGCGTAACAAAAAAGCAACAAATCCCAAATATCTTGAGAACGGTTAGTTCTAAATGATAATGGAGTATGTTATATTCTTTTCTTTGTCAAAAATGGTGTATAAAACAAGAATTTAATGGATACATTTGATCATACGTAGTCTTTTTTTTAGATTTTGGTGACTTTTGAGGGTCATTTCGTAAAAAAGGTCAGGTTGTCCTTTTCCGAATCGTAACAACATCTAATCAGCCCTAGAATATCCCACAAGTATCTTATTTCCAAAATTTTGAGAAATTTGGTAAATTGGTATTTTAGCTAGAGTGGATATATGAAATTTTTGCGGTCTATTTAGTTCAAAAAGGCAGGTTGTTCTTTTCCGAATCGTACCAAAATCTAATTAGCACCAGAGTATCTTACAAGTAACTTATCTACCAAATTTTGTGAAATTTGTTCAATTATTATTTTAGCTAGAGTGGATACATGCAATTTTTACAGGCCATTTCGCAAAAAAGGCGAGTTCTGTTTTTACGAATCGTACTAAAAACTAATCAACACCAGGGTCTCACCCAAGTGACTTATCTACCAAATTTTATTAAATTCGGTCTATTAGTCTTTGAGTTAGAGTGGATACATACATTGCACAGACAGACAGACAGACAGACAGACAGACACACAGACAGACGTCACGCTAAATATAGTTTTTCCGTATTCTAGAGGTCTCGAAACGTGTAAACTCGTCGATAACTCGAGTTGCGATTTTCAGCATGATTCCAATACTTTCCCTATATTACCATGTATTGAAGGGAAAGTAAAAATCTGATGTGGGCAGCACATGACTTTCCCTGCAGACTTATATCCACGTTCTTTTTATTTTAATTAAATTTAATTAACTTTTAATTCAATTTTCGTTCTCATTTGTTAACTGGACTTATTTTCAAAGATGGCGTAAAGGAAATACGAAAAAACTAAAATATCTCGAGAACGGCTAGTTTTAGTGTAATGGGGTTGGTCTTATACATATTTTCGTTAAAAATTACGTATAAAACAAGCATTTAATGGATATATTTGAGCATACGTAGTTTTTTATTTTAGATTTTGATGTTTTTTGCTGCCATTTTGAAAGAAAAGGCAGGTTACTTTTTCCCGAATCATACCAAAATCTAATCAGCACCAGGGTGATCCACAAGCGACTTATCTACCGAATTTTGTGAAATTCGGTCCTCTAGTTTTTTAGCTAGAGTGGATACAGACTTTCACGGGCCATTTCGCAAAAAATGGCGGGTTCTTTTATCCCGAATTGTACCCAAAACTAATCATCACCAGATTCGCCCTCAAGTGACTTATCTACCAAATTTTATGAAATTCGGTCAATTAGTTTTTAGTTAGATTGGTACAAAATCTGCACAGACAGACACACACACACACACAGACGTCACGCTAAAAATAGCTTTTTCGTATTCTAGAGGTCTCGAAATGAGTAAATCCGTCGAAAACTCGAGTTGCGATTTTCGGCATGATTCCAATACTTTCCCTATACATTACCATGTATTGCAGGGAAAGTAAAGAGGTTTCACCCCCTTTCATTAAAGAAAACACAAAAAAATTTCAAAGGTTATTGTGAGAAAGAGAGAGAGAGAGTGTGAGAGAGAGAGTGTGAGAGAGGGTGTGAGAGAGAGTGTGAGAGAGAGAGGGTGTGAGAGAGAGGGTGTGAGAGAGAGGGTGTGAGAGAGAGTGTGTGAGAGAGAAGGTGTGAGAGAGAAGGTGTGAGAGAGAGGGTGAGAGAAAGGGTGCGAGAGAGGGTGAGAGAGAGGGTGAGAGAGAGAGTTAGAGGGTGAGAGAGAGTTAGAGGGTGAGAGAGAGAGTTAGAGGGTGAGAGAGAGTCAACCGGGGGAGTTCAGAACACGTAATTTCATAAAATGTGGTTGGTATGTAAGTTATAGGCTACCTTGGTGCTGATTAGATTTCGGTACGATTCGGAAAATTATAACCTGCTTTTTTTTGTGCAACAGCTCGCAAAAATCGTTAAAATTTGTAATGCGAAACCAAATATTGCAGGGAAAGTAAAAAGGTTTCACCCACCCTTTTATTAAAGAAGACTAAGACCAACGGCATAAAGAGTACGACCAACTCCATTTCCAGTATCAACCGTTCCTGAAATATTTGAATTTTTAGTAGAGTTTACAAGGTGGCGACGTTTCATAATGCAATATATTTTCAGATAAAAAAAGAAATGTTTAAAACTGTATATATAATTGAATGTAATTTCAAATACATATACGTGTCATTTTATGCAATTAAACTCAATTCAATGGAAAACGAATTTGAGTCTGTAGGTAATGTCATGTGCTATTCATACAAGATTACTGTTACTCTCATTTCTGTACTCTTTCTGCAGAAATATTATAATCAATTAAATGCATTTTTCAACCCATTGGTATTAATGGAATAAATATAATCATTTAAAGAACAATTTACAACCAAAAAACGCAAAACTACTTCAACTTCCTTTTATTAGAAGAGAGAGGAAGTACTTAAAGTGGAGTGCAAATTAATTTTCTAATTATTAAATGCGTAAGTAAATATTTAAATACCTCAAAGAGTTAAATTGACCAAAACACTGACTATTTTAGTTTAGTATACTGTCGGAATACAATTTGTTCTTTAAATACTGCATCATATTTTACACGAAGCTATAGAGCTGCATAAAAATCAATTATATTAAAGATTTAAAAGCTGCATCATATTTTACACAAAGCTGCATAAGAACCATTTATATCAAAGATTTAAACGCTGCATCATATTTCACATAAAGCTATAGAGCTGCATAAGAATAATTTACATAAAGATTTACACGCTGCAACACCTTACACTTTTTCAGTAGGTCGGACGGTCTGGGTCTCAACAACAACAACGCTGCATCATACTTTATAAGAAGCTATAGATCTGTATAAGAACCCTTATATTAACGATTTAAAACCTGCATCATATTTTACACAAAGCTATAGAACTGCATAAGAACAATTTATATTAAAGATTTAAATGCTGCATCATATTTCACACAAAGCTATAGAGCTGCATAAGAATCATTTATATTAAAGATTTAAATGCTGCATCATACTTCACATGAAGCTATAGAGCTGCATGAGAACCATTTATATTAACGCTGCATAAGAATAATTTATATTAAAGATTTAAACGATGCATCATATTTTACACAAAGCTATAGAACTGCATAAGAACAATTTATATTAAATATTTAAACGCTGCATCATATTTCACACAAAGCTATAGAGTTGCACAAGAATCATTTATATTAACACTGCATAAGAATCTTTTATATTAACGCTTAATCATTTATATTATCACATAAGATTTAAATGCTGTATCATACTTTAGATGAAGCTATAGAGCTGCATAAGAATAATTTATATTAAAGATTTAAACACTGCATCATATTTTACACAAAGCTATAGAGCTGCATAAGAACCATTTATATCAAAGATTTAAAAGCTGCATCATATTTTACATAAGGCTATAGAGCTGCATAAGAACCATTTATATTAAAGATTTAAACGTTGCATCATATTTTACACAAAGCTATAGAGCTGCATAAGAATCATTTATATTAAAGATTTAAAAGCTGCATCATACTTTACATGAAGCTATAGAGCTGTAAAAGAACCATTTAAAGATTTAAAAGCTGCATCATATTTCAAAGCTATAGAGCTGTATAAGAATAATTTATATTAAAGATTTAAACGCTGCATCATACTTTACATGAAGCTATAGAGCTGCATAAAAATCATTTATATTAAAGATTTAAACGCTGCATCATATTTTACACAAAGCTATAGAGCTGCATAAGAATCATTTATATTAAAGATTTAAACGCTGCATCATATTTTACACAAAGCTATAGAGCTGCATAAGAATCATTTATATTAAAGATTTAAAAGCTGCATCATACTTTACATGAAGCTATAGAGCTGTATAAGAGCCATTTATATTAAATATACAAAACTCTTCGAATGAATGAATTCTATAGTATTTTTGAAATCCTCTTGTGAAGGAGGGGGGAGGTTCTTCAGAAAAACAGAATAATGCGATGAGGAAACATTTTTTTTAAATAATAAAATACGACTCTCAACTCCTTGCTTGTGTAGCCCATCGAGGTGAAATAAAGGGTTTATATCCGAGTTGTCACAACATGATGGAATTCCATGCTCATGATATTTAATTACCTGAAAAACTGAATGGAAAACTTTATTGTATTCATGGAGTTGGAGATCAGACCATCCCTTTACCTACATGATTCAGCTGAATAAGAAAGTTAATATTGAGAAGTCCTCTCAATTTAAAATGTCAGAATTTGAGTATTTAAACCGCGGAGTTAAAGAGACGTGATCTTAAAATTCATGTTTTAAGCAACGAGCTTATATACACGGACTCAGTACTCGCATTCTGGAAACTTAACCGCCTTAAGCCACCATTCGCACTGCCGGTGACGTCAAAAGCAGTCAATTTATTTGTAATTGTGAAAATTGAAATCGAACTATATGAAATTGGAGCAAGATATAAGAAATAAAATTGAAATACCAATATATTCATTCAATAGCAAATGACAAGATCGTACAGTTGAGGTCGTCATGCTGATAGTTGACTGCAAGTGACCTCACGTCCAGGAAGAAATTTAACTCATGGCGTCGGTGATAGTAGTGTTTTCATGTATATAAGGTTGTTTGTTTTTAGCAGTGAATGCAAAATTGATTTACGGATAGATTAGTTTCAGCTGAATAGCATGACCCATGAAGTGAGAGAGTGAGTCTCTCTCACCTCCATGACAAGACCCGTCATTGAAACGTGCTCTCCCGTCGAAAACTCGAATTCGAATTTTCGACCTCGTCACAATACTTTTCTTATACATTATGTATATAAGGAAAGTAATAAAAATATTGTTTTATGCGTAACATTGGCAGACGAAAAGAATAAGACCAACACATTTTCTCTACAACTGACCGTTTTTAAGGTCATTAACTCCCTCGTATTTTTGTTACTTTACCTTTGAAAATACGTCAACTCGCTCAATGAAACTAACAGAATTAAAGCTGCAAGTCCAGTGGCATTTTAAATTAATATCCGCGCCATTTTGTGCCATTAAACTCAATTTAATGAATTATGAAAAAAAATAAAAAAATGAATTTTAGTCTGTGGGGAAAGTGGTGTGTTGTCCACATTAAAGTTTTACCGTCCATGCACATGTATGTGCAAACCGCACATTTTTTAAAATTAAATAACAGAACGCCCTGAAACAGAACATTTTGATTGACATTTTTCGCCATTCTTGCTTCATTTTCGAGATAGGAATTTTTATTTTCTGTGGCGACTCAAATCCATTTGACTTTTACCCAATTTTGAACTTTATTTTTGAACTTTTAAACTTTATTTTCCTTGTAAAATAGTTTGTTTTCAGATTTTTGAGCAATGCATAAGTCGTGCCTGTCATCACTGGCAAATCACTCGCTTGGTGACGTCAGGCACGTGAAGGCATTGATAGTTGGCAAATATGTTTTGTCGCGTATCGTGTTATTTCGTAGTCAGAGGTTCTATTTATTTTGGATGAGTATATGTAGGGTTTTAATCGATTTATGTTTTGTACATAAAATGTTAAGTTTCTTACAATGTGTCTGGTCTTTTTGAATGCACACTTTTGATAGTCGTGAAGTAATCTTCTGAAACAGACAAGAGTGTCTGATTCAATATTGTGGCGAGGCAACTAGTTATAGGAGTCCTGCAAACCTTCTCTTTCGATCACTTTCCTGTTAGTAGATCCTAGAACACATAAATTGCAGCTCTAGAACACTTGAAAGTGAATCGGATACAGACGGACTTACGAGGTCGTATATGTTCATAAGTGTCCATAACATAAATGTCTCTTTAAAAGCTAATTTAAGAGTGAGTGTCAGTAAATCTTCTGCCTTATCCGCGCTTTGTTAACTTTCACGGCACACGTTTTTCGCCGAAATTCTGCTCAAATAGTTGCGAAACATTTTCTGATAGATAAAGTGCAATGCTTAAATTATATTAAAACTAAATTTAATACCCAGTAAAACATAGAATATATTTTTTATTTTAATTCAAATAATTTTTGGTGCTGCCGTCTGTTGTCGTAATTTAATTCATACCGACTATTTTTATTTCTTGATGAACATTTTTAAATGTCTATTCCTTCTAATACGCTATTAAATACAACCGATCATATATAATAAAGCCACAACCACGGAAACGTAATTGAACTCGGACTTGAAGACAAAGGAACTTGAAGACAAAACTGCAGTCCTCAGTGATGTACATTCAGATCCCCTTATCAAATTTATAGAATGAGAAATTACCTTTCCGTGATTGTGGCATTATTATATATGATCTGTCGTTGTATTTAATACTGTATTAGAAGGAATAGATATTTAAAAATGTTCATTGAAAAATAAAAATAATCGGTATGAATTAAATTACGGCAACAGATGGCAGCACCAAAACTATTTTAGATTAAAATAAAAATTATATTCTATGTTTTATTGGGTATTAAATTTAGTTTTAATATAATCTAAGCATTGCATTTTATCTTTCAGAAACTATTTCGCAACCGTTTGAGCAGAATTTCTGCGTAAAATGTGTGCCGCGAAAGTTAACAAAGCGAAGACAGGGCAGAAGATTTACTGACGCTCACTCTTAAGTTTTCAATCTCATTTCAATGTATTTCCATTACGCATACTACGCACAGTGAGGAAAGTAAAAACATGTTAAAAGGAATATAGGGGATAAAACACCATTCTCTGATAAAAACGTTTCTTTAGATATTCTATTTTGGATATTTTTTTTCTTTCTGTTTCATTCGATTTCCCGTTTCGGTTCAATCACTGCATGAGGATTTCACTAAAATAATTTCTTCTGCTATAATCGCTTCATATTACGGCTAATTGAGTAGATTGTAGTTGTTTTTTCTTTTAAGAATACAAACAGGAACAGGAAACTTGAATTCGTTAAGCCCCAATTTATCCATAGACAGCGGGCGCGCACTTAGTGTAGAGTAATTCAGTAATTATTAACTAAATGGGTAAGTAAATATTTAAATACTTTAAAACGTTTAATTCACTTAAGTGCAGGTTTGTACATTTTTGCTCATATTTTCTCTTTAAAAATTTCTCATTTGCTAGAATGACTGAAGTTAATCATTTCGATCTGTGTGCTTCTTAATGCTGGAATGGGATTAGTCTCATCACAGTGAAATTCATTAAACCATATAAATTTTATTACTTTCCCCATAACACATGGTAATGAATAAGGAAAGTATTGGAATCGTGTCAAAAATTGCAACTCGAGATTTCGATGGATCTACACGTTTTGGTACTTTTAGGAGACGAAAAATCTATTTTTAGCGGTTTCACTCTCTCTGTCTGTCTATGTGTGTGTGTGTGTGTGTGGGCGCCTCTGTTTATGCGTTTATTCTAATCCACTCTCTCAAAAAGTAACGGACCCAATTTCATAAAATTTTATAGATCAGTCACTTGTGGGGGACTTTGGTGATGATTAGATTGTGGCACGATTTGGGATAAAATTCTTGCCTTTTTCTTTGCGAAATGGCTCTCAAAAATCGTGTGTATCCTCTCTAGCTAAAAACTAATTGACCCAATTTTCCAAAATTGGGTAGATAAGTCACTTATGAGTTATTCTGGTGCTGATTAGATTTTGCTACGATTCGGGGAAAAGAACCTACGGTTTTTATTTTTGCGAAATGGCTCGCAAAACCCATCCAAATCTAAAATAAAAGTTATGTATGCTCAAATGTATCCCCATTAAATGCTTCTTTTACACGTAACATTTGACAATGAAAAAAATAAGATGACCCCAACAATGAAAAACTATGAATTATTTTAGAGCTACCCGTTCTCGGAATATGTAGTTTTTATCTCATTTTCGCTACGCCATCTTACAGAATACGTTCAGTTACCGAATGAAAACGAAAACGAATGAAAACGCAATTAAAAGTGCCAATTCTGAGTCATTTCAAGTACTTATGCGTGTTACCTTGTGCCATTAAACTCAATTTAATGAATTATTTAAAAAAATAAAGACTTTTTTGCTTCTGTAGGAAAAGTCATATGCTGCCCACATCAGATTTTTTTTTTTAAAACTACGTTTCGCTTCTCTCTCGTTTCGTTTCATTTCTCATTGCTGTCTGTGCGATTTTGGAACATGTAAATGGGTTGCCTAGTAAAAGGACCTTTATTATTAGCCTTTATTTTTAGATGATTTCTTTTAACTGATGACTGAACTTTTTAGATGGTATTTTTTGATAACTTCTATACAGATCTAGAATTAACGCTAGTATTTTTCGTCTCTAAATAAATAAAGAAAAACTGATGGAAGCAGTACATGACTTTTTTTACAGATTCAAATTCATGTTCTCTTCATTTCATTAATAACTCATTGTGTAGAGTTTAATGGCACGGAATAACATGTACAATTATTTGAATTATGAAAAATTTGAAAAAAAAAAAAAGCACTTTTGAGTATTTATTGTTATCTTTATATTACGCATTCCCAACCCGTATAAAGATAACAAAAATGAGCATACGTAATCTGTTATTTTAGATTTCGACGATTTTTGCGGTCATTTCGATAAAAAATGGCAGGTTCTTTTTTCTCGAATCATACGAAAATTCAATCAGCACCACAAGTGACCTGTAAAATTGCATGAAATGGAGTCAAATCGTTTTCGAGTTAAAGTGGATGCGTACACACACACAGACGTCACGCTAGAAATAGTTTTATCCTATTATAGAGGCTTCAAAACGTGTCGATCCGTCGAAAACTCGAGTTTCGATTTTCGACACGATCCCAATACTTACCTTATACATTATATACCTTATACATATATTGTAGGGAAGTTAAAAAAAAAGTTAGTTACAGCCGCTGATGCAATCTGCTGTTGAAGAAGAAAGAAAGTTGAGTTGAGTCACACTCCAGTTCATTTTTTTCATACTTCCAGTCATTTAGGCTTTGGTCACACTTTTGGTCAAGCTTTTTTGGTCAAGCTTTGGTCACACTGATCAAAGTACGAGGGCTGTTTAAAATTCCTTTTGGAGATATATTTCTGATGACTGCCCATAACGAGTATTGGTTGAATTATAAAATTTCATTATTACACAGTACTTAAGGGGACTCAGTACCCTTCATTTGGCGAAAAATGACGAAAATACCGATTTTCAAATTTTTTACTTAAAATATACCTTGACATCCCTAGTATATCCTGACAAAGTTTCGTGAAGATCCGAGAACTATAAATATATTAAAAAGGCTTTTGACTGCAACTGTGTCCCTTTAAATACCACGCCTACTTCTCTGTTTACGCTCTGTTTACATCGCATCTGCAACTGAATACTCCCTGTTTTACAAAATACTCCCTGTTTTTTTTACAAAATACTCCCTGTTTACAAAATACTCCCTGTTTAAAATACTCCCTGTTTTTTTCGGTGTTGAGCTCGATTTTCGAACAAAAATGTTTCGACAAAAACGACGAAGCGCAAAATATCAACTTGCACATAAACTGGTTAAAAAAGCAATTTTAAAAAGAGACATAGTAGTTAAAAAGAAGGAAGGTGTAACATACAGTGCAGGGTATTTTTAAAAGAAAGTTAAGAAATAATGGTAGTTATGCAGAAATGATATGCATAAGGTTACGAAATATTGTGTGTTTTTATGATATGAATATATTTTCAAATCTTGTATTTCTTTTATAATATAAACATCATCATATTTATAGTTAAGCTATATCCTAATGAAATGAGTCAAACGTATTTCATGGTGTAAAAATAATAATGAATTTGGTAAAATCAACTTTTATTTATATTTTTTCTGGATTTTCTTTTCAATGTGTGACAACTAAGGTTTCGGCTAATGGTCACTTATATAAAATAAATATAGTTAAATTCAATGAAACAGCTACAGTTTTAAAGGTAAGTGTATAATAAATAATTTAAAATAACATTTAAAGTAATTTAAAATGGATTTGGAATAATTTTTCAAAGTTAGAACCTTTAAAGTGCTTTTTCTGAGTTCGTGTTTTTTCAGTATATCAATATGTTCAAAATGTTAAAACTTAAATACATATTTCTCAATTGACTTGATTTTTTTTCTGGATGTTCATTATAGTGCATTTTATGAAACTAAGGATCGGATTTGCAATAAAATCTAAAGTTTTTTTAAAAAAAATAGATATGTACAAAAAACTCAATCTTTTGTTGAATTTTTATATATGTATCAACATTTTATTTTTTTTCTCCCGAACTAACTAACGTTTTAAAAATTCGATCCTTAAAATTATAGAAGACACTTCAAAGAGCCTTATAAAAAAAAGGGTTGCAAAAAGTTAGAAATTGTAGGAGAAGATAGGTTTTAAAAATTATTTAAATTTAAAAAAAAATTAAATTTTTCAAACTGTATCAGTAAAATTGTCTTTTTTCTTGATAAAATAATTTTCCTTAATAAAATCATTTAATAATATGCAAAAAGAGTATTGTAAAGTGCTTAAACAAAAAAAAATTGTTCAAAGGGTACCGAGTCCCCTTAATAATTAATAAAGTTTATCGTTACATTTTAAAAGACCATATTGGCTAATTAGTACGGTTACAAAGATTTTTAATCCCTGCTGTCACATTTTCATGCACCTATTTGGTATTACATACTATATTCAATGTGCCGAAGACAATATTATTAATTGTGATATTGAATCTCGTGTAGAGAAGCATTTGGATTCGAAGCTGTAGCAATGGGTTTTAGCCAATCCGAGCTCTGAGGCGAGATCGACAAGCTAATAGTAAGGCATTGCGCATGCTAGAGTTAACTTAAAGTTGAAAAAATGGCATATTTTCCCACGCGCCCTCTCTTCCTATTGGCTGGTCGATTTTGCGCTTACTCGTCTCAATCACCTTTGCTGCAAAAAAGGCCTAAATATTTAGATCAGTGGTCTATCAACTGAGTAAAGCTGGTTAATTTTGGTTTTAATGTATCCATTTTTACTTTCATCGTTAACGGAAACTATTGGTTTTGTGCCGAAAACACTTTTCGACTAAATTAAACATTTAGATGTTTCAGAGGTTCCTAATTACAAACAATAATACAAAAAATAAATTTCGTACGTGATCGCCTCTTCACTGAAACGGTTCAACGAATAAAAATCAAGTTAGGCAAAATATAAAATTGATTTTATTACAGTAAAAAATTTATTGGCGTATGAATTTGTAACTACATGAATTATATTTGTATGAGTTATTTACCAAAATAATAAATAAAATACTTTATTTTCCGCGAATGATATTAATTAAAAGCCGCTGATTGCATTAATGAAATAAATACTACAAGGTTAAGTTTTTCTGAAAATAATTCTATTAACAGCAAAACTAGTGTTTGCTCCATAATTGATATCTCCTTTTAATTAAAGGTCAGATACGGTAATTAATTTTTGGTAGATAACGTTTTTTAGAGTTAATGCTGTTAATGGCAACAGTTTGGGAGAAAAAGCAATAAAAAAACCTGTTCTTCTAATTGATTCCCTGTTTAATGATACCCGATATAAAAGAAACAAGTGACACATTTCATTAGCTTTATAGCAAAAGTTTGAACAAGACAAGCTGCTAATTTCTAACCGTGTTAAATATAGTGTGGAAAAAATAGCTTCAGTTTCTGTAACTGAAGAATAAAGATTAAAATATTCATGATTTTTGTCAATTAATGGACGAACTGTATGTGAAAAGTTTAAATTAAAGAAGGAGCTAGACAAAAGTTTGTAGACAATTTGAAAAAAAAAAATTTGGGTATAAATCTAGAAATTGACAGAAACAAATAATATTGCATGAGCTGTATTCTAGATATTTCCTTCTTAGGAAGTTTGAATACTTGGCTTCCTTTTAATATGCGACAAATAAAAGAAAAATGAAATTATATTTCAATTAATTATCCGTGTCATGGGATATTTTGTCTGATAATCTAAAATATACGCAAATAAATAAATTTAAATGAAATCTTTAACAGAAATCTAAACGTTTGAATCTTGCAGCTAAGAAAAAGTCTCCATGGGAAGAATATCTGTGTTTGCGACTTTCAGAAATTTCTTCTTAAAGAGTATTTTGTTTCGCAAATCAATTTATTTCTTGGAAAGGAAATTACAGATTTTACCGAATGTTTATTTATCAGTAAATAAGTCTGAAGGAAATGTTTTATAGTGTAGATAAACTTATGTACTGCTTACGTCGGAATTTCTAAATACATAGCAAGGGCGACTGGCTCTGTTAGATTTAAACAAAACAAGAAACTTGATAGAGTGCAATAATGGAGTTAAGTGTTTGGCTTTTCATCCAATTTAGCTCTAGACTCATCACGTTAACGCCCTCCAAGATAAATGTTTTCCTTCGCTGTAATTGCTTTACGTAGTGGTTAATCGAATAGACTGATTTCTTCAATAACAACACAAAAGAAAGTTCCTGCATAAAATTAATTAAGCTTATTTCTTTAAAAAACACAAAACAGCCAGTCATTATTTCATGACCATTTTCTTCGAAAGAACTTTTACTTACGTAATTTATTTCGACGAAAAGTATTTCTTAACAGTTTCTCTTTAAGTTTAAGGGCTAGATAAAAAAATATGCTTTGTAATCAAACGATATTTAATTTTATACTACTATTCAACGTTCTTATAAGAAATTTCATTTCAACTTCTTTAATGAGCAATCTTTTGTTTAACAATATACGGTGTTTCAATTGCTTGGTATAAATCTTCAATTGCTGAACATTGCTATCAATTTGGCCATCGTTTTGAGTTTTCTTCAGCAAGAATCATACAAAAATGCACGTCAATCTATGATCATGACTTCTTTGAAGCCTTCCAGATCCAGAAAAATTTTAGTAATTCAGTTAATGACTTCTCCAGTACTAAATTTCTCTCCCGGTCTGATGTAGTGCCCTGTAACTTTTTCCACTTTCTGCGTTCTATTTCTTAACCTATGGGGCTCTTATGTGTTGTTTTAGACTATTTTTTGTCTTGTTGGGTCCCATTTTTTCTTATTCAGACTTGACTCGTCTTTTCGGAATATTCCTGTTGCGTTTTGGTGCACGTCAGTTTTGTGTGTTACTTGTCGATTCGGATTGGCTGGACTGCGCCTTATTCTAATTAGCTCTCTCTAGCGAGCTCTTAATTCAGGTCTTGGATATATACCCCCCCCCCCCCTTCTATTTCAGTTCATTTTTTGTTTGTGTTGTGTTGGTTTCTTGTATTGACGACGGAGATCCAGTGTATCCTGCAAACAGATGTATGCTGTATCTTTGATTTGTTCGTGCTTATATACGTTGCTCAAGTTTTCCATAATATATGGTACTTAGTGTTCAAAATTGTCGTCTTAATCAAAAATGGATCCAGTTCTGCTCCGTGGTCGAGTTTTAGGCTTCCCTGAGCATCAGAAGGGCTCTGAGAGACGTTTAACCGCCACCCCATATTTGTCCACCACGGGAAAGGATCAAGAATCTAACTCCGTTAGGTTTTGTTCTGTGGTAGATACCAGTGGTCGGAAGTTGCGCGCTACAAGCAGCGAAATTACAGTAGTCACTACTTTTTCTCGTAGTTTGTAGTGTAAAGCGTTACTTTCAAAAATAAGTAGTGTAACGGAGTGGCACGAAGACAATAAATCAGTAGTTTGTATCGAGTTTTGACGCTACTTTTAACGTTGTTTCAGTAAACAAAAAAGGTGCCATTCTACATATCATGTAATCCCCCTTTCTTCCTTTGTATGAAATTTGATGTTCTGCGCAACGATGTACGATTTGTAAAGCGCCAAACGATTTGGAATAAATAAAAAATGCCGGCTGTTTTAGCTGACAAGATATCTTTAGAGCTAAGTGCCCGTCTTATAATACCAAATGAAGACGAGTTGGAACTCAAAGCATTCTGCCGTTGAACCCATATCTCGGTTCCTTAGAGAACGAGGAGAAACAAGATTTTCAATGCTGTAGAGTTAGGTAGGTTATTGGTTCATGAAGTTGATATTTTATATGGATATATTCAGATGTGTTATGTCCCAAAAGATTCTGCTTATCTGATTGCAATTTTGAGTTGCAAATGCTATTAAAAATGAACAAACATGTTTTTAAATAAATGGTTTTTACTTTTATTTTATTTCATACTTTTTGTTATATTTCATTATTTTTAGAAGTGGGTAAAAGCGTAAAGATTGGTAAGTTGATCAGTAAATTTGGGAATTAGTAATATCCTCAATTTTTTGCGTAAATTGAAGCTGTGGCAAAATTCGTCTTATAAAAGTAGTTAACTAGTGACTACATTTAAAAAGTAGTTCGTAGTCACTAATTTTTAAAAAAATTAGTTGTAGTTAACTACATTTGTCACAAAGTAGATATAGTTATAGTTCACTACAAAAATAAGTAGTTTTTCAACCACTGGTAGATACAACAAGTGTGCAAAGATTCAGCCACCGGGAGGCTTAGAAGGCTGAGGGTCTGAAAATTCTGTTCGAACCATCCTCATAATCTCCATTTAGAGTTGGTTTATGCGCGATGATCGATCGATACTATGTGTACGATGATTCAGCCTTCTACATTACTAGCGGGACAGGGTCTGAAAAAGACTTTTAAAACACCCATTTTCTCCTCTTTTCCAGGAGGGATTGAAAATGCAGCCCCGTTAAGTTCTGCCTCGGTGGCTAATACTATGCATCCGTAAAGGTTCAATCTTCTAAGTTATTGGAGAACTTTTACTAAGTCTTGTAAGACTCACACGTTTGATCAGTGGTTCATAACTTTTTGTGCACCCTGCCCCACCTTGGTTCTTCAAAAAAATAAGATAATTCTCTATAAATGTAAAATAAATACTGTCACAAAGTGTGAGGTCTATATAACCTTTAGTTACAATTTCCCTCTATTTTACATTGTGAAATATAAATTATTTCGAACTAATAAACTTTTATATTGATTCGGTTAAGTAGGCCCATCAGCGGACTGGCAAACCAAGTTTCTGCCATCCGTGTGTAAGGCAGGATAAAGGTTTCGTTTCAGTTGTAGAAAGGAGGGGAGAATCAACCCTTCATGGATCGATGTTTGACCACAAGAGGGTTGATTGCGACAACTACGGGTTTGTTCGAGATGAGATAGTAAGGTGCGAGACGGATCCTCCGGAGAAAAGTCCAGTTCAGCGAATGGAAAAAATGTGGTGCTGGAGCCTCTACTCCGAAAGCCGGCATCTTTAGTTGGACGTGGGTAAGAAATATTTCAGTATTTTTGTGTCTGTACGCGAAGTTCACGGGAGGATGTGGATGGGAATCGGTGGAAGGTAGTTCCCACCGGGATTGGGAGAGAACCTCTACTCCTGCTCGGCACTCCGACACTGGAGGGTCTTTCTCTCCAGTGTTCCCTACCTTGGTAGGATTTCCGCTTTTCTCTTTCTCTCTTTTCTTTTTCTCTCTCCCCTCTCCTCTCTCCTTCACACACAGGCTACTCTATCCTCTTCAGCCCGTGCGGACTCTTCTCAGGCTTTTCTTCTTCTTTTTATTCTCCCCCCTCCCCTTTGAAGCTTGGATCTGGGGTATTGTCCCAGTGTTTTTTTTATTCTGTGTTCGCCACTGAAGTAGTGGCACAGTGTATTCGCTTTTCGGGAGATCTTGGAGTCTTTTGCGTAGAAGAAGCCTTCTTTTTCAGGTCATTTTTAGGCCGCGTCAGTAGGGGTATTGTCCTTGCTCTTTTTTCTCCCACCATGGTAGTGGGTGCGTCGCGAAGCCGGGGGATTGTCCCGGTCGTTCGGGGCGTTAGCCCCCTGTGTTTTTGCTCCGCTCCGCCGCGTAATCCTATATTTTCCGTTTCAGATCTAATGCCTTTTTCCTTTCTAGCGCACTGCATCACATTTTCTTTTTAGCGTATCTCATGTATGTACCATCTTATCTTTTCAGGTGGAGGAAAGAAGATTCCTGAGGTAAGCCTATAAAGCGCAGGTCAGCTGATGTGGTATTTGGCTCCTGCTAGTCCTTCCTCGCCCCTCTTAATTACTTTTTCCTTACAGGTTCGTCCTCGGTTTCCTGATCATATGTGTAAGTATCCCGCCCTGCGCCCGACCTAGCATGTAAGTTAGTTAGATAATTTATGCTAACCTGAATTAGTACTTTTATTTTTCTTCTAGTCGGTAGTCAGTAAAGTATCGTCCTGGGTTTATTTTCTTCTGTTTCTGTCTGCAGTAATAGGCCTTAGTAATATTCTTAGTTCTAGATTAGTCTAGTTTAGCTGTAATCTTTCTGTCTCTTGTTAGTTTTAGTCTGTTGCCCCGTCAGCGGGACTAGATTTTAGCGCCGCCAGTTTGCTTGCCTCCTCGGTTAAGTTTGGCGAGGGCCTTCGCCCTTGGACATCAATATGCTATTTTGGCTAGCCGCTTGTTGTTGTCCCAGCACCGTCCTCCTCGGGCCATCGCCCCTCGCCTCTTTTCGCGCGCCTCTCTGCCTGTCCTAGCAGGCTCCTTGGTTCTGCCTTTCCTGCCTTTTGCCCGGCCCTTTTTAGTCTATCTAGTTATTTCTTCTCCTTTCTCTTTTATTTCTTAGGTTAAGTTAACCTAGCAGTACAGGTTTAAGCCCGGGTAACGACAGCGCCTCTTTAAGTTGTATACTGCCTCTGCATAACTACCGAAGGGTAGAAAGTCGAAATCCTCTGCAAAACGAACAAATTATATTTGGATATCACTGTTGTTGGTTCCTATTTAGGTCCTTCTGGTTGGTCACTGCAATCGACATCTATCGCTTCCCGCCGCCGTGGTGCTCCTTCTCCCTTCAGGAGTTAGAGTTTTTCTTTAGCCCAGGCAATCTCATCTTGGAAGCTTCCCCGGGGTCGTCTGCGCTGTTTTTTTGCCTCTAGTTGCTGTTCTCCGCGTGGGGTGTGTATGGTTAAGGGTTCTAGTTCCTCATTTGTTCCTGGCGTTTTGTCTATTCTTGGTGCTATGTTTGGTTTCTACCACCACGCCCTTTTCTAGGACCTCAGCCTGGTCGTCTGTAGACGACCCTCAGTCGTGGGGGGGAAAACCTGTTAGCCAAGAGGTAGATCAGGTCCTCACGGCTGTCTGACAGTATGCGAAGTTCGTCGACGTCACCAAGTCCAGTATAGTCTATTCTAGTTGTAGTTTATTGTAAGTTATTTCCAGTCTATTGTAAGTCATTTTTAGTCTATTGCAAGATATTTTTAGTTTATTACAAGTTATTTTTAGTTTATTACAAGTTATTTCTAATCTATTGTATTATTCCTATTCTATTGTAAGTTTAGTCAACTCATTGGTCTGTGCAATAGTTTAACTTTTAAATGTACATAATCTTTGGTTAACCAGTCAGAAACTGTGTTTAGTTTTGTAAATAAATTAGTTAGATTTTAAATCCTATTCTCTTTGTGATCTTGGCCGTTAGAGGTATCATCAATCAGTTCGAGAAAGTATTGAGTTGTGTCATTTATGGATATAAGACATAGGGAAAGAAACACTTTACAAACAGTACAATAAAATTCACAAATTAACAAAATAAATATTTTAATTAATAATAGCACAGTAAATTTGCAACATTAGGTAAATAATACTGCAAATTCAAATCAACATTAGTAGGTCTGATAACCCCCCTGTTCGCCAGTCTCAAGTAAAAATCCTTCAAGTTTGATCATCAAGTTAGGGAGATCTTGGTCTTTACAACAAATGGTTTTGATTTCAAGCACCCATTTAGTTGGCTTCAGTTTTAAGTCCTCTTGCATTGTGATATCCAGTCGATTTTTCTTTATGTAGTAAGTCACTTACAGTGCTCAAACCACATTTCACCAAATATGAAGATGGGAGTCACAACAGTAACTCTCTTTCCAAACCAGTTGAAGTTGAGTATTGAGCCCAATTTCATCACAATAACAATTCTTTGATGGGGTCTACATTTAAAGTAATTAGAACCCCATCAAGGATCTAATTACTTTGAAAATAATTTTCACAGATACATCATTTTGTAGTCGGACACATCTTGGTACTGCATGTACAGTTTAGATAATAATCCCACTATCCATTGCAATTGAGTCACGGAATTTTTTTTTTTGTATTCGGAGCTATATGAAAATATTTTCGTATTGCATTATTTTCAAATTACCTCCTATATATTCAAATTATCCCCTAGTGGGGTATGCGCCTCACATTGAGGATCACGGTATTTTAGTTATAATGTTTGAGCGATTGTCGGAACAGTTCACGGTATCTTAGTTAAATGTTTTCCGAAAAGTTTTATGCAGTACAAAAATAAGTATTTGGTAAAATAAAGCGAAAATACATTTTTTCTCTTTCAATTTCTTACGTTTAAATATAAAATGCAGGAATATCTCTCAAACTCATTACACCAATGGCAGTACCTGTATTTGCAGTAGGATAGTGATTCTATTGCAAATACCGACAACTTAGGTCCTGTTTCCAACTCCCATAAAGGAACGGAGTATTAGTCTCTGAAATTTCTGCCTTCTCGAGTTCAAGTTAAATATATTTCAAAACTCTTAAAAAGTAAATAGAATAAAACTCTTAAAACTAGTATGGTTACATTTCATAAACTCCGCAATCTCTATTTGCTTTGCTTTGCTTTTAACAACATTTGAATGAATGAACTGCCTTCCTACGCAAACCTGGAGAGAGCATAAAAATGCCCCTTGAGAAGAGTTTAGTTTTCTAAGAATCCGTAACGAAAAAGTGGGTTTCTGTGAATTTAATTCTATTGATTGCAGAATAGAAGCATTATATTGAAAACTTTTAAATGATTGGGTACGAGATAAAAATTCTTCGAATATTGACTCTGAACCTTAAGAGAGCGAATAGCATGAATGAAGCTAATTTGTTTGTAATTCTTTTCAAGTAAAGCTACTTGAGCATGTTTTTGGAGTTGAAACACGCCTTTTAAAGTATCTTTAGAGTTTCCTCTTAGATTATTGAAAATAAATTTGAGTGCTTGATATTCCTGATATATCTTTCAATTACATTGAAGTTTTCAAGCTTTGATTATGTCTTAAAACCTCTCAAAATACCAAATTACATAATCATCAAAATTGCGACATCCAAGAGTAAAGATAGAAAATTTCGTAGAGATAGAGAACATGGAATATTTCGCAGAAATAGAGAGCATATAATATCCTTAGAACTTGCATATTTTTACAGAGTACTTATATTATATCGCTATCGATAAGAATAATACTATCGTATATCATATCATAGATTACATCACTATCGGTAGGAATGATTATGAAAATTTTCCGCAACAGTAGATAAAGTCATGAGATAAATAAATTCTAGCACAGAAAAATTCTATTGCTCCAAGCTTATAAAAATTATATAAAAGAACTCACTGATTATAAAACTGTTACAAAATTTTATATGTAAAATGTTAATTTTTCATGTTTTTGTTTATGGTATGAATAATTGTTAATGACGCTTACAGAATTATTAATTTAGAACTTTGTTTACGTTCGAAATTTTCAAACAAATGCAGATAAATATATTTAAAACTAGCAGCATACCCGTTCTTCGTACGGAGTACATAATATAAATAAACTTAAAATTCACAATCATGTGCAAATTCCTATAGTATACTTAATGGCATTTTTAATCAAAATATTCTGTTAAAATATTTAACATAATGCTCCTAAAAAGAAGTTAAGGAATGGCTATTCTCGTTATTCAAAATTATCTTCAAGGGTAGATCTGAAGAATAAAATATCCTCGCCTTTTTTGTAAGCAAATTTATAAAAAGTATGGAATTGAATCAATATATGCAAAATAATAGCGTATTGTATGGGACCCGTACCACTTATATACGCGAATATTAGAAGATATAACCTGTATTAGTAGATTACATATATAAATTGAAAATATCAATAAATCCGTAATCTTTAAACCAGTAGGCAGTAATTAATTCCAATATGTGCCCAAATGAAAGTGCTAAAATTATATGGGAAGATAAACCCGTACTATTTATAATGTCATAGATTCGAAGATATGTCCTAGTGTTAGTAAAAGATTAACCGTATTATAATATTTAATTTGAAAAATTTTTGCCAAGATATAACAGATTACTTAATAAATTAAAAATATCAATAATCCACGTAATCTTCATACCGGAAGGCTTGATTCCAATATATGCCAATATACATGTACTACTTATATTCTCTTACATTAGAAGATATAACCGTGCATTTGTAGAAGATTACTCGTACAACGTACAATATATGAGTTTCAACAATTTTTGCCGCAATAAAACAATGCCATAAGAAATTGAAAATATCAATAATCTCTGAATCCATAATCCCCGAAAACATCAATAATAATAATGTTTAAACATGAAGATCGTAATTGATATTATCCAGTCAAAAATACGATGGCAATGAAATTTATTTTATATACATATCTTCATCATTAAAATCGGAAAAGATTTAATAAAAATCTTCTTCCTCATAAACACAATAAATTTAAATCTGCTGTTAAGCGACATGTTATGATTTGCTTCAAATAAATTGGTGGTCAAAATATCGTCTGAATATCTCTAATGAAAGTTTGGCGACATTTTAAAAAATCGCCAAATTTATCGCCAAGTGGGACTGTAGAACTGACAGTCCCACTTGGCGATAAATTGACGAACCATCATCAAAATATTATCCCCTAAAAAAAACACAATTTCGTTTATTTAGGGCAATTTATTAATTTCAAAATATGTTTATGGATTTATAAATATTTTTATCAATTTGGTGACATTTTAAAAATTCGCTATATGGGTTACTAAGTAGGGCGGTTGGACTGACAGACAAATGCTAACGAAACACCATTTCAGTACTTTCTTTTAACAAAACAAAATAAAATTCATTGATTTACGTCATTTTTATCAATTTGGGGACATTTCAATCAATTTGGCAACTTTTAAGAAATTTGCCAAGTTAGCGATATCCAGCCAAATTCGTAGCTCTAAATTCGCAGATCTGAATAAAATATCGCGATCCAGTTTGTATATACTAAATGAAAACACTAAAATATTATTAGAAGATATACCCATTCTACTCTTTTTCTGTTTAAACAATTGGATAAATGAATTTATTGGGTAAACAGAATATGAGTTTATTAGCTAAACACAATATATAAGCTTAAAACCTCTTTGCTAAAATACATGAAAGTGATGTATGCAGTTCGCAATTAATATAATTAAAAAAAATCAAACCGTTCATTTATAAGATATATTTTAATATCCATTTATTTATTATTCAAATCGAAAAAATAATAATAATCATTAAAAAACACATTTAATTCCATTCCTTTGCCGAGCAACATGATATAAAATAGAATCTTCCTCATAAAATGCGAAATTAAATAACCATTTTAATTTCTTTATACTTCTAATCGTTGAGTAAAAGCTTGTGAAATATAAAACATGGAGGTAGATTTTTTCATTTAAATTCATGTTTCAAACAATTCATGCTTTCAGATAGTGACTATTTAATGCAAAAATCCTGCATCAAACTCAAAAATAAAGTTTTAATTCCCTTTGACGCTTTAAACAAACGATTTTTATCCTTTCCGTTTGGATAAACCACGGAGTTGGAGAGTAGAACTCCTATAAAAAAGTTTCGTTTTTCATTAATATCTCGACAACCCCTAGTCTTAGGAACTCGAAACGTGGGCAAAATTTATGGGGGGCTATTTCAAGGCCACCCACAAAATTTCATTAAATTCGGTTCAGCCGTTTTCTCGTGATGATGAGACAAACGAAAGTTTCGTTTTTTACTAATATCTCGAGAACCACTGGTCGTAGAAATTCCAACCATAGACTAAATTTTAAGTGAGGCTATTTCTAGACTACCCACAAAATTTCATCAAATTCGGTTCAGCCGTTCTCCCGTGATGATTGGACAGACAGACAGATTTTCAATTTTATTTATATAGATATAAAATGTGTTAAATATTTTTAAACGAAAAATAAGAAAAGAAATATATAAAATGAATATAAATATAAAACAAAATATGAGAAAAATATAAAATACGAAAATTAAAAGAAATATTTCAATTAATAAGCCTAAAAATAAACTTACTTTACAATTGTTGGAGATTTTCTCAACAAATGCGTTCAAGAAAGGTTAAGTGCGTTCTCAAAAGCAGTTTTTTAATCGTTATTGCTGGCTATTAAAATATTCGTATTTTTAAAATGTGTATGTGTTTATATTTCTTTTTATATGACTAGAAAATTACTTTTTATTTTTGTGTATAGCAAATATTTTTGAAAATAAATTCTTTGAAGTGGTTTTAAAGATTTTTTATCAAGATCTTGAATTTATAGCTTAAATAAATAATCTTTTTAAGCCAACGCTTTTAACGTTTTTTTTTAAGAAGACCAACGTTTTTTTAAAATGTTTTACGATACATGTTTTTGTCTTCCTTGCAATGTAGTACGAAAAGGGAATGTTATCCGATATTATAAATATCTCACATCGTGACATTACGATTTTCCGAAAGACGACGAACTTATTTATTTATTAATATAAATCGTATCAGGAAAATTTATGTAAAAAAAAAAATATTCCCAGGAAATACATGGACATATCTAATCACACCGAATTATAAATTTTTGAACAGCAGAATAACAAGTTGTCCTTGTTTGATATTTTTCATCTTTATAATTTTGAAGCTATATTTTTGTTTTATGTTTTTATCCTTATATTTCTGCAATTTTTCATTTATTTATTTTTAATTTACGCATTAATTGTTTCATTTCCATAAACATATGCTTCTTATTTGATGTGATAATGTCCAATATATTTTGAAAATGTTTTCCTTTTAATTTCTGTTGATTTTTATCTACCAGTAAGTAGATGCGGAAAATTTTCCTAATAAGATTTAATTTGGCTCAAAGGCTCGTTTACGGTCTACATATGTTAAATAGACAGAGCCAATGGCTGCGAGAGAGCCATATATATCCTCAAAGTGGCCTGGGTCAATTCTTTAAGGAAATGAAAAAAGTAGATTTAATGGCTATGGGTTTACTAGTACGGAAATATTTTTTGGTCCATATGTAAACATTTTACACAAATTCGAAAAACTTTTATGTCCGCAGTACATAATTTTCTAAACATGGTGGAACTTCTCTGATTACTAGACCAAGATCATTACAACACGTACAACAATGCTATAGAAGTACTAGGATGTTATTTATAGAATTTAAGTTCTCATATGTACATTTGAATATGAATTTTTATACGAATTTTCTAAAGTAATCCCAAGAACACATTGGTTCAAAAACTAGTAATTAAGGGGGTCCACTCATAAAACATAAAAAAGTTACCCTTTGTTACAAACGGCTTAAACCCGTAATAAGTTTCATGACAAACACGTACATCCATTAGCGTTCTACTAAGCAAAAACGAAAAAAATTTCCTGAAGAATAACTCGAAGAAATGATTCAATTTCTGAAACAGTTTATAAATACTAATAAAATTAGCTTTTTCAGCATCATTTTAAGTAGAATTACACGAAGAAAACCTCAAATATAAAGCACTTATAGTCAAAGACGCAAAATTTAAAGTGCTCAAATTCTGAAATATTTCTGAAATGTCAAGCACTCAAGTCTTTTACCCAGAGAAAATTGCTGAAGGTATTTAAAATAAGTATTTTTTTAAACTGAAAGGTAAGCTCATGTAGATATTGAACCAAAATGTGGAGTATTTTATATCATGATTATCTAGATTTCAAGAGGGGACTTTTAAAATAAAAACACCATTCAAAACATTTATTAATGGAATTAAATCCACAGAAACCCACGTTTTCGTTACTGTTTCATAATATACAAATATCTTCTCAAGTGGCATTTCTATGTTCTTTAAGAATTTCTCAGGCAAGCAGATTGTTGGTATGAGGGCAGTAAAGCAAATATATACTGCAGGGTGTATTAAATATAACCATGCACTTGATGCAATATTCCCTTAAGATATCGAAGTTTAATTATACAGGGTGTTCTTTGAAATGGTTTCACTCCAATACCTTTGCAAGGCAAGGGCCACGAGTGTATATATTCCGTAGTAGAATGACCATTTCGATCGAATAAAAGTGATCGCAGGGCTCCTAGTTGAAAATTGAAAGAAAAATATTAAAACGAGCAGGACAATAAAGCGAAATAGACGGAAAAGTCAATTGCAAAGTTATAGAACAGAGATCCACAACTTGTTGCTTGCGAGCACTGTTGTGCTATTGAGCAGTAATTTGGTGCTCTTCAGAGGATAATAATAGGATGATCAAAAGCATTCGACGCGATATTTAGAAAAATTCTTAAATTGTATTTTTTATTGTATTAAAATTGACAGTTTTGATAAACCGTAAAATGAACTGAACAATCCTTTAAAATATTATCCGTATGAAAAATGTCCAACTGAGTGTATAATTTTCTTTTATAATTTTTGCTCTTTTTACAAAAAATACAATCAAGTGCTTCAGATCCTTTCTGTTGATTTCTTTACAAGGGATCCTAACTGAAAGTCGTATTTTCTGAAGCAAAACATTTTTCTTTCTTTCCTGCCTTACTGTTGAATTAGTTGACGATGGATTGCGGTTTCTCAAATTCAGAAAGACCTTACCATGGAAGGACTCATGTTCATAAATTTAAACAAATTCAAATATTTTTAATCTACGACATATCTATATGTACGGTGCGAAAATTTTAGACGTCCGAAACGTTGATTGAATAGCTCTGGTTCCCTCTACGCCGTATTCTGAGAGACGACGCCCGTGGTGTATTCAGTTAGTACTCCTGTACATGCATCATTCCTTTATATGCCAGGAGCCTTCTAGGAGACAACACTCTTGTTTCACCATGAGTGATAAGTCTATTATTTTACTCCAAGATACAACTCTCCTGCTTTACTCCGAGAGACATAACTACTATGTATGCAACAGTTCTATACATCGGGAGTCTGTCCGGCCGCCCAAATAGTTGCTCACGTCCTCGGACGAGTCGGACGGTTTGGGTCTTCAACACAGGGAGTCTGCATTCATATTTACTTTGAGAGATAACTCTCATCTTTGTGCCCTATTCCTATCTTTACCAGAAGTCTGCATACATATTTATGCTGGTAGACTGCATATTCCCGTGAATTAATTAAAGCCAGCCTAATGAACTAATGAAAGTCATCACGTTTCAACAGATACATATTTCATTTATTATTAACTTTGACATATTAAAAAAATTTTGTTTAATTTATAGTTAGTAAAAGTAAAATAATTAAACTTATTTTTGTAAGTGTAGTGGCTTTTGCCATTTCCTATAATAACATTTTAAAAGTTGGATTACTTAAGTGTTATTTAGATTATCGAGGACGTATATTTTTTCTTGTTAAGTTTACGTATTTTCTCCTAGATATAGGTTTATTTAGCTGATTTTAATTGACAGTTGTCATTTTATGCTCTTATTGTTACTAGTACACAAAACTGATCTATTCGTTGGTCTGTTAAGATTTGGAGTTTATTAAATGCAAAATTAACAATTTTTGGAAGTGGTTTAGTAAAAAGTTTAAATTCAGAACCTATTAAAAATCAATTTGTGAAAATTTTATTGTAATCCTTTTATAAAACTTCAGTTTCTTGATTTGCAAAAATCTATTCTGTATCTACTCTTAAAAAACATGGATTAGTTTAAGCGGTTTGAACCAAAACAAGCCAAGCGGTTTTCTTTTTGACTTGACTAAAATCTGTCAACCCCGATTATGATACCCGTTTCAACATTACTCCTGGATAAAAAAACAATGAATACGCAGGTGGTTGTTAAGATTGGCAATTGTACCTTGATCTGATATTAGAGGTAAGAAATTATAAAGTCTACTTTGTCAGAACAACTTGTAATTTGGTTTGAATAGTTCAATGGTTAAAGTGTCGGTTGGTCAATTAGGATATACGCAGTTCGATCCCTGATACAGTGAGGTCTACATATATCTTGAATTATAATTTTTTTAAACAATACCTTCCCTACGCAATAGAATGCATGATGATGACTCTACTGTTTACTGAGTGCAAATGTCATACACCTATTCAAAATCTAATACAATGCCAGTGTATATCTAACTTCTATATTAAATATGAAGAGTAATTCAAATGCTATATTTAAATGATTTTTTATGCCTTTTAAAACCACGACCCGAACATAAAAGCAGTTTCCCAAAACGTAACATGCAATCAGAAGAATAAGATGCCCATAATAATGTCTTACATAAACAAATGGTTTTACGAAGTAAACGAAAACCTTAACGGCCTCATTCTAAGCTATAATCATTTCTTTGAAACGAATTATGAAGTCTCCGAGGAGGAAGTTATTTTATTTTAAACAATTCCTTTAAATTTTCTTGCGTATTTCTTCAAGAGAGAATTTAGAATTCCATGAACTTCTAGTTTCCTTTTCTTTTTTACGACTGCAAATCATAGCTGTCTAATAAAACTGAAACATTTAAATGGGACCGTGTTAGAAAAACCCGAAATAGCTTACTCTCATTTTTCAAGGAACGTTTGACTTTTGAACATATTTTTAATAGCTCACGAATGTCATTGAAAAAAAAATGTCATTCCACAAATACTTCATTTTGACGGAAATCCCTAATGGAAAAGTAAGCTAGAAAATAAAATTGAGAATATTTTAGCTCCGTAAATGTAAAGTTATTTTTTCCCGCATTCTATCTTGCTACTTTCTTTCGCAACTTTAAAATAGCGTTATCATTAATTTCTTACGCTATGTAAGTTCAATTGAAGTATTCCTTTCTTGAAGAATTTTGAAATTGAGATTTTGTTGGAAATGCATTTTTTTATGATCTCCTGAAAACACAGTTCGAAAACTTACGAGGTGATCTCTTTATTTGCATGTGTGTGTGTGTGTGTGTGCGCGCGCATGCGTGCAGCATTATTCACAAGTAAATGGGCATAACAGCATGATATTTTATATTTGGAAAAACTACGTAAATAAATGGAACCGAATAAACATAATATGTAAGTTATACTGTTAAAGTAAAACTTATTCTAAATTTATGACCTCGATAAAGCTATTTTTTGTAAATAAAGTTAATATTTCTTCATCACAATAATTCTTGTCCTATGTTTGGTAAACCGTGTCTAAAATATTTTCTATCAAAGACTACACGTATTTGTAAACTGTATTTAAAATACCATGTTGACGTACTTTTTAAAATTTTTCCTGTACGTCAGATGGTGTTTTAAATACAGATAATTAAATTAATTAATTAATAATTTAGATAATTAAATAACTAATTATTTCTGATTAAAATGTTTTACAAATACAAACTTTGGGGCCCTTAAGATTTGGGGGCTCAGGGCAGCGGCTTCGGAGGCCCTTGTGTTAATTAGGCCCTGATCACAGAGCAAAAATGACTTTGTCTAAACATTCAATAATAGTGTTTTGTTTCCTTTCTATCCAAAAGTTATTAATAAAATTGCTGGAAATCTGAAAAAAAAATAAAAAACTCTCTTTTATCAATACAATTTGTTTTTTCATTTTATGGAGTTTAATGAGAAGTTTAATAATTGGAGTATTTATCACACTCTTTGTCAAAGTGGATTATCGAAAATGGGGAAATTAAACATCGACTGGGAGAACATCAGAAATCAACAAATAAATAAATCGTCTATTTCATATCCTTGCTGAATTCAGAAAGCATAGGTTGCTGATTGCAGTGAACAAACATGTCGTACTAGAACTCTGGTATATACGGTAAAACAGCGCTATTTTGTTCCTTATATACCCAGAGAGTCACAAACACCCGACCTCTCAATCTACATTCCAGCAGTGGTGTGGTTCAGTTTCCGGAAACCGGCTGTTCAAGTATTCATCGGCGGAGCATTTGTCACATGACCCAGGAATGCTTTTTCCGATTGAAATATCCAATCTTGAGAAGGAATCCCGCAAAATCTTTAATAGTAAATTTTAGAAAAATATCTCTTTATATATCACAAACGTTTAATTCTTTAGATTTATATTTTATACAAACAAATAATCTGACGATATTCAAGGAAGAAAAAACACACCAAACATTAAATCATTTAGAGTTACATCACAAGGGTTTGGTTTCTGATTTATTTCTCCTTTTTATTATGAGTTCAGTGATGTAAATTACTGCTCTTTCCGGAAATATCATCAGATCTCAAAGAAATTTCTTGCTCCCATTTTTATTGCATTAGTCAAAAAATACTTTCTACGAAAACGCAGATTTATCATTTTCTACTAGTCATATTTTAATTATTATAGCTTATAAAACAAACCCAAAATAATTTTTTTTTCTTGTAAGATATGACAAATTTCATTATTTGTTTAATTGAAAGGGACGAATTTTCTGTGAATTGCATTAATCAAATTTAATTAGCCGGATATTTAAAATAATCCTCTTAATAAAATAGATTCATTTACATCTATATCAAAGGAAAAGGAACAGTTTTTAATTAACAGAAAGGAACAGCATATTAAATTATATTTTTTATTCAGGTATTATTTCGCTTCTGTGGATATAGTAAAAGATTTAGGTCTTTTGAAGTTGAATGTTTATTAATAAAGATAACAAGCGGACGTAAATTTTTATGAAAACAATAAATTTTGTTAAACACTGACCACCCAATGAATGAGGTTCGAGTAAATAGTTTAAAATTTAATTATAATTGTTCTGATTTTATTTGTATCGAAAACAATGTCTTACACAGAAGCAACGGAAGTACTGTATGTGCACTACATTTATATCAAAATTAAAATAACTATTTTTAACTAATGAAAATACACTTATTGCAACTGCTTTGCACAAAACATTTCGATAGGCATTCGCAGAATTAACTGCATATGTAGGTAGTTTGACATACTATAAGTTAGAGAATATTTTTTCAGTATTTTTATTAACAATTTACTTTAATTAAAAATAGCGGTAGATGATCAGTGCTCATCCCTGCTTTCACTTTTAGAATTTTGCAGAATCATTTCCCTTTTCCCATCGTCATTATCGCACTCTGTATCAGTTAAGGACTTATCATCACTGTAATTTGAAATTTTATCTATTTTTAAATTCGGTAATCGGTAAATTGCTTTATACGAAAAGTTTCTCTTTAGCAATCAGACTTAAAAAGGTCTGTGGTTTCCCTGTTTCTTCACTACCATATAGAGTGAGTATGATTCAGTTGGTTTCCAAAACACCTGTTCTTAAAATATAAAATAATTCGGAAACCGAAATAATTGGCAGGAATATATATTATGACTAAAGATGTAGGCTGGAAAATTTTCCGTTATGGTTTTCCAGAAAAAATTCCACTCTTTTTTGCTCTTTTTAATTGATTTGAAAATATGTAATATTCTTTCCAAACAGTTTTCTAAAAGGCTTTTAACTTTACTAGAAGTTTTTGAACATTAAGTTTTTAACTTTGAAAAGGAAAATGATGGAGGGCCGGGGGCAAATAAGTGTTTGTCCATTTTATTTTAAAGAAAAAGAAGGGATGGCAACCAAAAGGGTAGAAGTGACATTTTACTCATTCTAAGCAAGTTTTAAGATACCTATTCTTTCAGTTCTACGAAATTCATAAAAATATAAAAAAAAATCTGATGTGGGCAACACATGACTTTCCTTATATAATGCAATGAATTTACTACTTTTACAATAAAAAGAATCTGATGTGAGCAGCACATGACTTTCCTTATATAATACAATGAATTTACTACTTTTACAGTAAACAAAAGTAGATTATTTTTATAGTAGATATTAATATTCTTTCCAAGATATTGAATTTTCGTCAATGAGTCGTAATTTTCATTGATTTAGCGCCATTTTTATCTATTTGGTGAGTTTTTCGTTAAGTTAGCAACATTTAAAAAAAGCGCCAAGTTGGCGATATTCCAAAGTCTCGCCAAAGTTCTGTCAAGCGTTATGAACGAAGAAATAAGTTTTTCTTACAGCAGATAAATGACTATTAGCGTTCAAATACAAAAGTATTACTCAAAGTATATTTTCTCATGAATGGAACGAGCTATATCCACGAGAATGATGTCACTAAATTTATCGCATGGTATTACATATAAAAAGTGAACATTTTTCTCAATAGGAAATAATTTGTTTTAATTTTATATGACTTTTTGATATTTTTTTTTGAAAAATCTGCAATATCTCGAGAACGGTTCATGTTAGCGTTCTAAAATTTATGTAAATCGTCTTCTAATGAAAAATTACATAAGAAATGTCTATTTGCGTAACTTTTTTAGAGGTTTTGATTTTTGGACGATTTTTTTCAAAATTGAACTCGAATATTTAGGGGGGGGGGGTCTGAACATTCGATTGCGTATAAAAACAATAGGCTTCCAGTGTTTATGGATTGTAATTTTTGTACCAAATTTCGTTCGAATCGGTCCATTCGTTCGTCAGTTATCGTCTCCACAGACTCACTGACACACACACACACACACACACATCACTTCAAAAATGTTCGATTCGTGATCAGGGATGCTTGAAATGTGCTCTCCCGTCGAAAACTTGAATTCGAATTTTCGATCCCGTCACAATACTTTCCTTATACAATATTGTATTAGAAAGTAAAAATGGAATGTTTTCGCAAGTTCTGCTGCGGAAAAATGCTTTAATATCACTACATATTGCGCTTAACTCATCTTGCAAATTGTTCCTCCTTTTCCATGATACTCACTCGTTCAATTATGAGCAGGTAGTTTCAAAAGAATTTTTTATTATTATCTAAAATAATTTATTTTTAAAAGTGCTTAATTACAAACATATTTAAAAAAAAAAATTTTTTTGTTGTGTAATATGTATATTTTATAATTTAGTTTTATACATATAATAAACTTGAAAAATAGTAAAACACGAAATATATTACAAAAGGGTGATAGAATGTTTTTCTTTGAATAACCAGTAGGTATATTGATGGAAGTGTAATATAATATTTAATATATTTTCAATTATATACAGTTTTTAACATTTTTCTTAGAATATTATATTTTATAATCTATTTTCATAGCTGTAATAAATTGTAAATTATTTATGATTCTGAAAAGGTTTAACAGTTTCAAATTAACTCTCCTGCTATTCTTTTTGTGCAATAGTTTAAATTTGGAATTTTGAAGGTAAAAATTATTATTATAGATGGAATAGAATTTTCTTTATAGGTATTGAAAAGCAGGTCTATTTAAGGGAAATAATGTATTGTAGCTGCTAACTGCAATATACAGATATAAGACATTTTCATGAAGATAATTTTTTATTTATTTCTAGATTTAAACCTGTTTTTAGCCTTGTTATGTAATATATATTTGACTGTAACTGTGATATAAGAATAAATACTTTTAAAAGTCACTGAATACATTATTCCAGCTGAAATGTAATATAGAAAATAATTTCAAAAGTTTTGGGGGAATTCAAATTTCTAAGTATGACTATAATAAATAAAATTATATAAATATCTGCTATTACTCGTGTTACTTTGTGGATAACGAGATATCATCCTATACAGCTTTCACTGCTGGTCTGACTTACTGTGTCTAGTTGTCATTATTTGTTTTTTCGTTTTATTATCAAGGCGATCTAGTTGATCTCTGTAGATTTTGATAGTTATCGATTAACATATAATTTAGTAAAATATTTTATTTTTATTTCTGTTATTTATTAACTGGCAACTAAACATAATATGTCACCAAATTTATATAATATTACTAGAACGTACTTGAGTGAAAGAAAAGCAGCCATCGGAGCTACGAGTAAATGATTTTGGATTAAAATATGGGTTGTTCGAGAGATCTAATTTGGTTCGCTGTTATGGAACATCATGACAGACAATTTGCTATCACAAATTTTTGATGATGTTAAGTTACAGGCATACGCCGACGATTTTAGTGTTTTTGCCGGACCATTTGAAATGATAGTTGAGGAGAAATAGCTAATACGCTTAAAATAATAGAAAAATGGATATATATATATATATATATATATATATATATACATATATATATATATACATATATATATATATACATATATATATATATACATATATATATATATACACATATATATATATACATATATATATATATATATATATATATATATATATATATATATATATATATATATATATACATACATACATATATATATATATATATATATATAGAATAATATGTTAAACTTCAAAGTAAAGATAAAAATAATAGCAGAGAAAAGTATTATCAATGGACTTTAAACTATCAGATTCAAAAGAACAAATATTAAAAAACACACTCAAAATCAAATGTTATGGAGTTATAATTGATAATTATCATGTGTACCAAATCTAAACAAATTAAAATGACGAGTCAATAAACTTAATATGAGGGATTTCTAAAGTTACACTAGGTATAAAAGCATTAGCACTTCAACTCGAGTTGAGGTTGTAACGATAAAAGGGTATACTCAGCAACCCCATAGTGACCTTGGAGAGATTGACAGTTTAAATGTGCTTAGCCTGGTGGAAGAACAGTGATATACACACATAGTGAATGAAAGAGAAAATGCAAATTAAGACTAACATCGCTCGTTTTGGAAAATTCGAGAATGGAGACTAGACGTCAAGGATATATTAAGATATTTCTGTTTCTCTGGTATTTCTACGAAGGTATGTATGAGGCTGCACCTGCAGTATTCGGAGAGTTACGATTTTAATTCAGATAAGTGCTTGTAAAAATCTTCAGTATTTTGAGAATGTGAATTCGTATTTTGAGTATTTTAATGCAGTTTTATTGCATGAATGTTCTATATTTTTGTGCGACAGATGGAAAGCTAACACTTGTATTTAGTTTTGTTTTGTTTTATTGCTGCTTTTAATAAAATTGAAGTTATTTAGATCTTTGAAAAGTTATTGTTTCATGACACTGCGATCACTGATCTCAAAGATATGATGAAACAACAATTTGAACTTACTAGATTTTATCTTACGATAAGTTCAAAATCGATCCACAGATTATACTATAATTAAGAGTAATTCAAGACAATCTACAATAATTTATTAAATTCGGAAATTTAAAACTTCATCAAAAAAGTATAAATCGTCTGCTTCTCTATGTAAAATCAACGAATGTGTCAATCATATCACTTATATTCCTGATTCTAGAGCTAAATAATTTTGCATGAAAAAAATTCAGCAATTCTTACAACTCATCTTACAATCGCTTGATTTGTTTGCATTCTGCATGCAATAGAAATTAGGTTTCGTTGCAGGAATAATCAAAGTTTAGTAATTATTTGAAATAAAAAATATTGTAACTAGGTTGGCACAAAATTTAGACATACAGATAATATGCGAAAATAAAGTGATTTTATGGCGGATGCAACAATAAATACAAATTTAAACGATCTTTATAAATGTAAACGACATAATAATTTTTACGCAGGGAAAAATGGATGCCATGTTTTATTTTGAAATGAGTCACGTGATTTCCTCATATAAGTGTAACTGTTTTTAAATTTTTATTTAAAAAAATACCTAACATATTTTGCTGAAATTTTTTTACATAATTTACGTGATAATTAAAATATTTCCTAGAATTTTCGAAGCAATTTGTGAATTCTAATTCCTCTTGAAAATTTTTTGAAAAATTAGTTCCCATAGGGTTCAATGCATTTCACTTATTCAAACTGGTTTAAATCCTAAACTAATTAGGTGATATTATTCATTTTCATTCCCATATATCCCACAGACCATTTCAACAAAATACTAAAATTTCAGTTTGATAAAGTCATTTTTATCAAAAGTAATTTTGATAAAGTCATTTTTATCAAAAGTAATTTTGATAAAGTCATTTTTATTAAGGTCATTGTTATCTTGCAGATAGACAGACATAATGAACAAAGACAATACTTAACAGCTATGTTGAAAAGTGTTAAAAGCAAACATACTTGGATATGATCTTAAATCACTGTAAATAATACATGTGCATAAATTGAACACATTAACTTGGTATGGTAGTAAAAACAACGTAATTTTAGAAACGAATGAAATAAATCTAACGTTGACATTCTTTATAATTCAATTCTACATAAAATGTGTTTAAAATTGAATATTTCTATAGATATAGGATAAAAATGGATAGTGGCAAGAAAAGTGTCTACAGCATTATCTTTTAAATCCTACCTCGAACGAGATTAAAATCGACAAGCAGATGTTAAGGCGAATATATTTTTCAATATGGTGTCAATAGCTAGCTCACGTTTGAGATCCCAACTTAATAATATATGCACGAACTATCGTGAAAATTTTCGTGAATATATGACTACAAAAGTATGTAGTATATAAAGAAAAAAAGCTGTTTCGGAATTTGATTGAAGTAGCTTTATCAATCAACTGAAAAAAAAACATATTCCTTGAAACTGCTGTATAAATATATGTAAATAAAAGATTGCGAAATTAAGAATAACTAAAACGGAAGGAAATAACTGGTTTCGGAAACTATATGAGCTCCCTTAACCAACTTAAATAATAATTTCAAAATAATTATAAAAATGTGTCACTTAATAAAAGTATTGTGTTAACTAGCATATTTTAAATTCTTTAGAAGATTTTAAATTCCTTTACATTCCATTACTAATGAAATGAAGCATATTGTTGTAAAATAACCCGATAGTAAGTAAAAGTAACTTTTAGAAGTTAACTGAGAAATGAATTAAACACATCGAATGTTTGCATATTTTTGAATTTTCTTTTACATGGACTTTATTTTTAGAAGAATAAAACTTAAAAGTAGTATAAAAATTGATAGTGATGAGAAAAGAGTGTACACCATTAGCTTTCAAATTGTTCTTCAAATGTGATAAAAATCTGCAGACAGACATTACAGCGAATATATTTTCTAATAAGCTGTCAAAATCTCTCACACAGAGATTCATATTAATAACTTATTTAAAGTTATTTTTACTTTCCCTACATATATAACATAATGGAGAAATTATTTTGAAATGGTCGAAATTTCGAATTCAAGTTTCCAACGGAAGAGCACGTTTCAATTATCCCTGAATTCAAATTGAACGTTTTGAAGCGTCTATGTGTATAGTGTGTGTATGTCTGTGTGTGTGTGGATGCGATATTTCACGAATGAATGACGTTTCGAACATAATTTGGTGCAATTATTAAAATCGGTAAATACCTGAAACCTATTGATTTTAAACATGTTCGGATGTTCCTAAACCTCCCACAATTTTTGAATGAAATTTTGAAAAATTTATTAAAAATCTGTACCTTCAATAATGTTAAGTAAATAATTATTTCTTAACATTATATATATTATTATAAACAATTATTATAAACAAATGTTACAAACTGTAAAACGCTAGCATGAACAGGTTTTATTCATGCAATGAAATATACATTTTTAAAATAGAAAAAAAACATGTTAATAATAATATTTTGAAATATTAATATACTATTTCTAAATATGTATGAATAGCCGATACTGTGTATTGACTATTTAGTGTTGAAGAGTCCTAAACAGCGTGAATCTAGATCACGGATGCTAGCATATGCAATTGGAGCGTGAATCCGAATCTACCTTATGCTCTGTAAAATTGCACTTCCACTTTTTTTAGCATTATCATCGTTTTCACCGCATATATTATCAAAATCATAAATTTCAAATAATGTCAGTTCTAGATCATTGGCATAAATTGTATTTTTTGCTTTAGATTTCTACTTATTTATTTTGAATAGAAAATTTCCTAGCTGCCACTGTTTATGTATTCATTACACTATGCATGTCGAAAAACTATTTAAGGCATTACAACATTCCAAATATGTAACACAAAGCTATTATTCGTAAAAAAAAATATATTTATTCTTCATTATTTTAGACACAATAAATTGGCGTATAGCTCCACTCGACATTCTCATACCAGAATCAAATTTTTAAGTTGCTTGTAGGTTTTTCCTCTTTAAATTTTACGAGAAAATTTTTGAAAAAATGGAATTGTTAGTCCAAATGATTACAATTATAGCATACTACCCTTCACTTTAAAGCTACTGAAAAACTCTTTCGATTGATATCATACTTAGCAATGTACCCTAGGGGGAAATGACGTCATGAACACGAAAATTGTATAGCGGCTATTTTTCACTATACAGTATTGTGGCAATTAATTGAGAAATGTCATTTTTTTCGTTTTATCACACGTAAGCTTAGGAAGAAGCACTCCAAATTAGCTCAGAGTTCAAATTGCAGTTATTATCAAAGTAGCAGGTGTTTGTATGCACCTGGTAAGTAGCAGGTGTTCAAATTCCTCCGCCAGGTGGCAGGTGTTACGCAGTGGTAGTTTCTCAGTTGTTGCGGGGCTCATTAGCGTCATGGATATCAGCGCGGAAACACGTGCTAAAGTGATTGCGCTTAGAGAACACACTTCTAAGACGTTCGAGGAAATAGGTAAAATATGTGGAGTGAGTACAGCAAGTGTCGGGAGGATCTGGAAGCGGTTTCAGGAAACAGGAAATGCTGGAACCAACCGCTCTGGAAGATGCGGCCGAAAAAGATCAACTTTGACTCGTGACGACAAAACTTTACATCGAATGAGTGTTAAAAATCCTCGATTAACCAGTTTTGACCTGTCTAAGTCCATGGTGGCAGCTGGTGCTGATATTGCACCTTCAACAGTGCGATACAGGCTGTTAGAACGCGGACGGAGAGCACGTCGACCGTACAAGAAGCAGCTTCTGACGCTTCGCATGAAGAAAAAAAGGTTGGAATGGGCACGAAAATACAAAACATGGACTGGGAGAAAGTTCTCTTTTCTGACAAACACATTTTGTGGTTCAGGGATTTAGATCTATGTTCGTGAGAAGGAGCCAAGGAGAACCTCTCAATCAGCACCACATCAATCAAGCATCCGCCCAAAAAGATGTTTTGGGGTTGTTTCAGCGTTTTGGGGACATAATCTCTTGTTCTCGTAGAGGGAATGATGAACAGTGCCAGTTACGAAGTCATATTGACCCGAAAAGTGCTTCCAACCATGGCTAAACTGTGGCCGAACGGAGATTGCGTTTTCCAACAAGACAGCCCGCTATGTCACACTTCGAAGCGAATCAAAAATTTCTGCTCAAAAAAAATATTACCGTACTGGATTGGTCCGGGAATTCACCAGACTTGAATCCCATAGAAAATTTGTGGGCTATTGTCAAAAAACGGCTTCACAAATTTGACTGTACGACGATGGACAAGCTAATTTCGGCCGTTATTGACATATGGTTCAGAGACGTTGAAATTAAAACTACATGTGCTAGTCTAGTACATTCCATGCCGAAACGTGTCTGTGATGCTATAAAATCTCGGGGAGGTCATATCACTTATTAGTTTTAAATGTATCCATAGAAAACTTGAATAAAACTGAATTTTATAAAAAAAACTGCATTTCTCAATTAATTGCCACAATGTTAATTGTACAATGATTGAAACTATTATGCCAACTATCTAAGTCTGGTGGCCATTGAGTTATAAATAACCTCTTTTATGTATGATTATGCCAAATGTTTTTCTGTGCTGCCGTATTGAAAAATACATAATTTCGAATAAATGCCAAAGTTTTCACTCGAATTGAAAACAATTCTATCTAGTTTTAGATTTTTTAATAGTGAAGCCGGATATAAAGTTTCTTGAAAATCCACTAATATTTGTGGCAGCTATCGTGCGCACAAGAAATCGACCACAGACACACTCCGAAAATATACAAAACGTATTCAGGAGCTCCTAAAACATATCTTGGCATCAAAATCTCGAATTTGAAAATTTTCGTGAAAACAATACATTTTCTATTATAAAACAAAAATAACTAACTAAATAAATAAAACATATCCCGGTGTCCCTACGAAAACTTTGCAGTAACACAATTGGTTTAACTGACGTGGAAAAAAAAAGGCTCGCTAACTTATTGAAGTTAACGTATTTAGGAAGTGATGTCGATGAATTGAATTACGTGTGAAAAGTTCGAAAGAAGCTAGTGGGGAGGGACCGTAAAACTGCGGAATTTCTTTTTTCCCCATTTCTCACTGCCTTGTCTTGAAGATACCTTGTCTTGTACATGACTGTAGAAGTAGTCACTCTATTTTTTTAGCAGCTTTTTATTTTTATCGATGGAACTGAGACACTTATTTCGGACTTTATAAAGCTCACTAAAAGACTGAAATATTTGAAGTAGAAATGAAATATATTCAAAATTTAGAGTTTAATGGAGAAGTGTTGATTTATAACCAGCGAGGCTAAACAGGCCATAAAATGCATAAGTTTGATATTTATAGAACTTGAAAAAATGGTAAAACTGGGTGATTCCTAAAGTCTCAATTCGGATAAATAACTTTTGAACAAACAGAGCTATAGCTAAGGAAGTTAGATATTGATATAGGAAAATAGCCATCCGCTGTTAGATGAGAGTGACCGCAACGCTCCTAGTGATAAAATTTGGAACTCAGCACTCCTATCTTGGGGACTACGAGAGATATGGAGAATAACTAAATTAAAAACTAAAAGAAAATCTATGAATGAGTTGGAAATGGCATATGATACAGAAAGATAACGTAATGAGTGTGGTGAGGTGAATTTTACACATAAATACAATAAAACTTAAACACTTAAATACATTACAGATACTCACCAAATAGTTCCACCAGGCTCAAGCGCGTTAAAGTATAGTGGGGTCCGATTGGACCAATAGTACATTGCATTTACTAAACTAAATAATCACTCCCTTTTTTGTGGCCATCTAATATTTTATTTACAGAATACATGAAATCTCAATTTAAACATTAAATACAAAATACACAATTACAAATGAGTTCCCAATTTACCTAAGCTTGACCTCGGGGTGCACAGTTTATTTTGCATTAATTTGTATATTTTTTTTTATTTATTATCCAAACTTGTAATTAATTACTTTTTTTTTAAGAACACATAATATATATTCAATTTGGCAAATATCCCATTTAGCATAACGTTACCCTTAAACACTTTGGATCACATGAATTAAGCTTAAACATTCATATACACATTTTAAAATCAATATATAATTTTCGTACCTTCATTACATACGAACTCCACTGAGTGCTGTAGCTGACCTCTGCACGTTGGAATGGGTGGCACGATTAATTGAAGTTTGGTTCATTTATTTGAATAGTTCATGGAAAACACTACCAGTCTGAGAAACACGGTTGCGTGTCATCAGGTGACGAAAATTTTTGCCAAGTATTATTTTGGAGATGGCACACTGTCCACTTTCCTTCTCCTCCTCTTAACGTCGGCTTAGTCCCAGCGACTCTTGAGTGAGCTGCGTACAGGCTTTGCCAAAGAGATACGATCTGATACTTTTTTTGTAGATTTTTGTCTCCTGCTTAGGAGCCCGGGATTGATGCTCCACAAACACTCCGTACACGCAGTATTACAGTTACCACGGCTTAAATGCAGCTAAAGGAGCAAAGGTCCTACACCGCGCCGTTTTAGTGGTAAAGCTGTGTTGTACTGCAACCAAACAAAAACAAATGACGATGGGCACACTGTCCACTTTCCTTCTCCTCCTCTTAACGTCGGCTTAGTCCCAGTGGATCTTGTGGGATCTACGTACAGGCTTTACCAAAGAGTGGAGATCAGATCTTTTTTTGTAGAGATTGTCTGCTGCTTAGGAGCCCTGGATTGATGCTCCGCAAACATTCCGTACACGCAGTATTACAGTTACCACGGCTTAAATGCAGCTAAAGGAGCAAAGGTCCTACACCGCGCCGTTTTGGTGGTAGAGCTGTGTTGTACTACAACCAACAAAAACATAACGACATTCTTCCATTTTCTGGTCGCCACCGTCCGAAGAATTGCGCCTTCGCGCTGAGACAGGCTCGGCTCGTCTTAGCTACGAGTCGCCTTTACCGGACTTACTACGTCGGCTCCTAGACAAAGGCATTTGCCGCCCGAGATCGGAACCGCGGATTCCGGGTCAGAGATGCATCAAAATGCATGCCGGATCGGACTTCACAAAAACACAAGTGCCACGCACTTGGAGTGCCACACTCTTCTCGAGCTCAGAAAAGCAACTAACTTTTTTACATTTCTAAAAACTTCCAGAATTTTAAAACAAGGGGAACGACACAAATACAGGGAAGAAGTCCCCCACTTCCCATTAGCTGTTTCCCAAGCGCAATAAAAAGAGGAGGTCCAAAAATGCTTCACACCATTGGTTTTTGAAGCGACGCTTATTTTTTATGCGCTCCACTCAAACACAAGAACCAGAGGGCTTCCTACAAAACCGGGTGGTCCAAAGGACTGGACCCCGACGCGCGCCACACCTGACAGGGCTATAAATTTTCAGAGATTTGTAGCTCAACTTTGACATTTAGCTGCAATTAAATCTCCGAATATTTACAATCCATGTCCGTGCGCACACAACCCAACGGCGCCAAAAAGTCCCAATTCCGTCTGTGCAAAGGCCTAGCTATCTACATAAATCAAAAACATTGTATACATTTCAATTACATTACACCTTTCCTTTTTTCCCAGGGTTATGTATAAAAATATGTGATTTTAGTATCACTTTGGGGACTACGAGAGATATGGAGAATAACTAAATTAAAAACTAAAAGAAAATCTATGAATGAGTTGGAAATGGCATATGATACAGAACGATAACGTAATGAGAAGGATATAAATTTAGGGGAAATACAAGATTTAGGATACTCAGCTATGAAGAAAATGGAGTACAACGTTAGTATTGAATGCAACAGCGCTACATAACTTTAAATCAGCTGCAATTTTCCCCCTGTAGTATGAGGTTTGTGTGCAAAATTTTTGCTGCGATATTGATAAGATAACAATTGGCTACCAAAATGTTAGCGTATACAGTCTTCTAATGACAACATCATTTTGTACTACAGCGCCATTTGCTGCCCTGTCGTGGATGTTCTACAAGTTTCTAATTAATTTTTTTCACGTATCTTACACAGTTTCCAAGATGGGACTTCTAAATTTCAAATTTTGCCACTATTGGCGCAGCGGTGACTCTCATCTGACAGCATATTGTTATTTTACTATATCTATGTCTAACTTCCATATCTGTTTCAAAGTCATTTAGCTGAATTAGATTTTGAGGAATCCCCCTGTATATGGGTTTAGAGAAAAGCATCCTTAAAATGTGTGAGAAAAGGTAAATATGTTAAGTATAGCATAATATGACTATGCTCTTAGTGGAGAATTAAAATGTAAGATTGATACACATGGCAACAAAGCGAGATAGACAAAAAGAAGCAATTGCAATTGACTCTACAATGTAGAGCATTACCCTATTTCGTTGGAATTGATCTTAAAATTGTTACTGAGGGTATTTGTTTAACACAATACAGTTATTGGTAAATGTCTGCCCTCTTCAAAAGTACCAAAATAAACAATGCACAGGAATTTTATGTACAGTCTTTTCAAAACGCCTTCTGTCAGCAAGGGGTATTTGACTTCGAGGATGAGTAGGACAGTGTAAAAGCATTGAAGGTATAGGGTCTCACACAGGGTACACGGTGCGTCACACTGTGTACAAGGACTGTCACCGTGTTTACAGACCCAGATGATACTACTTTTTGACCAGTATTTATTGTCTTATATAATCCATATATCGTTTCGCGCATTCCTGCTGACGATTCCTTTTCATTACAACTTTGCAACTGATATTGTTCTTCTATCTCGCTTTGTTACAGAGTTCATTATCTTAAATATTTAAATTATTCACTAGAGGCGTTGTAATCCGTTTTATTCGATCGGGAATAGTCACGTTACCATAGAACTAACGTGTACACTTATGAACCTTTCCTTATAAAGCTATTGGGGTGTTTAAGAATTTCCCTAGGAACAACGTATATGAATCTGTCATTCCAGAATCTGAAATTTGCAGATAATTCCAAAATAAAATGGACTTATAAATTCCTGCATTTATCGGGCACAAACCTGCTATACCAATAAAGTTAAACAAGCCAGTAAATAAATGTAAATACAGTTATGAACGTGTAAAATACTTTCACTGAAGTCCCTTTTGAAAACCAGCCGGAGAAAATGCTCTTACACACAACCTTTCCTACGATTTGAATCTAGGGTTGCCATATTCTGAAGTTTGAAGAGTCTGAAAGATTTGGTGATTCATCGTCCATTTAGATACTTTCCGAAGGTTCGAGAAATACCTTGATAACGAATATTCTATGAGATGTGAGGGATTTCTATAAGTTTCTCGAACCTCTAAAAGTCCGAAAATTGACGATAAATCTCCAAATCTGGAAACCTCCTCTGAAATTCAGCACATGCAACCTTAGATTCATGTCATGGTAAAGGTTACTTGTACGGGTGTTTTCTCCATCTGATTTTTAAAAGAGACTCTAGTGAAAGTGTTTTACATGTTCGCAACAATATGTTATCGAGTTATAAGGGTGAAATACGGGTAAAGAAGGACAAGCAAAATCAGACGACAAAAAATATTCCCTGAGCTTAACCTCATTGCCTGAAGAAGTTTCACTGTAATTTATTATATTTTTAGGATATATTTAGACTTGAAGCGCATTTTGCATATTTCTTTTCCTTAGAAAATTCCCTGGACTCAATCTCATTCTGCGAGAAAAAAATTAATCAAATTGCTTGGTTAAAAAAATATTAAAGTTAAAACCACCTATTAGAACTTCCCTTTTATATATATATTAGATTCTTATTTCAGAGTTGACTCATGTTTGATCAAAGACGACTGCAACGGCACTTTAATGCTACTAACAAGGCCCGTCTTAGGCTAACTGGGGCCCAGGGCAGACATTCCTTCGGGGTCCCCTGAAGAATTGCTTTCGGCTATAAAGAAACTACAAAAAAACTATAAGGAATTGTTTTCGACAATTAGGAAACTATTAAGAATTGTTATGAGTGTCCGAAATAAGTGTGAAAACAATTTTCTGAAAAACCAGAAGAGACATCTCCAGAAACGGAAATGAAAATCCCAAAGGAACCCTCCAACTAGGGTTTGCCTCAGGCTAACTGGGACCCGAGACAGATATTCCTGCGGGCCCTTGCACGTATCGACATATATGAAATAAACAGAAATATGTTTTCAGAAACATATTTGCATTCTAGAAAAATGTATACAAAATTCTAGAAAAATGTATACAAAATGTATACAAAGTTCTTACATAGTTTAATGGAATTTAAATTATTGGCAACTTTTTCATTATAGCCAATGAGCCAACATGCTCTAGATCTTGAACGAGTGCAGCAATCCCTCTATATGCCTCAAAATGGATCTGTTCTCTGGGAAAGTCAATTTCGCTGGCATAATTGTGTTTTCAGGAAGAAGTCGTTCATTTTTAACACCTTGCAACATAGTTGAAAAGTGTTTATGACTTTGGTTATCCTGTCTGCCTGTCTGTTCGCACGATAACTGCTGTAGAAGTGACTTTATCAAACCGAAATTTTAGTATGTTGTTAAGACTGTCTGTGAGACATATGGGGATGGAAATGAATAATATCACCCAATTACTTTCGGATTGAATCCGGGTTGAAAAAGTGAAACACATTGAACCCTATGGAACCTCATTTTTCTAACTTTTTTTAAGCGAAGTTAAAATTCACACATTCCTTCGAAAATTCTAGGAAATATTCAAATTATCCGTTGAAATGTATAAAAACATTTCAACAAAATAGGTTTGGTAGTTTTTAAATAAAAATTAAAATAGTAATTACACCTATGCTATATAAAGAGATCACGTGACTCGTTGCAAAATAAAATATGGCTTCCATTTTGTGTCAAGATCGTGAATTTTAAAGACCCCCTTAAATTTATATTTAATGTTGCATCCGTCCTAAAACCACTTTATTTTTGCGTATTATCTGTGTATCTAAATTCCGGCTCCACGCAATTACAATATTTTTGTGTTTAAATAATCATCCAACTTTGATTATTTCTATAATGAAGCCTGCTTTAATGGATGCAGAATGTAAGCAAATTAATTGTAAGATGAGTTGTATAGGAATTGTTGATTTTTTTTTCACTCAATATTTTTTCGCTTTGGGGTCTGGTATATAAGTGGAAAACCCAGACATTCGACTCGTCCAAAGCCATGAGCAACAAATTGAGTGGCCGGGAACACCTGGTATATAAGTGATATGAATGAAATATTCATTGATTTTACATACGATTTCTATTTCGATGACGTGATTTGAATAAAGTTTGAAGGAAGTTTTGAGCATGCAATTAGAAAGTACTTTTACTTCTATGGTTTTAATTTTCCAAGTAAAATAAATGATTGTAGTTCTGTGACAATTAAAAAAATATTGCCGCTCAAAGTATCGTATTTTAGAGATGTTTAAATAAAATTACAGTTGGAAATCGCTTTGTAATCAATGTTTTGTGCATGATAGATCTTTCTTGTCAGATGTTGCAATTGCCTAATTTGCCTATTTTGCCCTGACAAGGCAGCTGCCCCGCGTTAGTCAGGCTTTGTGTGCTATATTTTATTAACTGCAATTAATCGAACGCAATATTTGCATTGTATTTTGCTTTAAGGTAAGAACTCAACGAATCGGTAAAAATTAATTGAAGAAGCAAATTCTTAGAGCAGCACCTCATGATTCTAATACGAGATAAGAGAAACCCGTAGACAAAATTCCAGCCATGAGTTGCTCAAATATGACATGTGTAATGCGTCATGGGAATTTTTCGTCTATTTCACAGAAGATAAAATCAGAATAACCTGACACTTTTCTTAAAGCTGTTAAAAGAAATTCAATAACACGTCGAATCTTTCGTGTTTTTAAGGCATTAAACTTTAGGATGAGACTCAAGCCATAACTGAAAAATACGTCAAACGAATAGGTTCGAACATTTAGATCTTATTTACAAATTTAATCAAGTTTCAAAAGTGTCGATCATTTATAATTGTTTGGTGTAGCTAAACTGCTAAGAAAATGATAGTTTTAAATTTATAATGCATTTAAATCTAACTGTTTGTTCTGTGACTACATGTTTCGCCTATCAAACAGCAGGGTATATAAAGTTATGTAAAATATTTACCTAAATACGCCCGTCTATAGTCCTTGTGCTCTTAAAATTCCAAGACACGATGATAAACCTCTCCTCTTGAATATATTTATTACTTTAAAATACTTTAACCTTTTGTTTACGGGTGAAACAGAGTCCATACTAAAGAAGAACATTTCAAAAAGACAGGTATTTGACATACTCTATCCCAAACAGTTCGAAACCCCCTTTGCAGACATTGGCGTCCATGGACGGAGAAGTTTAGTTTATATGCCTTGAAGCAAATTAGCAAAATAATTTGACGGTTGGAGCAACCAAATGAAATCGGAGAGAAAACTGAAAGTGATTGCTATTAACAGATTGAGAATAATTTGTAGTACTTTAAAGGCCCTACAAGAAAAATAATTGGATTTTGGATCGGAATCACAGTTTCCGAAATAGAGTGGTTACAATTTCGATATTTTAGTATTTTGAAGTATTTTGAAAAGGTGGTTCTAATTATGATATTTTGAAATTTTTAACTTTTTTGAATGCGTCTAAGGAATACAAACCTCTCACAAAGAAAGATGTTACTCATGCAAAATCATTGCGACTCCATAAGACTGGATTTACTGCGGATATATAAAGGGAGGATGAAAGTTTCATGGATGATCCATATTGTTGATGAACTGCTCGAAGGAATAGGGTGGCTATATCAACCTAGTTATAATGTATTTTCTTTGGTTACAGAAACGTGGGTTGTTGCTTCCATCGGGCGAAGATGACTTTAAGAAGGGGTCGTCAAACATAATGAATTTGCATGTCTCTCGCCCCTCGCACCAGAAGCAGACTTTTGAAATGGACAAAGCTCCATGTCAAAAGGATGGACGTCATTACTAGTAACAGTCTAGATTCGTTTTATTAAAAGCAATTCCAGATGCACTCTAATCTGTATACAAAAGTAGGAACACAACCATCTCTCCAATATACGAGAAAATGACATCTAGGGGAAATAATGCGATGTTTTGTTCATCCTATAATTATGTGGACACACACCTATATTTACTTTCGAGAGGAAATGCTACGAGGTATACGTATGAAATCGTGAAATTTTTATTATAAGGGATACATTTTTACGTATCGATATATTTCATCTGCACTAAATAAAGAAGCAATATCTTGAAGAGAGATAAGAAAAAATCAATGTCTGTAGAAGCAATATCTTGAAGAGGAGGCAATCATAGGTATGGAAAGCTACATCTTTGATTTTTACCCTACCGAGAATATCTGAGATGCTCTAGTAAGATAAGTCTTCACCCTCATCTCCCTTCATAATGCCCCGCCATAATACCCTTCTCAATTTAAAGGTATTTGAAGAATTAGTGGTTATTTTTATCTTCTGAACTTCTGTATAACTGAGCTTCAGTATTCAAATATCGTTGGAGAAAAAGTTGAAGAGCACACCTCATATTAAGGCACTCTTGCTATCCCATTTTGACACATTGCTTTCGATTTTGCCCTTCATTGTCCTAAAATATGTAGAAAATAAATGCTGTTGCATTTGCTGCTGCTTCAATACTCTCTTAGGGTTTGCTTTTAACACTTGATACATAAAACTGGTTTTTGTCAAATTCTATACAAATTGTTCATACATTTGAATTATTTCCTTATTTCAGTTTGTTCTTCGATTTAAGTAAAGCCATGCATAACAATTACATAAGCAATTTTAAAATCAAAGCATATACGATTAACGGCATTAAACTAGGATACTGGAGTGGTCGGAAGTTTATTTTTTATTGGGTCACATGGTCGTTCATTAAGCCAATTCACTAATTATTTAAAAAAATACATTACGTTCAAAGCGTTTAATAAGTATTTATTTAATATACTAATTTATATAAAATAAATACTTTTATAGATTTGTAATGTCGATATTCAAATCGAATTACTTTTATGTAAAATATATAAATTTATGTATTATATTTCTTTATATACAGCTCTTTTACAGATTTTAGTTCTGCCTTGAAAACCCCCTTTTTGTCGTTTTTATGTGTTCCTTTGGAACCTATATTATTCTTAAACCGAAATCAAAATCATTTCTAACATATTATTTAAAATGTGCGAGCGCTTTGAGAGTTATTTCTTCTGTTGAGTTCAAGGTCTTTTGGCAGTCGAAAATGGAAGTGCCAATGTAAATAATTTCATAGTTTCTATATATTTGTGCTGCAGACGATAATGAAGTTTTGCAACTGTTGTTTATAGCAGGTGGCTCTCCAGACATTCTGTCGAGACATGCTGGCGTTTGGCCGTGAGAACCTTTTCTCGGCGGGAAATATCATGATTATTTTCTATTGGTGGTGACGGACTGGAAGCTTTCGTCCAGGTCCGTGGAAATGTTGGCTGAAAAGGTATAAAAGCCGTGTGCACCTTTTCTCGCTCTCTTATATGCTCGTCTGCTCTAACGCTCTTACTTCGATGCTTTGGCTCTCGGCTCTCGAATTTGGCTCTCGCTTGCTCTCACGACTTGCTGGTTAGACCTCGTGTAGTACGGACGCTCGACCAGACCTCTTAGCCATTTTGTCACAGCGATCTCTCTCTCAGATCATTGCCTTTCCTGACTCGATCATGGAGTCCGGAACCTCGTTGATTCCGACAGACAGAGTACTTCCTGACGATGTCGCTGCCATGCTTGAAAGATTTCGTTCCGGCGACTTTGCTAGATTACCTCCCGATTCCCCTGGCTCCATGCAGCAGTCTCAAGATCAAGTTATGACATACAAATTCCTGCAGAACGAATGGAGATGCATCCTAGCCGGAGATCCTGAAAGGAGCATCCAGACTCTTAGGGGTATGTGTTACTCTCTCTTGAATTTTTTTGAGCTGCACCCCACTGCAAATGAGCAAACCCCCTACGTAACTGAAATCAGGCTTTATGCTGAGAACGAAAGTCTTCTTAGCCAGGACAAAACTCCTGCTAACCCTGCCTTACTAGGCTTAAACTTAGATATTCTCAAAGCAAATAATCGTCTCGGGGCTACTCCCCAAAATTTAAACTCTAATTTTAATGTTGTAGACTCAAATAGTGCTTGGGAAAATTCCCAAAATTTAAACTCAAACTTAACTCAATTTGATAAAGCACCTAATGCTCCTTGGGAAAACTCCCAAACTTCTAACAACAGTTTAAACTCTACTTCTACCTTGGGAAACTCCCAATTAAATGAAATTGCTAACTCAAATGCTTTAAAATCAACTGATCCTAATATTGTAATTGAAAATGACTCTCTCGAAGAAATGCAGGATTTGGAAGGATTCTCTCAACCTCCCCCTAAAAAGACTTGCCGTAAGGCCACACTTATAACTTCCTCTGTGTCAGCCACGACTACTCGCAACGCTTTCAATGCTTTAACAAATACAGAAGACCAGGATTATGAGGAAAATGCCTCCGCCAATAGGAACTCTTCCAATATGGACACCACTCCCGCACCTGACCACACCCCTGCTGCCTCACAAAATCATGTTTCGGTAAACCCTTCAAATGAATACGTTCCCCACCCTGAACCTTTTTATGTAAACAGCCCTAATAACTGGAGGGAATTAGTCAAAACTTTAAACTCAAAAACTACAAACCCTGTAAAAGCCCAACTAGCGGGCGAGTTTATCAAAATCTACCCCCTGTCAATAGAAGATTTTCGCATAGTACAAAGACACCTTGTAGAATTAAACATCGAATTTCATTCCATTAACCTAAAGGCCCATAGGCCGATTAAAATTTTATTAAAAGGTCTCCCCCCAAATTCACAAATAGAAGAAATTGCCCATGAGCTTAAATCTCTAGGTTTCAGCACCCATCGCATATCACAACTCAAAGATTACCGTACCAAAGCCCCCCTACCCATCTTTCTGACGTACCTAAACCCCACTAAGGGATGGGAAAAAATCCGAGAAATCACCACCCTCCTTGATATGACAGTCAAAATAACAGACTTTCAGTCCCGCGCAGTTAAAATGTGCTACCGTTGCCAGCGGTACAACCATAGTAGTGATTGCTGCCGTCTTCCCCACAGATGTGTAAAGTGCGGAGAAGGTCACCAATCTAGAGACTGTACTAAACCCATTACAACTCCCCCTAAATGCGCAAACTGCCTTGGCCCCCATACTGCAAATTACAGACTGCCCATCAAATCCGTACAACAAGGACGCTTACATCCCGGGACCTTATGTCCCCCCCCGCAACTCGCGCCCCTGCACCGCAGCCTAAAGACTTCCCACCCTTCCGACCTTCATCCCAAAAAATCATCCCCACTCAAAATGCTACTCTAAATCAGCCCACTCCCATATCAAACGAACAAATTCCTGCCCATCAAACCACCATTACTACTACTACAACCAAAACCTTTGCTGAAATCACCTCAAACGCCACTGAAAAATCTACTCCCACTCCGGAAAATCAAAACTCAAGACTTGCTAAATCTCTCACGAAATACACTCCTAAAAGAACTCCCCTTACCGACCCAAATAACTTACCGCTGGCAAATCTTTCCATACATTCTTATATTACCCCCCTCCCCCTGTTCCTGACACCATTCCACAAAAATCATCAAACCACTCTGAAAAACCAAAATCAAATCTTTCATCACATTTTACTGAGATCTTAAGCATTTTCACCGAAATCAAAAATATATTTCAAAGCTTTGACATCGATATGACGAAAATTAAAAAATTCATTGCCCAAATCCGCACTAGCTTCAATGAAAACTCAAACCCCCTAAATAAACTTTTTGCGATCCTCACTGCTCTTGAAGAAGTCTTCTGTCCTGTTTCTAACACCCATGATGAATAGTACACCGCATACCCTTAGGATCCTCTTCTGGAACGCAAATGGACTTACTGGCAAAATCACAGAATTCCGCGACTTCATAAATTCGAACCCCTTTGAAATCCTCCTAGTACAAGAAATTAAACCTGGCCGTCATCCTCCCTCCCTTAAAATTCCAAATTATAAACTCTACTCTGCCTACAGATATCAAAATGCCACCTCCCCCTCCCCACATGGAGGAGTCTCCATCTACGTCAAAAACAATATCCCCCACTATGAACTGTCTTCCATCAATTCCAACCTAATTGAAAACAAACTTATAAAAGTCACCCTTCCAAACCACCCGCCAATTGTTATTGGTTCTGTCTACGTCAAACACAGTGGCTTTGTCGACATTATCCCCGACCTTCAAAACATCCTAAATTCAAATCTCAGAACTATCCTAGCAGGCGATTTCAATGCCCACCACCCTTCTTGGAACTGCCGCCGCAGAACTCTTTTTGGCACTCAAATTCATAACTTCACCTCGACCAATAATATCCATATTGCCGTACCTACTAGCCCCACCCACTACTCTCTCTCGGCTGCCCCCTCCACCATTGATTTTGCCCTTTTAAAGAATATTCACTACCCTCACACCACGGACACCCTAAATGAACTAAGCTCTGACCACCTCCCTGTCCTTCTTTCCCTAAATTTAAATACCCTCCTCCCTGTTTCCAATCTCCCAACCTTCACCAACTGGAAAAACTTCAAAAAATCACTCAAAATGTCCACCCTTTTAAATCCTCAAATAAAAAGCCCGGCTGACCTTGACTCAGCTGTAAGTAACGTAACTCTTGAAATTCAACGGGCCCTTTCGGATGCCACATCCACCCGCCCTGCCCCCCGCTACAACACACTTCCACCCCACATTATTAGCCAAATTAAAACAAGAAACTTCACTCGCAGGCTATGGCAATCTACCAGAAACACCCAAATTAAAACCCACCTAAATTCATTAAACCGCAAACTTAGAGCGGACATCAAAATTTTCAAACAGCAAAGCTGGAAACATTTCATTGAATCCCTTTCCCCCGAAGACAGAACCATATGGAGAGAAATAAAGCGTGTTAAGAAACCTTTTGGCCAGATTCCCCCCCTCCGCTCCGCCACAGGAATGGCATTATCAAACCTTCAAAAAGCCGACATACTTGCTAAAACCTACAAAAAACAGTTCAAACCCAATAATTCTACTAATAACACCCATTTTCAGGCCCAGATTACCCGCCAAGTTGAAAATTTCATGAGCCCCCCCCCACTTTTGGACCGCATCACCCCTACCACCCCGTCTGTACTTTTCGATATCATTAAAAGCTTTAAAAACAAAAAAACACCCGGACTAGACAGAATCACTAATAAAGCCTTAAAATTTATCCCCCTAAATATCCTCTTTTACCTCGTACACATCATTAATGCCATACTTCTCTTACACCACTTCCCCGACCAATGGAAAACCGCGATTATCATACCTATTCTTAAACATGGCGGCGACCCCTCAAACCCCTCTGCCTACCGGCCCATTTCTTTGCTTTCCTCCCTTAGCAAACTGGCTGAACGCGTTATCCACAACCGCCTTTTTAAATTTATTGACTCCAACAATATTATTATTCCCGAGCAATTTGGTTTCCGCCCTGCCCATTCAACCACCCACCAGCTGTTGCGTGTTGTGGAATTTGTCTCTGACGCCTTCCACAACAAACAATCAGCTGGAGCCATTCTTCTCGACGTTGAGAAAGCCTTTGACCGTACGTGGCATAAAGGACTCATCTATAAACTCATCAAAATAAATGCCCCCCCTCCCCTTATTCAAATCATAAACTCATACCTCCAGCACCGTAATTTCCACGTACGGATCCTAAACACCCTTTCTTCTAAAAATCCTATCAAAGCAGGTGTCCCTCAAGGCTCTATTCTTGCCCCCCTTCTTTTTAATATTTTCGTTAATGATACCCCCCGCGCACCCCATTCCACCCTCTGTATGTACGCAGATGATACATGTATCATCTCCGCACATCGGAACGTTAATTATCTACATGCTAACCTCCAAAATCATATAGACTTACTTGAGACCTACTACAACCAATGGAAGATAAAAATTAACCCCGTCAAATCGCAGGCCATCTTTTTCTCTTGGAAAAGATTCCCACCCCCTCCAATTGAAATCCACGATCAGCCAGTCTGCTTCGGCCGTTCTGCAAAATATTTAGGAGTGCACCTTGACAGCCGTCTCACCTTTAATGATCACATCAGCCATGCCACCAAAAAAGCCAAAAAACTTGCCGGCGCCATGAACCACCTCCTCTATTCAAAACACTTAGACCTCAAAAATAAAATCCTTGTTTTTAAAACTATTATCATCACCCTCCTACTCTACGCATGCCCTGTCTGGGGCTTTGCCAGTAAGTCCAGTCTGAACAATATCCAAATTGAACAAAACCGCATACTTAGAACCATCAGAAGAGCTCCAAGGTATCTGCGAAACGACGTAATAAGAAATGACTTTAATATTCCAACAATCAAATAAACCATCAAGAATATCTCTTCAAACTTTTTTCAAAACGTTCCTACCATCCAAAATGAGTTACTATTTACAATAACTGATTACGACCCTCGTCGGCAAAGAAAGCGTCCACGAGCTGTCCTCTTCGAACCCCCTTAGGCCTTATAATTCCTTATGCCTTCCATTTCCTGCCCCTTAGTGTATCTGAACCTTTTAAAATTAAAATTTTTTTTTATTAATTTTAAATATTTATTAAACGGGAGCTTTAAATCTAACACTGTATCTTAATCCTTGTTCGCTCCTGCTCTCTTCCCCCTTTTTCTTGCCGCCACTCTCACATAGATAGCTTTGCTCCTCTTTGCATTTTTCTCATACCTGTGCAGCTCATGAATTTCAAGAATATCATACAAGAGTATACCATGCCGGAGGTTTAGGTCTTATCGACTCGGTACTCCACTCAACAACCCACATTGCGTACGGACGGACGCTCTTACTTCAGTAGGCAGTTCACGATAGCAACGCTCACTCCGAATCTCGGGAGTCTGACCTCCAGGCAGATTCCTAGAGATTCGTGAGCTGAGGAATACTGCCTTTCTAACGACCAATTTTGGTGCGATCCCGAGGTTAATACCGGGAATGAAATAACGTCGAAACTGCACGTAGAGCGAACCCGATGCTCATTCCGGGACTAATACCTTAACATCATCGAGTTGGCTTGTGGAATGCTCCCGAGGCTCATACCGGGAAGGTAAATCGTATCGTCGCTACCCGAGTAGTTCTAGTGAATGATGCCATCCGTCCAGGCTGGGCCATTCTGGAAAAATCTCTGAATGTGTATGCCGGCCTTTCGTTATGAAACACCGATTCATCGTCGTGTGGGTGATTGGCTGATGTTGAGAACTACGACCTTACTTACGACGTCTTGATGACCGGGGTAAGCGACCTTTATTGTTTAACTTCAAGAGAGAGAGAGACATCGTAATGGAAAGTGAAACCATCCATTGTAATCTGTAACTACAATTTAATGCGTATTCTAAAATTATAATTTCTGTTTTGATTAATTATCAAAAATGCTTTCTTTTAACTCTCAGAGTGCTCATCCCAGTAATTTGACCATACCTATATTTGATATCATTATGACATGTGGTTTGCCACTCAGTATTGCATTGTGTGGAAGTATGGAGGCTTTAAAGCCAGTAGCGCTCTGATAAAATCTGCGCATGTGTCCAGTGGTGTGCTGAGAGATTCAGCTGTTGTATCTGAAATACATAGAGAATTTAACTTCTTAAATAAATGAAAATTTCATTTTAACTTCAAAGTTCTGTTTATTTATTTGTGTATTGTAATTCCTTTTGATATTTGTGATGAAGACGTTCTTTTAAGGTAAGGTTTTGATTTTGAATGTTTTCAGGTTATTTAGGTTCTTCTGGGCTGTAGGTCATCGCGGAGATTTACTTCTCCCGACAGGAGTGTGTGGACCTGTGGGTTATTTTTGCGGCATTTATTTGATCATGGTTTTTGTAGTGGTGCTGGTGTGGCTAAATTCTAAATTAAGAGGTCACGTTTCATCTTATCCCCCGCCATTACAGATTCCATTCTATAATTTAACATGAACGGATCCGATTTTTGTTTATTTATAATTTAAAAAATGAATTTTCTTGAATATTTTTTCTACATTTTATCGTGACAAGCATTTTTTTAAGTATACGAAGAAAAGACAATTCATATAATGTCATTTTTTTTTAATAAGACACCAGTTTAACGCTGATTGAACTAATTAATTTTAATTACAGGGTTATTTTAAACAACTCTTTTAATTAAATATATAGTTAAAAAAGAAAAAGCTGTTTAGTTGCGTAAAAAAATAAGTAAAATTAATTGCCAAATCCAATTTTCAATTACCAAAGCGTGTTCTTGCTAAAAATGCAAACAATACCTTATAAAGATGAATACTTTTCATTTTATTAGAAATGGGATAAAAACATAATTAGGCAATTTTGAGGAAATGAAAAAAAATATATATTACACAGGATCTTGCAGAGTCATATTATGCTCATATTTACTGTTGCTTTATCATATAGTTATAGACAAAACTATTTTCCCTGAAATATTTTAAACATTTGGAAGAACATTTATTTCAAAATGTATATTAAAATTGTATATTAAAATTGTATATTAAAATGTATATTAAAATTCAATAACGTTCAAAATTTTGAACGGAAAAAATCAGTCCCCAGTTGACTTAATTATAAATTCACGAAAGAATAAAGGTTTCAGCATGAAAATATTTCGAAAAATTATGGCATAAATCTAAAATTCTATGGTCACACTTTTAATTTTATTTCTTAAAAATAATATCGAAATTTGAAATCTTAATTAAGATTTGATAATAGTTTTCATGATTGAATATAATGATATCAGTTTTGAAGATATTTAAATTCACCCTGAGACCTGAGTACAAGCCGCTTTCTCTAGGCACAACGATCGCTTAGGAGTGGACGCGGTAATGGCGGCTGATGCACCAGCCTGGTTATGCAGAAACTTCATGTGCCAGTGAACAAGTGCTCAGTATAGAAACCACCGTATTATAAGTTAAAGATATATTCAAAAATATAATAGTTGCTTTTAAAAGCTGATTTAAGAGAAACATTGGAGGATTGCAACATTCATGAAAAATGATAAATTTATATAAAAAACTACAATTGAGAATGTATGTAGGAGAAAACATTAATAAATATCAAACTATCATAATATCCAAAATCCATAGATTCCTCACTGCTAATTAAATATGATTCATTATCTACTATCTCGGATGCCTTTCAAATACATAAATCTGATTAAAACTCGAGGTGTTGATAATAATCTTATGTGATTTAGAATAAGAAGACGAAAGCTCGAGCTGCAGTTGAGATTTGTAAATCAGGTTTTAATATTTCATGATTGTGCTTTGAAGTTTGTATTCTAGATCTAGATGCAAAAGCGTGTGAATGCATGTAATAATTGTCTAACGGTTTTGTGATTTTCCAGATCGTCTAGAAGCACTCTTACAAACTGGAAGACTGAATCTCTGACCCCTTATAGTATTAGCATGGAAATAGAACATAACGGAGTCGAGTTTTCGATGCCCTCCCCTGTATCCCAAGGATGAAGGAAACTTTTTTTCAACAGTTTGAAAGAAAATTATCCTAGAATAATTTTCAGACCTTCTAGAATTCATCTGGTGACCTAGAAAGCCGAATCTTTGAACACTTATCAACCATCGGACCATAAGTATAGACACTATCAGACATATTTATGGCCAATCCAACGCGGTTGGATATTCGATCTCTACCCAGAGCTTATATTATGGGTGTGGGGAGTCAAAATGCATTTTCAAAGTCTTTAGCACCCCTGCGGCTTAGACGGCTGAATCCTTACACCCCAAAACCGGATTTTCGATTTCTCGTCGTTGTGGACAAAATGAGGGGGAAATAGCTAAAATCTCCTCAGAATCCCTCAAAATCCAGAGTCGCCTAAAAGGCTGAAACCGGACTACAGGGTACATCATAACTGATCCATGTTTGAATAAGATGACTATTTTCGAATCTATTAGTATTTTTAAGAGGATGGGAGGATGAGGATGGGAATCGGTGGAAGGAAGTTCCCACCATGATTCGGAGAGAGCCTCTACTCCCGTGCGACACTCCACCATGGGAGAATCATCCTCTCCTATGTCTCCTACTACCGTAGGATCTTCTCTCCCACTTTTACTTCTCTATTTCTCTTCTGCCTTCCTGTTCTCCCTCCTAGGCTAAACTATCCTCTTCAGCCTAAGTGGGTTCCTCTACCCTCTTCTTTCTCTTAATAAACTGTTCCTGGGGTATTGTCCCAGTATGTAATCTAATCTGTGTGAATTATAAGTGTTAATCTCATTGCTGTGAAATATAGTTGTTGTCCAACGGGTTACCTTTAGAAGGAGGCAAATGCCCAGCAGAGGCCTTAGTCGCAGGTCGACGTACATACGTACTTCGATCGTATCAGCAGGGGTATTGTCCCCGCTCCACTTTCCACCCTAGTGGTGACGGCTTTGTTTGGTCTTATCGCGCTGTCGGGGTATTGTCCCGGCCTTGCTCTTTTGGGGCGTAGTCCCCCCTTGTGAAACTCCTCTGCAATATTGTTTATTATGCCACTTCTATTTCAGATCTAATGCATTTCCCTTTCAGCTTCCCGCATCACATCCAAATACTATTTTATGTATGCCTCTTCTTCCCCTTTCTTTTCAGGTAGAAGAAAGAAAAGAAGCCTCATGCAGTTAGCAGTTCGCGAGTCCGTTGTACTCCGCCCTTAACTTTTTCCTTTCAGGTACTCCTTGAGTTCCTCTCTCAGTAAGTCGGGTTTGCTTACCGCGCCTGTTTAGCATGTATCTTAGTTATCCTGCTCAGCAGCCTCTATCTTTCGGTCCTCTTCGCCTCAAGGCATCTGACCGCCTTTTATTAGATTAGTCACCTCTATGTCTCTTTGCCCTCTAGTGGCCTCCTTCTTTCTTTTTTCCGGGCTGTAGTATGCTTTGGAATCCCAGTCCCCACGGTTCCTTTCCCTTTGTGCCGGTTTATCTTATAGTCGTAGGTGAGGGTCCCTTCGTCCCCGGTATTTCATTCCCCTCTGGGTTTGCTGCCTTCCTGGGTCTTAACGCTTTTTCTGGGCAGTGCCCTCGTCCCCTGCTAAGCCCCCTTTCTATCTTTCTCTCTCTTAGTTTTAGATCTTCTTTTCCATTAGGTTTATAATTAGGTTAAGTTAACCTGGCAGTACAGGTATAAGTCCGGGTTACGACAGCGCCTCTTTAAGTTGTATACTGCCTCTGCATAACTACCGAAGGGTAGAAAGTCGGAAACCTCAGCAAAAAGAACAAATTTTCTGGCTTGCCATTAAACTGGCAAAATTCCTCGGCACTTCTGGATGGTCACTGCAACCGACATCTATCGTTTCCCGCTGCATGGTGTCCCTTCTCCCCTCAGGAGATGGGCTCTTCAATCAGCCTATTCGGCCTCTTCTTGGGGAAGTTCCCCGGGGGTCGTCTGTGCTGCTGCTGCTTCTCGCTGCTGTTCCTGGGGGTGGGGTGTGTGTGGTCGTGGGTCCAGAAAATAAATCTTCTATTCTCGGCGTTACGTCTATCTTTGGTGCAGCGTCTGGTAAATTCCACGCCACCCTGTTTTCCTGGACCGCAGCTTGCTCGTCTGTTGGCGACTACCAGTCGTGGGGGTAACGAACCTGTTAGCCATGATGGTAGATCAGGTCCTCACGGCTGTCTGATAGTATTTTTAAGAATTTAAATGTTAAGTTCTATGAAGCATAAAAGCTACTTTGCGAAATAAAATACTGAGTTCTTTAACATTAATAAGGACTTCCTAGAAATAGCAATCGAAGTTAATGAATTTAAGTTCGGTTTAGAAAAATGAGAATCAACATTGAAAAAACACATCTTCTAGATATAGAATTTTTTTATTTTTTACATTCTATTCACATGATGAAAATGTAACTTGTGCGCGGGATCAGGTAAAAATAATTAAAACAGAATTTAAAATTAATATTTTTACGAAGAAGAAGACTAAAAATATTTTTAAAGGAATCGTCAATCAATGTTATACGAACCTTGTCTAAGCGAAACTTTACGAGAAGACGAAAAATCCAATGTGACATTAATAATTCGACGACTTTCATAATTTAATGACTTTACTTATTTCACAATGAAATAATCGTGTGCAATGCCGACGGGACAATGTTTTCGTTATTGAATGAACACTACATAAACTGAAATTGAATGATTTGGCAACTTATTAATCCAAACAAAATAACTTATTCATACTCCTGTGTAAAATTCTCATTAAATAGCAATATTGACATTTCATTAATATCCAGTGGAATAAATGACTATTGACGAATTCTTGGGCGTCAGATTGTGATACACGATACTCATGCTAACAGATTTGTTGTATAATATTGCATATGAAAAGTGAAATAATTTAATGTTACTAATTACTATTTTTTTAATTTTATATTATTTTTGTGTGATTTTTTTTTAAAGTGCAATTTTTGCTAGTCTTTGATAGAATGATTTTTGCCAGCCTTCTAAAGTTTGTATCATTCGTTTTCTAATAAAATATTACGTATGGAATGATAATTAATTTAATAGTGTTAAAGATTCATTCGAAAATGGGAGAGGAATATTCGATTGCGTTTAAAAACAATAGATTCCAGTATTAGCTGATCATGAATATGAGTAACTGTACCAAATTGCATTTGAAAAATTCCATTTGTTCGTGAAATATATATATATATATATATAAATATATATATATATATATATATATATATATATATATATATATATATATAAATATATATATATATATATAAATATATATATATATATATATATATAAATATATATATATATAAATATATAAATATATATATATATATATATATATATAAATATATATAAATATATATAAATATATATATATATATATATATATAAATATATATAAATATATATATATATATATATATATATATATATATATATATATATATATATATATATATATATATATATATATATATATATATAAATATATATATATATATATATATATATATATAAATATATATAAATATATATATATATATATATATAAATATATATATAAATATATATAAATATATATATATATATATATATATATATATATATATATATATATATATATATATATATATATATATATATATATATATATAAATATATATATATATATATATATATATATATATAAATATATATATATATATATATATATATATATAAATATATATATATATATATATATATATATAAATATATATATATATATATATAAATATATATATATATATATATATATATATATATATATATATATATATATACATATATATATATATATATATATCCTTCTCTTTCAATCAATCAATCAATCAATCACACACACACACAAAATATTTTTCGAATTAAAAAATCCTCGCTTATATAAGATATTGCTTATAGAATATATATTCAACTGCTGTAGGCAAAACTAGTTAAAATAACATTTATAAAAGTAGTAGTTTATCGGCTAATGAAGCATTTAAAAGACAAGAAGTAGGAGAAAGATGTCCTTTAATAATTTTATATAAAAACATAATAGTTAAAAATATCTTTCACAGCACATCTTTTTTTTGGGGGTGTGGGGTGGAGGGGGGGGAAATGAAAATTGAATAGACATATTTGAGGAATTAAAATTTTAAATATATTTCGAATACTATCTTCATAATATCTCGTTTTGTGTAAGAAAACAGCGAATATATATTTGAAACGAATGCAACAGATAGCCAAAATATCAACAACACATGCAATTCCCATGTGTGAGGTATACCTTGGGGCCTGCGCAACACAAAGCAAATACGTTATTTGAAACTGCTTTTTCCATAAAATATATTTGGTACATAGAATGAATAAATATTCAATATTAGTAGAACACCTTTACAAGGTATCCTTTGGAATCGTGAGTGTATTTTCCGGATACGAGAATGAGTTCATATTTTCGGATAACTGACGCGTCCATTCCCAAGCAAAGCTTAAACAGGAACACTATACAGTAAATAGCTCGAGAACTATCTCATGAGATCACAAAACAACTGTCAAGTACAGTAAAACAGCAAACAAATACTCAGCTAATTTCATAAAACAGCCGTTACTATTCTGGAAACATTGACGTATTTCACCATTCAATGTAGAGTGTATCATGTCAACTGCTCTCAAACTGAGGGGTGATTCCTTTTATATACGCTCTGTAGAAACTTCGAGGAGGGACTCGTATTTCGCAGAATATTCGTTAAGTCGAGAAGGTTCTCGAACATTACAGAAGTTGCGAAATGCGCGTCAAATCGCCAAACAGGACAACCTCTCCGAACTTCGACATATGGCGACCCCTATAGGAACTTATGGCGACCCTATTCAAGTCATATAAATGGCTGCCTGTAAAGGTGTTTTCTGCATCTGGTTTAAAAGCGACTCTGGTGGAGTCATTTTACACTTTCGTAACAATTCACTATTACAGATCGGTGGGATTACAGTTAGAGACATGCAAGGTATACGTTTGTATTCAAAATAAATCTATATAATAACTGTCTAATATGTTTTTGTCTTTAAAGAACGCCCCCCCCCTTTCCATAATTTAGAAGACAGAAATATTGCATATTTCTATAATCACCACAGGAGAAATTGGAAAAGAGCTTGATTCTTTATTTCCTCTGGGGACGGAGAGAGGAGTCTTAGGAGAAATATATATATAATACAGAAATTATAAGTCTCTCCCAATAACGCGCCCTTTTCTTTCATAATTATTATTCCAAATTCCTATTTCATGCCCAGCACATATTGCACCTACAGTAAATTCTATCCTACGCCGCTAATATTAACAAAGTTTACCAACACTTTCTCTTTTCCTCGACCACATCATTTATGGTAACTAATCTTAACCACTGTGTAAACTTTCTTATATGAAGCTGCATTCCCAATCACATTTCTAAAGTCTAAAACGCGAAGACAGCAGGTGCCCCTTGCCTCATATCCCCGATGTAAATGTAATTTGTACTTGTGTGTGAACCAACAGAGATTTTGTGCGAGCAGGTCGACGATTGGGTGCTCGTCCAGCTTATGTAACTAACTCTGTTTCAAGTTTCCTCTAATAAAGTAGATTTTGGTAATGTGAACGTGCCTCGTCCCTGGATTTCCACAACTATTACATACACACACATATATATATATATATATATAAAGTATTTTAGTACCCTTCAGAACACCAAGGTGACATTGAAGGCTGAATCTCAGGGTAAATATAGTAACAAACGTCGCGATGTAGGGCCTAACGGAATCGAATTTTCGATTTTCCTCGAAGGGGAAGGGGAAAAGTTTTCCCCCCAGAAAGTCTTTCTAGACTCTCTAAAAATCCTTTCCGATGATCTAGAAAGCTAAACCTCTGCACACTTACGATATCGTCCATACAGAATAAAACCTAACGGAGACAGGCTTTCGATTTCTCCTCCAGGAGCTGACAAAATAAAACACCGACAAGTATTTCCAAATCCCCCTTCAGAAGCTTCCGGACAATCTAAAACGCTGAAACTTACACTTTGGGCTAAGTTAGAGAAAGTAACTGGGCCAAGTTTGGATTAAGACGGTTATTTTCGAAGTTCCGCTGCATACATGGTTAAATAAAATCTAAAAAAAAAATCGGTTGCAGCATGTTTTTAAGAGCATTCGTTTGTTGTCCTTGAACTGCTTAACTACTAGTAACAAATGGAATAGTTAAGATCAACATTGTAGCGCACGATCTTCCCCATTCGAAAAGACACTTATTTTGTAGTTTGTTTCAACCAATGACTACTTTAAAGGGTAAGAAACTGACGTATTTCTCTGAAATTCAGCCGGAGAATTTTTGAATATATCAGTTATATTTTGGCTGTAAAATAAAATTTTTGATTTCTGTCACGATTTTGCTGACATTGCAGTGACTAGTCTCAGAAAACAAAGTGACATTTACTTAAAAGATATAATGGCAGTCATACTGATATTTACCTATGCATATAAATTTTGCATTCAGCTTCTAACTTTTCACTTCTACTATGTAAATTATACCATCAGATATACATACCCAGTACTGTTCATAACTCAATTAAAATATGAGGAAATTCTAATAGTATTCGAAATGGTATTGCCCTTTGAGAAATTATATTAAAATATTTAGTTTGATTCTCATAGAAAAAAAGTAATATAAGGATCTTTGTTCTTATGCAAACTTATTGAGCAGGCAAATTTAAAGAATGGAACATTCTGATACCGTGTGAAAAAAATACACACAAAAAAGAAGTTTGGTCAGCATAAATGCTAAAATAGTAGTAAAATAGACTAGTACGATTTTTATGTTGTTGCAACAGACGGTTGAAGACATCCGGAAATTAACATTTGTTAAACATTTTCTTAACATTTTGTGTTAAAAACATTTTGATAAAATGAAATAGATGGCTTAAAATTTTTAACATATTAATAATGAACGTAATCTTATGTTTGAGGGCCGCAACTCATACAGCCAAATCAAAAATGCATACCTTACCATTCATTAATAAAATGTATATTTATATCAATTTTTAACACTTTACCACATAGTTGAAATGTGTTTATGACTTTGTTCATTCTGTCTGTCTGTCCGTTCTCACGATAACTGCCGTAAAAATGACGTTATCAAAATTAAATTTTAGTATGCTGCTCATACAGTTAGTGAAACATATGGGAATATAAATTAATAACATTACCCAATTAGTTTTGGATTGAACCCGGGTTAAAAAAATGAAATAGTACATTGAACCCTATGGGACCTCATTTTTCAAACATTTTTTAGCGAATTTAAAGTTTACAAATTGCTTCGAAAGTTTTAGGAAATATTCAAATTATCCCATGAAAATATAAAAAAAAATTCAGCAAAATATATTCGGTAGTTTTTTAAATAAAATTTAAAATAATAATGACACCCATATTATATGAAGAGATCACGTGACCCACTTCAAAATACAATAAGGCATCCATCTTGTGTCAAAATCGTGATTTTTAAAGTTTTTTTAAATTCATATTGAGTGTTGTGTCCGTTCTAAAACCGCTTTATTTTTGCTAAATTTCTGTGCATCTATATTCTAGAAACAGCGCAATTACAATATATTTGAGTTTAAATGATTATCAAACTATGATTATTTCTACAACGAAGCGTAATTTCCACTTATGGAGATTGTAAACATATCAAGCTGTAAGATGAATTGTATAAAAATTACTGAATTTCTTTAACGCAAAATTATTTTACTTTGAAGTCTGCAATATAGCTGATATGAATGAAACAGTCTTGGATTTTATATAGAGAAGCGGACGATTTAATGGCAAACTTTTTCGATGAAGTTTTATGCATAGAGTTAAATTACTTTTACCTCCATGATTTTAGTTTTTAAGTAAAAAAAAACCTTTTTGTACTACTGTGATGAATGAAATAAAAATATATAAATGAAATATTTACTGCTTTTACACAGAGCCAGGCAATTTATATTTCGATGACGACATTTGAATAAAGTTCCATTTTTTCGATGAAGCTTTCAAATATAATAATTATTGTATTACTGTGATAATTTTAAAAATATTACCGCTCACTGTATCACATCTTAGAGATGTTTAAATAAAATTGCATTGCAGTTGAAAAGTGTTTCATAATCCATGCTTTATGCATGATTGATCTTTTTTGTTTATTATTTAAATTTGATAAAATGAATGAAGTGCAGTGTCAAAAGTAAATAACGGTTAAATTTAGCTCTTAGACTGCTTATTTCGGAGAAAATGCTTCTTTCATAAGCAAGACTTTATATTGCGTGCCAATTTCAGTCTCTGGTTTCTCCGCCTAACGATGCCATTAATGTGTCAACCACCGATGCCACTCGATGTATCGGGTGTGATGTATGAGATGGGATAAATATAAAAGAAATGTCGCCGCTGAAAGATAAGGTTAGAGATACACAATAAAAAGTGGGAATTAATCGCATTCATTATTTACAGGAATTTATAAGAGTGGCATGATAAAGCAGCATTTTCGTAAAATTTTTTACGTTTATGTGATTATTAATTTCATTTATTTATTTATTTGTTTAGGAGAGTCTACGAAAATTTCAGTTTCTGGTTTCGTCTAACGATGCCATTAACGTGTCAAATGCGGATGACACTTGATGTATGGGGGCGTGATGGATGAAGGGAAAAGATGGAAAGTTCAGGCCCAAATATAGGGGTGAGGCACAATGGAATCAGGCGAAATTATTAACAGGAAGTTTCACAGATAAATATAGAGTAGTTTATATTCACTCTGAAAGTGGGTATAAAGTTAAGTTTCAGTTTCTCTTTCCCAAAAATAGAGATACAGAGGTGTGCGATGAAGCAAGTATGCTTACGTGTGCCAGCTATATCAAAAATTTTATTGACTAACATATATATATATATATATATATATATATATATATAAGAATAAAGGGTCTAAATTTCGCAGTCCATTCTGCCATTACCCCAAATGTCTTCTTCAGTCTTTATCTTTTGATTTTGATAAATTCATATACCAACAAGCTTGTTCACATTCCATTCCTATTGAAGCATTCCATCTATGGAAGTATACTACTCTACATCTTCTTAAAAATGTTATTAGAGACATCAAATTTACGAAGCCCAGATATCCTTATAAACAGCTCCTATCTGCTATTAAAAACTACAAGAACATTATGTCATAACTTATGTAGATAAAGCTTCCAATAATTATGCCATTATTTGTAAAAAAATATTATGTTTCTCTGTTACAGAATTGCTTAAAATACAATCATATTTTTATACACATTAATAATCAGTCCATCAAAATCAAAACTAAAATGTTAAAATTATATACACAATTAAATATTAATTGTAAATATTATAAATTTCCATATGCTACTTTGGTTCCAAAATTCCACAAATCACCTCTCAGTTTTAGAACTGTCACTTGTGGACATAATACCTTTACCACTACTGCTGGTAAGTACTTGCTAAACTGCTTAAATAGAATTAATGTATCTCTTAAATTTAATAATTCAGGATATTTCATTTTGAACAATAGTTTTGATTTAGTTAATCACTTTAGCAAGCTTCCACATATTCTTGGTTTCCATACCTTTGATTTTAAAGACCTATTTAATAATATTGATATTAAAGATTTATATAAAGTTTTTATCTCTCTTTTTCATGATTATTTCTCTTCCAATAATGCTCCATTTAATGTCAAAAACTTTCCTATGCTATTGCACTTGGTGTTATATAACAGTTATATTATCCAAGGAGATAACATATATTTGCAAAAATCTGGTGTACCTCAAGGGGGCTGCAGTAGTAGTATTCTTGTTAACATATATCTTTATTATTATGAATGTCATTTTTTATCTAATTCATATATTATATATCGATATGTTGATGATTTAATTTGTATTATCATTGATGATTCCTATCCAATTAATATTGATTTTTACCCTTCTAATAGCTAGAATTAATCCCTAATGAGCCTAGTATCAGTTAATCTGTAAATAATTTAGACCCCAATTTAGATACCCTTCATAATCATGTTGTTACCAATCTATATGATAACAAGAAAGATCAATCATGCTTAAAGCATTGATTATGAAACACTTTCCAACTTCATAGCAATTTTATTTAAACAAGTCTAAAATGCAATGCATTCCTCGGTAATATTTTGAAACATATCACAATACTGCATTAATTTATTATATTTGAAAACTTAAACCTTCATCGAAAAAAATAAACTTCATTCAAATGACGGCATTGAAATATAAATTGCCTGGTTTAAACATCTCTAAAATGTTATACATTCCTCGGTAATAGTTTTAGAATTATCATAATACTACGATAATTTATTATATTTGAAAACTTCATCGAAAACAACTGAAATTAATTCAAATGACGTCATAGAAAAAATAACACGCCTGGATCTCTCTATAAAAACAGGATTTCATTCATAACTTTCTCCCATTCATTTCATTCATCACAATACTATAATAATTTATTTTATTTAAACATTTTGTTTAAGACCATGGAGCTACAAAAAATTAAACTCTATGCTTGAAACTTCATCGAAAAAAATCATCCTTCTCTTTATGAAATCAATTAATATTTCATTCATATCAGCCACGCAGACTCCATGGACTAAATTATTTTGTGTTAAAAAAATACAGGAATTCTAAAACAACTCATTCTATATATTTTGCTGTTTACATTTTACATAGGTGAAAAATAGGCTTAGTTGTAGAAATAATCAAATTTAGATGAGCATTTAAACTCAAATATATTGTCATTGCGTTGTTTCAGTATGTAGATGCACAGAATTTAAGCAAAAATAAAGTAGTTTTAGGGCGGATACAACACTCAATATGAATTAAAAAGAACTTAAAAAAATCACGATTTTGAAACAAGATGGATGCCATATATCATTTTGAAGTGGGTCATGTGATCGTTTCATATCATGGTCATGTGATCATTTCATATCATGGTCACGTGATCGTTTCATATAAGAGGTGTAATTATTATTTTAATTTTTATTTCAAAAACTACTGAATTTTTTCGCGGAATTTTTTTTATATATTTTATGGAACAATTTGAATATTATCTAAAATTTTCGAAGCAATTTGTGAATTTTAAATCCGCTTAAAAATGTTTGAAAAATTAGGTTCCATAGGGCTCAATGTATTTCATTTTTTCAATCCGGGTTCAATCCAAAACTAATTGGGTAATATTATGCATTTATATTCCCATAGGTTCTACAGACCGTCTGAACAACATACTAAAATTTCATTTTGATTAAGTCATTTTTACGGCAGTTATCGTGCTAACGGACAGACAGACAGACAGAATGAACAAAGTCATAAACACTTTTCAACTTTGTTGTAAAGTGTTAAAAAAGATTCTTATAATTTCACTATTCTTAAGCTGTTATCATATTGATCTTGTAATTCTATTCAATTGTTTATAAATATCATTTTAAACCAGCTATTTCGAATACATCGACTTTCTGATCCTTAGTTTCACTATCTCCACATCAATAATATTAAACGCATATGTCAAAATTAAAACTCTCCGGAAGTATTTTTAAATAATATTATTAATAATTTTAAATACACCACGTAGTAATTTTACAATTGCATTATTTATCCTTGATTGGATAACTACTTTTTGTGAGTTTCACCCATTCTTATCATTTACATTTATTCATCTGCCCATTATATTCGCCCATTATATCACCCATTTTATTCATCTGCTTTCCAGAAGGCCTGAGTCTGATACTGTTTACTATTTTTGAAAGGCTAATGCCCACTTGTCCTGAATCCTATTCTGAGTACTATTTTTGAAAGTCTTCATTCAAATACATTTTTCGTATACGTTCAATTCATTCCGGTGTCCACTCGCTTTAGCGAAGAGATGTAAATTGCTCTGTCACATGTTCTCCTGTAAATATTCCGACTTACACGTGGTGGCTGTGTTTGTGGGTTTGTGTCTCTGGTTTTTGTATTTCTGGTTTTTAATTCATTTGTATTTATTATTTCTCCTTCCACTAGCCAGTAGAGAGTTCCAATTGTGTCCATAGTCAAATACTATCGCCATTGTCAGAAACTGGCTATTCCGTCGGTTTTAATTCGAATTGTATGGCTGTCCTGACGAGAATGCAATATCGAAATAATCGCCATTTTTTATGTAGTTTCAACTGGTTGTTCTCCATGTATTGATCTTTAATCTTGAGCTAATTATTATTGCATTTTCTCATTTTGGGTGTCCCAAAAAGGATTGAAACACGCTTTAATTCTTTACCTATTGGAGGGAGATAAGTGGGCAATGTAAATTGCAAAAATGTTGAAAGTAAGGTAGAAAATAAGATTACGTTAATGAAATAGTTCTCCCATTAATTTTCAAAATGCTAAACTTTTTAAATTTTTATACGATCCCCTTAGACAAATTGGGTCAATCAGAAAATTTTTAGTTTTAATGTAACAAGGTCATTAAAAAACCGCATATCTGTATCTTAAAATCAACTGAATTATGATAAAGGACAAAAGTCTGACTTATGCCTTTTTTCCGTACCATGTGAAAGGCTGTTCATTAGTGAAAATAGGGATCATAAACAAATTGACAATGGAAATTATTAACGTATTTTTGATCTAAACATGTGTCAACATTTTTTTTCACAAATGCATCTAAATAAAGCATTATACAGACATATATCATATAAAGCAGTGGTACTCACTACACGGTTGGGTATCCTATGTATTATCACAGTTTTATCTTTTTTGTGATATGTCACAAATTTATATTTTTAATTTGATATAGGGTCCCCATTCACAATGTTCAACTTTCAATTAAATATAATTCGCTCAATTTTAAAGATACAGATATGCGTTTTTTTTAATGATCTTGTTGCATTAAAAATAAAAATTTTCTGATTGATCCAATTTGTCTAAAGGGTTCGTAAAAAAATTTAATAAGTGTAACTTTTTGAAAATTAATGAGAGGACTCTTTCATTAACGTAGTCTTATTTCCCACCTTACTTTCAACAATTTTGGGATACCCTGTATAATCATATATATATTCAAAAAATTAGCTGAAAGAAACCAAATAAATTTATACTTGAATTTATACTTATATGTACATCATGCTTACTTCAAAATAGGGTTATTTATAGGTTTAATATAAAAGAGGGCGTGGGAATAGCACTCCGCTAGTGCTGAGGACTGCGCTTGCTGAGCCAGAACTGCGGCCTGTTGTAGTGCCTAAGATCTGCTACGCATCACACTGCCTTGGCCAGGCAAAGAATTACTGAAATGTGTTTTTCTTAATTATTTTTGAAGTTGATAATGGATAACCCAAGCTAGTGACTCTGACGCAATGAACACCTTTTATTTACAATGTTGCATCATACATCTTTTACATCCATAATGTAGTTCAAGCTATTTGCTATTTGTCGTAATTAAGCTGTTTGTTTTGAACTGTTTAGGGATTTTATTTGATATATTTGTTTTGCCGTTAAAATGTAGAAGTCGAAAATTTTGGTTGAAAATAACTCTTTCTCAATACAATTGCATGAGACAGTAAAAAAAATAATTTTCAGCGACTTGGTAAAAGCCAAAATCTTCGTTATTTAGTACCAATTTACATACAGCACAAAAAACTTTCAAAACAAAATGCAAATTGCAATTTGCGAACTACGTGTTATCTCCAATTAGTATGCGTGTTCGGCACTTTATGTCTTGGCGTAAAACAAGATTTTTATCTCACTAATTGTGTCGCCTCAAACGCTGGAGAACAATCTAAGCAAGAATGTTCAGTTTAAATAACAGGAACAATTTAATTTAACTGCATTGGTCGTTCAAAAAAAAAACGGAAATAAATAAGGGAAAGTTTGGGGGTAAATCAGACCGAGTTTGGTTCTTTCCAGGTTACCTTACAGTGCTTTGTTTGCATTTTTTCGATTTTATTATATTTTCGTTTCAAATGCTTTATACAGAATTTAATGGAAAGTTTGAAATTTGTAAAATATTAAAAACAAAAAACTTTTCTCACTCCTTGATGTATTTTATGGTAGTTTTACAAAAAGTGCAAAAAGTTAAATGAAAGAGACAAAAATGCCCAAGCAATATATCAGTTTTGACTGGATATTTTTCTTATAACTTGTAGAACACGAAATGGGTTCAGAAACATCCATCATAGGCATCGCAGAAACTGCAGTTTTTCAAAATCGTTCAGAGATCTGTATCTATTTAAATTTCCGTAATATACCGCCAGGTAAAAATTGAAAAAGAATTAACTTATGAAAGAACTATGTGGGGTGTTTGAAAGCATTTTGCAGTTAATTATTTTATTAAAAATAGTCATATACTGTGCTAAAAAGTAGCTCATTTCAGCGTGAAGAGGGGAGGGAGGACTTTCTGTTCTCTCGTCCCAGCACAAATCTTTTGAAATCATTCTTCTGCGACAGCAACTGGTATTGGTGGACTGGTTTCACTTCTGTTAGAGCCCACGAGTATCGATTAGTTACTATTATATTGATAAAAAGGAACAGTTGTTTGTTTTACAATTTTGAAATATTTTATATTGATGTAATCATAAGTTCGTCTTGATACGCACTTGATATCCAAATCTGAGAGGAAATTCCTTAATGCAGTTAGAGTACGATTTCCCATACAAATCGCGAGCCCTATATCGCAATTTATCAAGGGCCATCTTCCGTATTTTTGAATTTTTCATATTATTTTCCCCCTTAAAATAAAATTATGTGTCGCCGTTCGATCCGCCATTCCTATTCAAGACGTGTCTGTTTTCCAAGCCGAGATCCTTGCAATCAAGTATGCTTGCGACTGTGTCCTGCAGGATCAAAGGAATGCTATTATTTATACGGATAGCCATTCGTCTATCGTTGCTTTGGCGTCAATTTCTAGTAACTCTGTGTTTTTGCAGAGTATTAAAGATGCTGTTTTGCCCGCCAGGGAATTGGTCGGTTTGTAGTGGGTTCGCGCGCACGTCGGTATTCCTGGTAACGAGATGGCAGTAGGTTACGCTAAGGCTGCTACCCTAGCTGGAGAGCCACTGGTGGCCCCTGCACCTTACTCTTTGCTATCCAGCTTTGTTCGCACGGCACTGAGTGAGGAATGGTGGAGTTACTGTGACACTCTGGCTGAAGGATCGCGGGCCCGGTTGTTCCGTCCAATTCCGGATCCTAAGTTTCAGATGATGGATCGGGCCTTGTTCTTGTTTTTATCGGGACATTGCTCGTTCCCTGGTTATTTGCACCGTTTTAAGATTGTGGCGTCCCCTTTCTGCTTTTGTGGCGGGCTGGGGGAGCCGACCATTATGTTTTCGACTGCCCTCTTTCGGAGAACTTTCATTTAGCTAGGTCGGCGGACGGACACCGGGCTGATTGGTTGAATAAGGTGCTCGCGCCGCCCCCCAGTCCACTGCTAGGATTAAAATGTGTATTTCGGTTGCTGAATGTGTTTGCGGGGAAATCTCTTGATTATTGTTTTTTTTATGTTATAGATGTCGATATTTTAAATTTATATTTGAGTGGTTTGTTTATTTGATTTGGAGTTCTGATAAAATTTTTATAATAGTGATTTTGTTATATTAAAAAGGGTAATGGTTTTATTGATATTAATATAATTTTAAGAATTATATTTGCAGGTGTCTTGTTCATAATTATTTGATTTTATTCTTGATTTTCTAATTAGTATTGTTAATAATTTTAAAGAATGGTTTAAATTGCTTTGGGCATCAGGTGGAAATTGTAAAGGGTTTACATAGTTTATTTAAATCGTAGTTAATGAATTATAATTTGCTTTACTATTGAAACTGGTAGTATGTTTCTGAATCTGGTTGTAAATAGAACTATTGTAATTAGAATAAATATATGTGAAAATTATATTTATTAATGATCTAAATGCTTGATATCGCTAATTGATTGGTTGTATATATTGAAATAGGTGTATAAGATAAATTTCAATTATGTTATGTAATTTAAATTTATGTGCTGATAATTCTGGATATATAAATGTTAATAATGTTTAAATGTTTATTCTGCTAACGTAAATAATTTTGTAATTTTGAGTTTGTTTTGAATGTTAATGTTTGTAAAGGCTTTAGGGCTAATGAATTATTTAGATATAGTTAATATTTAATATTGTTAGATGGGTAAGCTCTTTTATTGTAGGGGGTGTCGTCTCTATTAAAGCGATTGTGTTTATTGTATAATTTGAGTTATGGTTATTGGTTGAGTGTATATTCTTATTCGTTGAATTGTTTTGTCGGCCTGTATGTTATGGCTATTTTCGTCGGCCACTGAGCCATGTATTTTAATGTTTGTTTTGGAATTTCATTAAAGTCCTGTGGGTGGTCTTGCATCGCCGTTCTTTGGTGGCGTGGGTTGCCTGAGTGATTTCGGTGAGGACCGCTCTTCGGTCTGCTGGATGGGGGTTCGATCGTATCCGTCGGCGTTCCTCTCCCGGTCTGGTGGCGGTTGGCCTCACTCGGCGAGACGTGTGCCTGCTGTTCCCTTGGTGTCCTGGGTTGTACGCGTGTGGTATGGTTTGGCTTGTCGGTTTTCTCTGTACGGTGGGCTCGGGCTGCCTGTTTCTCCTTGGTGCTGGGGGTCGTTTTCTTTTCAGGTCTTGGGCTTAAAAGCAGCCCTATGCCATTCGTGGCAGGCGCCAATGTCTGGGTTTCCAAGTTTCTTTCAAGAGCTGTCTGATGGGGGCGAAACAGCCCAGTGGTTAGCGCGCAGGAATTGCACTTGGACGGCCCGGGTTCGATTTCTGCCACTTTCAAAACTGCCGCCGTATTCACGCGGAGTACGATCACGTTAAAAATGTGGGCCCGTGAGTCCTTCCGAGAGGTTGGTGGCAGGGGAAGAAGGGCACGGTTCCTGTGGATGCCTCCTCCACTGGGTTCCGGTATAAATTGAGCGGCACTTCCCGGCCGTCCAAACAGATATTTTATAGCTTTTTGTTAGGTCGGACGGTCTGAGTCGAAGAAGAAGAGATGTCTGTTGTAACTGCTCTACACCCTTTAGGTGGGCTGGACGGACTGGACAATAAAAAAAGCTGTGCCAGACCACCTATGAGCGTCCTTAGTTATAGAGGATCAAAAAGTTACTGGATAACTGAGCTATCGAAAAATTTAATTTTGAAGAATGTACAACAGCTATTATTTCATAAATTTTTGACGGCAGCAATGTGATACAAAATATGTTTCTTGTAACTCTGAAGCAAAACTATTTAGATGGATTTCTGCTACAAAAGCTAATAAATACAAAATCGATCTACCAATATTCATAGCAGCATCAGAAATGATGCCTCATCCAGCCATACATTATTTCTGTATATTTGCGCAATCTTTTATTTCAGATTTTGACGATTTTTGCTGGCCATTTCGCAGAAAAGCAAGTTCCTTTTTCCTGAATCGTACAAAAATTTACGTAGCACCAGGGTAACCCACAAGTGACTTACTTGCTAAATTTTGTGAAATTTAGTCTATTAGTTCTTGAGTTAGAGTAAACGAACCCATATACAAGTGGTGGTTCGTGACTTCAGGAATGATTGAAGTAGATTCAGTGGCGAGATTATCCTTTTTCCTCCTTGACATTAAACATTATTAAAGAACATCGCTCTACTGGCACGAGTGTTGTTAAATATCTTAAATTGGCAAAACAATTCTGAAAAAATTCGCCAAATAATAATAACCCATTCAACCTATAACTTTCAGGGAAGAAACGCTTCACTTCTGTTACCTGGCGAACCGTTTCTCTCTCTCTCTTACTCACTCACTCACTCACTCACACACACACACACACACACACACACATATTACGCTTCAAGTAATATTTTTAGTATTCTATATGTCCCATAATGTGTTGATCCGACGAAAACTCAAGTTGCGATTTTCTGCCCGATTCCAATACTTTTTCTATACATTACCATGTATTGCAGAGGAAATAAAAATAGTTTGGTTAAAGGCATATTGCATGTTTTAAACTTTATTTAAAATGTTATTCAAATTCCACATTTAATGTTAACAAATGCATGTTAGCCCCTTTTCATCACCATAACATAATGTTCTGACATATATATTTTAATATCCTATATCTACTACTCGTAAGAAGGTTAATTATTTAGATAATTTTAATATAACCTTTAAGTCTAGCGATTAAAATATTTTTTAAATAAATAGTTCATTATTACTGAAGTTCTTGGGAGCAAAAATTTATTGAAGTCCTACTGTGCTCGGAACCTTATTTACTACTTTTGCATTTCTTCTAATGAATTCAAAGTTTTTACTATGATTATTTTCAAAAATTTGAGGTGAGTGGTTTGCTTATTAATTTTTAAAGTAATTAATGCAACAGACTGAAAAACGATGGGAAAAGGGAACTTTTACAACGTTTAAAAACTACGAAAGGCCATTATTTTCTTTTTTAAAATATTCATAGAAAGAAAATATATTTCGGCATAAATTTGGGTCAAGCATCTCTAAAATTATCGTGATAATTATGGTTTTGCTTTGATCTTTTTATCAAAGAATTCAGCGATATATTTATGAGAATTTAAGTTTTCCACTTTTGCAAATTCAAAATTACATAGCTTTTTTTTTTCTTAATGAAATCTGCTATTTAAAAATACATTTTAGTTTAAATATATTTTTGCATCCAAATCTCGTTTTCCGTTTAATGTTAAAAACGAAAATGGTGCAAAAGTCAATTATATAAACTTTTGGATGCATTTTTTTTTATAGCAATCGACTTAATCCAAAAGGTATTTATATATACTCATGTCCAAAAGTTAAACAACGAAGAGGAAAAAGCGGATAAAAAAGTATTTATTCGAATTTATTGAAATTTTCACAGATCATGAGATATAATAAACAAGAAAGATCAATCATGCATAAAGCATTGATTATGAAACACTTTCCAACTTCAATGCAATTTTATTTAACATGTCTAAAATGCAATACATTCCTCGGTAATATTTTAAAACTTATTACAATACTACATTAATTTATTATATTTGACAACATAAACCTTCATCGAAAAAATGAACTTCATTCAAATGACGGCTTTGAAATATAAATTGCCTGGTTTAAACATCTCTAAAATGCGATACATTCCTCGGTAATAATTTTAGAATTATCATAATACTACGATAATTTATTATATTTGAAAACTGCATCGAAAACAACTGAAATTCATTCAAATGACGTCATAGAAAAAATAACACGCTTGGCTCTCTCTATAAAAGCAACATTTCATTCATAAATAATTTCCCATTCATGTCATTCATCACAATACTATAATAATTTATTTCATTTAAAAATTAAGACCATGGAGCTACAAGTAATTAAACTCTATGCGTAAAACTTCATCGAAAAAAATCGTCCTTCTCTTTATAAAATCAATGAATATTTTATTCATATCAGCTACGGAGACTCCATGAACTAAATGATTTTGTGTTAAAGAAATACAGCAATTCTAATACAACTCATTCTACATATTTTGCTGTTTATATTTTACATAGGTAAAAAATAGGCTCCGTTGTAGAAATAATCAAATTTGGATGAGCATTTAAAATCAAATATATTGTCATTGCGTTGTTTCAGTATGTAGATGCACAGAATTTAAACAAAAATAAAGTGGTTTTAGGACGGATTCAACACTCAATATGGATTAAAAAGAACTTTAAAACTCACGATTTTGAGACAAGATGGATGCCATATATCATTTTGAAGTGGGTTACGTGATCTTTTCATATCATGGTCATGTGATCGCTTCATATAAGAGGTGTTATTATTATTTTAATTTTTATTTAAAAAACTACTGAATATATTTCGCTGATTTTTTTTTTATATATTTTATGGAACAATTTGAATATTACCTAAAATTTTCGAAGCAATTTGTGAATTTTCCGCTTAAAAAATGTTTGAAAAATTAGGTCCCATAGGGCTCAATGTATTTCATTTTTTCAACCCGGGCTCTATCCAAAACTAATTGGGTGATATTATTCATTTATATTCCCATAGGTCCTACAGACCGTCTGAACAACATACTAAAATTTCATTTTGATTAAGTCATTTTTACGGCAGTTATCGTGCTAACGGACAGACAGACAGACAGAATGAACAAAGTCATAAACACTTTTCAACTTTGTTGTAAAGTGTTAAAAATATTGGTGAAATGCGAAGAAAACTATTAATAAATAATTAAATAATAGAGATTGACAAAATCATATGATTTGGAGCGGCGAAAACAATTCATAGGTGGAGATCTCTCAATACGGAACGGGATGACTTCTACTGGAAACACATGCCCGAGAGCCTCGATTCATGATAAGAATAAGATTATCTACGGAGGTTCGGGGTATATGTGCCCATTTACGGAGCAGACATGCTCTTAGTTCGTAAAGGTTCCGGGGAGGATCATGGAAAGAACTTAAATGTTTCTCAATCATGTCCCATACATGCTCGATGGGATTCAAGGAGCTTGAACTCGATGGTCATACCATAGGAAGCAGTGTTTCCGATTCTAAGTACTGACCTACAATGTGAACTCACGTGTTATCGTATATAAGAATGACATCAAGATCTATGGCCGCAAGAAATGGGTGAACGTTTGAGTAGTTGGCGCCGACAGCAATCTGTCTAAATCATCAAACCACTCCTTCTGTATGCGTGCATATTGTGGCTATCACTGGCGTGACAGCGAGTTTCAGGCGTTCTCCAAACTAACAACCATCGGGAATCACTTTGTACACCAAACCGCGATTCATACGTGAAGAGCATAGTGCCCCATTGTTGTGGAGTCCAGTTGAGGTGATATTGAGCCCAGTTTAAGCGGGTCTCTCTGTGCAAGGGCGTCAGTGAGACGCAAATCCTTGATCGCCTTGCATACAGCTGACCTGCATATATCCGTCTGTAAATTGTTTGCCGCTCTTCCTGCCGACGCTGCGAGGTTGGAAGCAAGCTGATGTGCAGTGATTGATCGGCGGCGCCGCGCTTGCAAACACAGAAAACCGTCATCCTGAGCAGTTGTGACCAGTGGACGTTCACTTACTGGTCTTCGCGACACAGGTTCCATAGGCGGCAAATATATGTTCAGATTTTTGTAGATATTCATGTTTTGTATCCAGTAACACAAATTTATTATTGACTGATAATTTTATTCTTTTTAATTGAATGTATGAACAATTAATTTTCAGAGATGATGCGGCTCGTTTGCAATGAGAGTCTTTGAAGAGCATCTGGCATGAATTCGATGAAATTTTGTATTAAGGTAAACGTAAAATTGAGGAGAACACGAGAAATTGTGTCCACCTACATATTCATTCCATTTATTCTTAAAATAATCCCACTTTTAACATAAATATAATTACAAAATAACAATTTATAAATTATTTTAAAATAATGTTGCGTAATTGAAATTTATTTATTTTTTAATTGTGGAAGAATAATTGTTTAATTCTATTCGATACCGTTTTTTGATTAAAAAAATCTGATGTAGGCAGCACATGAGTTTCTCTACAAGCTTAAATTCATTTTCTCTTTATTTCTTTAAAAATTCATTAAATTGAGTTTTATTACATAAAATAACGCGCACAATTCTTTGAAATTATACTGAATTTTCCCTTTTAATTCACTTTCCGTTTCCATTTGGGAACTGGATTTATTTTCAAAGGTGGCGTAGCAAAAATGCGATAAAACTAAAATATCTCGAGAACGGCTAGTCCTAGAGTAATGGGCGTGGGTTTTCTCCTTTCCATCCTCAGAAATTACTTTTAAAAAGCATTAATTGATATATTTTAGCATACGTAGTTCTTTTAGATTTTTACGTTTTGGGGGTCATTTTGCAAAATAAGGCAGATTTTCTTTTACCAAATCGTACCGAAATATAATTAGCACCCACAAGTGACTTACTTACCAAATTATATGAAATTTGGTCAATTAGTTGCTTAGCTAGAGGACACATATGATTTCTGCGAGCCATTTTGCACAGAAAGGCAGATTCTTTTATAAACGTTCCAAAAATCTAATCGGCACAGTGACTTATCTATAGAATTTTAGGAAATTTAGTCAATTAGTTTTTGAGTTAAAGTGGATACCCCCCCCCACACCTCGCTAAAAATAGTGTTTTCCTGTTCTGGAGGTCCCAAAACGAGTAGATCCTCAAAAAACTCGAGTTGCGATTTTCAACACGATTCCAATGCTTTCCTATACATTACCATGTATTGTAGGGAAAGCAAAAATAGTGAGTAACTTTGTTACTCGTCATCTCGAAAAGTAAAATACCCTTTTTGCGAAGGATAAGGAAAACTTGAGCAAGGTATACAGGGTGATTTAAAAAAGATGGGATAAATTTCACGAGATGGTAGTACACATCAAACCAAGCATTTTTCGTCACAGTTTACCGGGTTGGAAATGAAACATAAATACGTTACAGGGCAATTACTCGTTGGGAAGCGTCAGCTCTGCAAACTTAAACGCACATCTGGTTGTTATTTTCTGGTTGAAGAAGAAAGTCACGTATGCAAAAATTACATCTTGGGAAGAAGAAGAACTCTTATGCAAATTTTCGTACCACCAAATGTTCGGACTTATCAGTTTGCAGCAGTTATTCGTAGCTCTAACTTTTGAGACGACGGAGGAATTTACAAATAAGGAAAAAGCCTATATGCGTTTAATCTATGGAGCTGCAAATGGGAATGACAGAGAGGCACAACGACTGTATAGGGAAAATTTTCCCCATAGACGATTGTTTAATCGTAAAACATTCGAATGTTTGCATCGGCAAATCTGTGAATCGGGATCCTTTCTCGCTACCAGGTTTGATGCAGGTCGTGCAAGGAGTGCTAGAACGTCAAGTGTGGAACAGGTGAAGAGGAACTGACTCTGAATTGAAATTCGTCGCCAGAATTTCGTTCGCTGCTGCCGAAGTACGCGACATACCTGGCCTGTTCGAGAGAGTTCGCCAATCCGTCGATCGCAGCTTTGAGACGTACATTCAGGTTGGCGTCTCTTTTGAGTCATTACTGTAACTATTGTTTATTAAATGTCATTTTACAACTTCTAAGTCATTCTTGTGTTTTTGCCTCACCTTATCGGTTTCACCATGAAGCGCCCACTGGCGCCTTTACGTTTCACTTTCGACCCGCTAAACTCTGACGAAAAGTGTTTGATTTGGCTTGTACAACCACCTCGTAAAGTTTGGACCATTTCTTTTAATCACCTTGTATAAGCACAAATAACATAAATGCAGCATACAATTGTTTCGAGGATACGTTGGATACCCTTCGTCAGTATAAAAAAAGCAACAAACCCAAAGTCTAAAATGAGGGATTTTATACCCAATACCTGGATAAAGAGAGAGCCAATCAGAAAGCAGCATGAAGAATAGTCCAGCTAATCCGAAGCGAGAAGTGATACACAAAATTGGCGTGCGTCGAAACACACCAAGAATATCCCGTTACAAATCAAGTCCGAACAAGAATAAACGAGGCCTAAAAAGACAAAAATTTTTTATACGCTATAGTTTGGTTAAATGGTATACAAGCGTCCTAAAGGACTAGAACGCAGAAAATGGAAAAATTTACTGGGTATTCCGCCAGATCGTGGACAAAAATGGAGTACTGGATAAATCATTCACTAAATGACTAGAATTTTTCTGGATATGGAAGGCTTCAAAGAGTTAAAGTTCATAAATTGACGTGTATTTTTGTATGATCCTTTCTAAAAAAAAGTCAAAACGGTGGTCAAAGTGATAGCACTGTTGAGCGATTGAGGATTTATTAAATTCCCGTTTTTTAACATTGTTTTCATATTCCTTAGGGAGAAATTTTAAAGCATGTTTAGTTTGACCCATATAAGAAAGACCACATTGGCAAGAAATACTGTAAATTCCCCTACTATTAGAAATTTCTAAAGGATCTAAGATTAGAAAATCGAAGTTTATAAGAAGGTTTAAACGTAATATAAAATTAAAATTTTTTAAGGATTTTAGCAATCCGTTGATTGATAATTGGAGAAAATGGTGGAAAATGTGGATAAAATGGCCCACGGTTTTATTCTGAGTCGCATACGACCAAGAATGCTGAGATAGCTAAAAATTATTTTTTTACTTTTTAGTTTATTTCGATGAAACCGTGTCACTTAAAACGTTTTTTTTAATAATATTTTATTTGAAAAGATCCAATCCATAGCAAAGTAGTCTTATAAATCATAATTAAAACTGATAGCATGCTTCTTTAACTTGCATATACGAATGGCTTGCAACAAAAGCTAATTTGTTATCAATGGAAAACACAAAATAAATACGTTTAATTGTTCGATAAGAACACACAACAAAGATTTTGGATTGTCAGAGCTCATTACTGGACCCCTTGATGTCTTGTGTCCGAAGACTTCTAAATTTCAATACGCATCAAAGCTCCCTCAGCGCCTAACACTTGGAAATCACTGAGCTCAGACTTATTTTTTAGAAAACAATAAGTCTCTTTGTGTGCAGCTTCTTGATGTGATCTTCAAACAATGTCTTTAATCAGGAAAATACATGTCCAAACAAATTAGTATTCTTCACGTTATCGGCTGACTTACTTTGAGATGGATAAAAATATATTTTTATCTGGTTTTCGGAAACTTTACTGATTGCAACAAAGTATTCGAAACTCTTGACAAAATGAATATTTTTTCTTCTCTCATAAACGTCGTAGAAATTATTCTGTTTAAGATTGAATATCCGTTGAGGATTCTTTCAAGAACGCTGAATATTTCAGTTTGAATGTCGAATTGGGAATTATAGTTCCTTTGGTAATGGAATTATTTATATTTACGTTTATCAAAGAGGCTTAATAACTTCTTAATACTTCCTTAATGGGGTCTAGGTTAAAACATTTCAGAAAAAATAGTTTCCTATTAAAGTAAAAATAGGTTGAAATAATGTAGAATGGAATGATATAAATATTACTTCACACTTTCGGGAGTTAAACATTAAAAACTTGGTTTTCAGATACTTAATAAAACATATTTTAAAATCTTGTTTTTACACAACTTAACGTCTTGAAAAATTTAAAGTTTAAATTGACATAACTCGAAAAATAGATTTGAGCTGGAAATATGAAATTTGAGACATAATTTGTCCAAAACTTTAACTTTAATTTGTTTTCAGGATCTGGACGTTACTTATTGTATAAAAAGAAGTATTAAAGCAGTAAAGCATCATTAAAGCATATATTTTTTTATTTTTTCGTATCGAAAAATTCTGAAGAGTATGCTCTTTTCTACTATAAATATTATTATTTTGTAAATAGTGTTTGAATTTAAAATTATATCAAATTTAATAACTCCAATTTTTTACGTTTTAAAGTAAAAAAATATTTCATATATTTTTATGTATTATATATAGTACATTTGCACCCAATAAAAAGTTTGTCTTCATTAGGTTTTGAGTCACAAGACATATCTGCAGCTTGTAGAGACTTAATAATTGAGTTCAAAAACATATTTCTCAGGACTCGGGGGAATTTTTAACGCAGATTTCTTAAATTTTAGTGGAGTACTACTGAATATGCCAACCCACAAAGGTAAGACGTTACCGTTCAAGTACATTTCCTACATAAGTGCAATCCGGCACGAAAAAATTCTGTCTGACGGTGTAAGTCTGAAGGACGTTTTCATATAAAAAACACAGTAATGCTATCAAACGATGCTTGTTAAGTATTCGCGTATAAATAAAGAAATTCGGTAAAAAGAGTTAAAAGGAGGAGGGGGTTTAAATTTATACAGCCGGCAATTTAAGAAAAAAATATTTTTCACCCAAATGTTGAATTCAAAAAACCGGAACTACAGAAACTGAAATATAACATAGAGACCAAGCGTCTAAATAGGTGTTAAGCGTTCTGCTTCTCTGCTGAAAAAGGTATTACATCATTGTGAACACACATTGTCGAGAAACACCCTAGATGCTGTCCTAATCTATCATTACTGCTTAGAGACATTGTCGCTGTAAATAAAAAGAAGACAGTAATCTGCCATAGAATGGATTTTACTTCACATCGATGTCTGAGTGAAATTTTGCGGTTACCGAACCGATCCGCCCCAACGAGTTCTCAAGCTTCAACTTCACCTAGCGACTTGCACTCCATTACGCATTTTGTCACACTCAGCTGTATGAATAATTGTTCGAAAGTGGTGTTCCCGAGCTTCATTCGCTACGGTTTCCTCATCATTACAGTTCTAGCCTAATTTGTTTTTCCGTCTTTTCTATTACGATCACAGCCATGAGTTTATCTGTCTACAATACGAGTACAACCATGTGAGCACACCGCTTTTCCCTTTGGGGCCATCCCCTGGAAGCATACAACCATGGAGGTAAAGGGAAAGAGTTAAAATTTCATACTGAGAAAATGTCAATATCATTTGAGATAATCATTCAGGTGGCGTTGCGATAAGATAGCGCCCCTGCATTGTATAGATTTCTAGAGTGAAAGGATTAAAATATTCTGTAGTTAAACTGTCAATTTTGAAGAAATAAATGAGTAGCGCAATGCAAATCAGGAGTAAAAAATGTAAATAATATTCCTACGTATTCAAAAGTACGTATTTTACCTTTCAATTTATTTTAATCTTCCTATATTCCGAACTCCGCCCCACAACTGTGAAAAATACAGATTAATCATTAGGGAATCTTTTTTATGAATAATCAAAAATACATATACTCAATACTAGCCTTTTTGTTGTGTCAAATAGACACAAAGCGCGATTTACTAATACTAGCGACACCTAGATATAATTCTCAAAGCATTATGATATTTTCAAACTTTTCATCTATCAGAGTTTTATCTTCCCCTTAATTCCATGCTTGCTTACAACACTATAATTTCGACTAGGTTATCCAAAGAAAATACTGATTTTTCTAAGAGTTTCTTAATCAATCAGGAAAGTTCCCAAGGTACATAAAAATATATCTTTATTCCTTACTCAATGTTAGTCAGCGAAAACCATACTGAATACTAATTTGTTTGGACATGTATTTTCCCGATTTAAGACATTGTTTGAAGACATCTCCGAGACTCTGCAAATAAAGCTTCTTATTGTTTAGGAGGAAAAACAAGTTAGGATTCAATTACTGAAGAGCGTATGGCACTGAAAGGCCTTTATGCACATGGAAATTAGCGAACATTCTTCGAAGGCAGGATCAAGTGTCCACTAATGAATCCTGGTATTCCAGAACATTTCCATGTGTGTTAGTGTTGATAATAATTAATTAAATACATTTATTAAATATGCAAGCGAATCGATGTTATGTTTTCGTTAAAAATAAATATTTGTTTCGAATTTTATAACTTAATGAAAAATATGTGTCATACATCCATAATTGAATTCCGAGCGTCCTCAACACCCGACTAAAATCCGACCGGGTGCGAAAGTTACGTTGATAGACTGAAACTCAACACATTTGAATAACATTTTGTACATAGCGTAACTAGTCATGTTTGAAATCGCGACGAAGCTCCAGTTTTAAATCTCGATCTGTGTACAGTAATATCTGAGGTCTAAGATCAGATAATGTTAAGTCTAAGGAGAGAAATTTATTTAAAAAAAATTCGCGAGCTAAACCGAATTTTCTAGTTGTTTGTTTCAACTTGTACAAGCTGATAGGCTGTCTTGTATATTGATTACTTAATATTTTAGATTTAATATTTTGCTTCTTTCATGAACTAAACGCTTCAGTGTCAGTTTTTAAACATATAGATAGATACTCCGTTTTGCTTCAGTTTTGGGTCGCGACATACAGCCTGTAGAAATACTTATTGAAAACCGGTTATATGTTCATAGAACATTGATAGTTCTATACAGATATAAGAAACAAAATGACAGAGTATTACCATTATATGCATATTAATACGTTATTAACTACTTATAATTAAAAAAAATATATAGCGATGTCTCTCTATATTAAAAATGTCTATATTTGTAGCCCCTATTTGACTAATTTCATGTCACTCGAGTTTCTCTGTTTTGTAGCTCAAAAGTTGTAGCATACACAAGTATAAAATTCGGTGTATTTGTAGAAGAATGTTAGGGACGTTCAAAGAAACAGACTTTGATTTAATGTGTTTATGACTTTGATTTTCCTGTCTGTCTGTCCGTTCGCACGATAACTGCTATAAAAATGACTTTATAAAAATGAAATTTTAGTATGTTGTTCAGACGGTCTATGGGACCTATGGGAATGTAAATGAGTAATATCACCCAATTAATTTTAGATTGAAACCGGGTTGAAAAAGTGAAATACATTGAACCTTATAGGACCTCATTTTTCAAGCATATTTTAAGCAAAGTTAAAATTTGCAAATTGCTTTGAAAATTATAGGAAATATTCAAATTATCCCAGAAAAAAATATATAAAAAAATTCAGTAAAATATCTTTGGTAGCTTTTAAAATAAAAATCAAAATAATAATGACACCAATATTATAGGAAAAGGTCACGTGACCCACTTCAAAATAAAATATGCCATCCATCTTTTTTTCCTAGTGTAAAAATCATGATTTTTAAAGTATTTTTAAAAGTATGTTTAGTGTTGCATCCGTCCTAAAACCGCTTTAATTTTGTTTATTTTCTGTGCATCTACATTCTATGCCAACGTGATTACAATATTTTTGAGTCTAAACGATCATCCAACTTTGATCATTTCTACAACGAAGCCTCATTTTAATGGATGTAGAAGGCAAAGAAGCGATTGCAAGATGAGTTAAATAAAACTGCTCAATTTTTTTCACGCCAAATTATTTAGCTCTGGAGTCTAGAATAGAAGTGCATGAATGAAATATTCATTGCTTTTACACAGAGAGCCAGACGATTTATATTTCGATGACATCATTTGAATAAAGCGATGGAGTTTTACGTTCTCATATACTATAATAAACTATTGCACAGTTCTGCGATGAATAAAAAAATATCAGAGCTGAAAGTATCGCATTTTACAGATGTTTAAATAAAATTGCATTGCAGTTGGAAAGTGTTACATAATCAATGCTTTATGCATGATTGATCTTTCTTTTTTAATTTCTATTTAGTTGATGAGTTATTCCATTCATTATGCACTTCTAAAGTGAACATTTTTCTTCAGTTTGGGCAAAGACTTAATGGGTCCATTTGATCAGGAGCACGAGCACAGTCTTGTGCACCGACATGTTTGAAATAACTCGCAAAGTGAGTTTCGGTGATTAGTGAGAGCCAAAACACAAACGGCGAACTCCAACGAGCGTATTACGTCTGTGTAACAGGCAGTACGAAAGAATTCGAGAAGAGGGCTCATCGGGATCTAGCGAGTTGGTGATAAAGCCGCCGAAACACTAAGCGAGTGACGGAGCTTGGCAAGCGGAACGACCAAGAGGTGGAGTCAACTAGTAATTAAAAATAAGTTAAAAGTATGCTTTCAAAATTAAAAATCTGATGTGGGCAGCACATGACTTTCCTTATATAAAACAATGAATTTACTCCTTTTACAGTAAAAATAATAGATTATTTTTATAGTAGTTATTTATATTCTTTCCAAGATATTGAGTTTTCGTCAATGAGTCGTCATTTTCCATGTCGTCATCATCAATGAGTCGTCATTGATTTAGCGTCATTTTTATCTATTTGCCGAGTTTTTCGTTAATTCAGCAATATTTAAAAAAGTCGCCAAGTTAGCGACATTCCACCAAATTCGTCGCCAAAATCTCGCCAAGCGTTGTGGACGAAGAAATAAGTTATTCTTACAGTAGATAAATGACTATTGGCGTTCAAATACAAAAGTATTACACAAAGTATCTTTTTTCATCAATGGAACGAGCTAGATCCACGAGAGTGGTGTCATCAAATTTATCGCATGATATTACATATGAAAAGTGAACATGTTTCTCAACAATTAATATATTTTTTTAATTTATGGGATTTTTTGATAATTTTTTTTGAGAAATGTGTAATTTCTCTAGAACGGTTCATGCCAGCGTCACCCAATTTATCGCATGGTATTACATATGAAAAGTGAACAATAGGAGATATTTTTTTTTATTTTATATGACTTTTTGATAATTTTTTTGCAATATGTGCAATATCTCGAGAATAGTTCATGTTAGCCTTCTAACATTTATGTCAATCGTTTTCAAATGAAAAATTACATAAGAAATGTCTATTTGAGTAACTTTATTAGCGGTTTTGATTTTTTGAAGATTTTTTCAAAATTTCACTTGCAAATTTAGGCGGATTCTAAACTTTCGATTGCGTATAAAAACAATAGGCTTCCAGTGTTTACGGATTGTGATTTTTGTACCAAATTTCGTTCAAATCGCTCCATTCGTTCGTTAGTTATCGTCTCCATAGACTCACTGACACACACACACACACACACACACACACACAGCCATCACTTCAAAAATGTTTGATTCGTGATCAGGGATGCTTAAAATGTACTCTCCCGTCGAAAACTCGAATTCGAATTTTCGATCCCGTCACAATACTTTCCTTATACATTATGTATATAAGGAAAGTAAAAATCCTCCTTTTGCGACTAAAATTCACCGAGTTATGAAGCATTAAAGTTTATGACTTAAGTCGCTTTTCCACGCATAAAAATGTCCCGTTTCAGGCAACCAACCAATCAGGGACCGTATTGACCATTTCTCTAGGCAACCAAACAACCAAGGACCGTATTGATCATTTCTCAGCACAAAAAGTGCTCCAAATTTAAACAGCTATAAGTCGGCCAATTTTGGTCGTAAAAGGGTGATTTTTTTTTATTTTGCATAAAATTGTAAAATTGTATGATTTTCCTAAATATAATTGGTAGGACCGGGGGACTGTATAAAAATTTATATTTCGTATTTTTTTTCAGAAATGCATTTATTGATTTAAACTGTTTCTAAGATAATAGATTTTAAAATTTAAAATATTTTTGCAATTGGAAGTGCATCTCTGTGACTAACGGTTGAGGAAATAGCCATTGGGGACCGATAGCACTGGATACCCTGTATATAATCTGAAATTTTAAAATTCTGTTTTCAAAATCCACCACTTATTAACATAATAATTCATTTTTTTAGTTTGGTACATTCCTAAATTTCTGAATCATCTATTAATTTTTACTTTCCTTTTATACATAATGTATAAGGAAAGTATTGTGACGGGGTCGAAAATTTGAATTCGAGATTTCGACGGGAGAGCACGTTTCAAGCATCCCTCATCACAAATCAAACATTTTGAAGTGATGTCTGCGTGTGTGTGTGTGTGAAAGTATGTGCGTGTGTGTGTGTCAGTGGGCCTGTGAAGACGATAACTGACGAACGAATGGACCGATTTGAACAAAATTTGGTACAAAAATCACAATCCGTAAACACTGGAAGCCTATTGTTTTTATACGCAATCGAATGTTCAGAACCACCCTAAATTTTCGAGTAAAATATTGAAAAAATCGTCAAAAAATCAAAAACACTAATAAAGTTACACGAATAGAGATTTCTTATGTAATTTTTCATTAAAAAACGGTTGACATAAATTTTAGAACGCTAACATGAACCGTTCTCGAGATATTGCACATTTTTCAAAAAAATTATCAAAAAGTTAAATAAAATAAAAAAAATATATTTCCTATTGAGAAACATGTTCACTTTTCATATGTAATACCATGCGATAAATTGTTTGACATCATTCTCGTGGATCTAGCTCGTTCAATTCATGAAAAAAGATACTTTGAGTAATACTTTTGTATTTGAATGCCAATAGTCATTTATCTGCTGTAAGAATAACTTATTTCTCCGTCCATAACGCTTGGCGAGATTTTGGAGACGAATTTGGCGAAATGTCGCTAACTTGGCGACTTTTTTAAATATTGCTAAATTAACAAAAAACTCGGCAAATTGATAAAAAATGACGCTAAATTAATGAAAATGACGACTATTTGAAGAAAATTCAATATCTTAGAAAGAATATAAGTATCTACTATAAGAATACCATTTTTTTTAACTGTAAAAGTAGTAAATTCATTGCATTATATAAGGAAAGTCATGTGTTGCCCACATCAGATTTTATATTATGTATATAAGGAAAGTATAAACATATAATTTAGAAAAATAACTTTTACGTGAAAATAAAGAGATTGATACTTTCTTAAAAATAAACAAGCAAGATCAATCATGCTTAAAGCATTGATTATGAAACACTTTCCAACTTCAATGCAATTTTATTTAAACATGTCTAAAATGCAATAGATTCCTCGGTAATATTTTAAAACTTATCACAATACTACATTAATTTATTATATTTGCAAACTTAAACCTTCATCGAAAAAAATGAACTTCATTCAAATGACGGCATTGAAATATAAATTGTCTGTTTTAAACATCTCTAAAATGTGATACATATTACGGTAATAATTTTAGAATTATTATAATACTACGATAATTTATTATATTTGAAAACTTCATTGAAAACAACTGAAATTCATTCAAATGACGTCATAGAAAAAATAACACGTCTGGCTCTGTCTATAAAAGCATCATTTCATTCATAAATAATTTCCCATTCATGTCATTCATCACAATACTATAATAATTTATTTTATTTAAAAATTAAGACCATGGAGCTACAAGTAATTAAACTCCATGAAAAAAATCGTCTTTCTCTTTGAAAAATCCATGACTACTTCATTCATATCAGCTACGCAGACTCCATGAACTAAATGATTTTTTGTTAAAGAAATACAGCAATTCTAATACAACTCATTCTACATATTTTGCTGTTTACATTTTACAAAGGTGAAAAATAGGCTTCGTTGTAGAAATAGCCAAATTTGAATGATCCATTAAACTCAAATATATTGTCATTGCGTTGTTTCAGTATGTAGATGCACAGAATTTGGGCAAAAATAAAGTGGTTTTAGGAAGGATACAACACTCAATATGAATTAAAAAGAAATTTAAAAATCACGATTTTGAGACAAGATGGATGCCATATATCATTTTGAAGTGGGTCACGTGATCTTTTCATATCATGGTCACGTGATCGCTTCATATCAGAGGTGTTATTATTATTTTAATTTTTATTTAAAAAACTACTGAATATATTTCGCTGAAATTTTTTTTATATATTTTATGGAAGAATTTGAATACTACCTAAAATTTTCGAAGCAATTTGTGAATTTTAAATCCGCTTAAGAAATGTTTGAAAAATTAGGTCCCATAGGGCTCAATGTATTTCATATTTTCAACCCGGATTCAGTCCAAAACTAATTGGGTGATATTATTCATTTATATTCCCATAGGCCCTATAGACCGTCTGAACAACATACTAAAATTTCATTTTGATTAAGTCATTTTTACGGCAGTTATCGTGCAAACGGGCAGACAGACAGACAGACAGTTGAACAAAGTCATAAACACTTTTCAACTTTGTTGTAAAGTGTTAAAAAACACTCTGCAAAAAATCTTGACCTCGATCGGCAAGAAGTTTTCGGAAGAGCCTTCCACTGTGCCTAGTATATATATATATATATATATATATATATATATATATATATATATATATATATATCCGAGGCACAGTGACAGACTCCTCGAAAAACTTGGATAATTATATAGGGAACAGATAAATAACTCTGAAAATGTGCCGGTGTGCATGTGAAGTCCTACACATTGTGATATTTCACGAAGGAATATATGATACACGAACGAGTAATTTTTTTCGCAATGAATATGAGAATACATCCAAGACGTCAGGTACCTGAACGTTTTTTGAACGCAAGTTTTAAAATTTTCTTTGATGTCGATGGTCAGATTTTTGATCACATGTTTCGGCTATTTTTGCAAAATAATCCACTTAAATAAAAGTGTCATTACACTCTTCACAAGTTTTCGACAATATGATTTTAAAATTAATTACTTACGTAAAATAATTAATATTAATTTTCTTGTAAGCATAAATTTTGATTTTTAGTTATATTAATGTTTTTAAAATAAATAATGCATAATATAACTATTTTAATCTTTTCTTATTTTGTACTTTAACACTGTTTCATTATCAGTATAATTCTAGAAGGCAACAAAATTTTTTGTCGATACGAAACAATGAGTGAATTCTGCGGGTAATAATGACGCAGTATATTTCACATAAGTAAATATTACAAAACAATTAACAGATATTTGTTATTTCCTGCTGACAAACGTAACGTATGAAATCACGAAACCGGTCCGTACATGTGTAATGGAAGTGTACTAAAATTTTTCAGGTTCTCTGATTATCTTCTATTATTTTTTTTTTTAAATTACCTCCTTTGAAACAATTAAATATTAAGAAATATAATTATTAATTGTTAGTGGTAATTGTGAATTATTTGATTAAATTTTGCCCACTTCCGAGGAAATGTAAAATGTATGTAAATTTTGTCATGTTTCCGATTCTTTTCAATCAGAAAAGTTCTCAACACAGATAAAACAATCTTTGTTCCTATTCAAATCGAGCCTGGAGATAACGCAAAGAAGACTAATTTATTTGGATATGTATTTTCCTGACTTAAGGTATTGTTTGAAGATCACATCAAGGAGTTGCAAACAAAGCTTCTTGTTGCGTAAAAAAAAATCAATTCAAGATACCATTATTCCCGAGTGTTGGGCGCTAAAAGAGCTTTCTGGCGCATGGAAATTAAGAACTTTCTTTCAGTGCGACATCAAGAGTTTACTAACGAACACCCGACATTCTCGAATCTTTGTTGTATGTTCTTACCGAGCAATAAGAGATACGTTTGCTACTTTTAGTCGTTTTGTAAAGATGTCTTTGATTAGAAACCATTCTGTCTATTAACTGACTGAAATACAAAAGAAACATTCTGTGTTGTCAAGGGTAGATTTTATGCGTTTACACTAGAATGGATCTTTTCGATCAAGTTTTTGAATTTGATTTGAAACCAGTAAACAAATAAGTATATTATTGGCATTTCATTAATTTATTTTTTATTATTTATGGTTATTGAGTTATAAACTATTTATGTGTTGTAAAAGTTTTGAAGGATAAAATACTATATATTATTCAGTATCATCTCTTAAGTAATATATTTTGCAAAAATTTGATATGGTAACATGGTCATAGGGATACTCTCATGGAGGACAGACAGACAAATATTCTGACATACGGATTTCCTCACAGCTACCATATGGATTCTCTTTTGGCTACTATAGTGATATTTTCATGGAGAACGGATGTAAGAGATTTTGCAATACGAAAACCCTCACGACTCCCATGCGGGTGTCCTCGTGGCTATCATACGGATAACCTCACGATCCCCATATGGATAACCTCACGGTTCCCATATGAATGCCCTCACATCTACCATATATATGTCTTCACGACTACTATAGTGATATCTTCATGGAGGATGGACATAAACAGAGAGTCTTCTATAACGATAAGCTCACAGCTAAAATACAGACGTCCTCACGGTTATCACAAGGATTTCTTCCCGGCTACCTTCGAATGTCTGCTATATAGGGGTATCTTTGGACACAGACTGAGATTCCTTCAGAGGAGATACCTTCAATATTAAAAATTTGAAAGCATCTTCCCTGAATTATGGGCTAGGACAATTATGAAATCTCAAGAATGCAGCTTGTGTTCTGCGGGAAACATAATTGTTTGAAAGGAAATAGAAACGCCAGAGAGTTCCATTTCTGTTAAAGGAGGTGTCTAAACATTTTTTTCACAGTGCCTTATAGCCAAAAGCCTCACTGACTGTCCTATTAGCGTATTTTTCAACCCTTTGAGCTAGAACCTCGAATTTTTTTCAGGGATGTCCATCGTGGACCATATAAAAATAAAACTACAAAACTACTAAAATATTTCAATAACACTGCCCTAAAGGAGTAGGAAGTGATGCGAGATGACCAAACGGTCTCCAAGCTAATACCCGAATCATACAGGGATGCTTCTACTAGGCCATAAGTTAAAACCAAGAAAGGATATTATTGTGTAGCTCTAGTTTTCATTCCGCTTAACTCATTTCGAGTAGCTTGAGTTTCTTTGTTATGTACTGAAAAATCTGTTGCAAACAAAAATATGAAATTTAGAACATTTATAGAAGAATGTTAAGGAAGCACGCTGAAATAACTCGTTTTTTGTTTGAAACTTTAATTTAAGAGATATTTAATGTCAAAATCAAAAAAGAGTATTTAAATTACGATTTCGATTCCTGGAGAGACTAACAATAATAGGACCACGTATTTTTGCTGGCATGCACTTACATAGTTGAATTTTTGAAAGACGCAGTCGCCTTTTTTTGTTTGTTTTTTTCAATTTAGTTTATGAGTTATTTTACTTTTATGTATTTCTGAAATGGAAATTTCTTTTCAGTATGAGCAAATGTTTAATAGGTCGGACCGATTGCGAGCACGAGGGCGATTGTGCACGCCATCCGGGTTGAAAGAGCTCCCGAAGCGAGATCCGGGGATTAGTAAATGCCAGGCAACAAGGGAAGGACCTCCAACGGGCTCAACACGCTTGTGCAACAGGTGTCATGAAGGAACTCTCAAAGAGCTCATCGAGCACCAGCGAGTATGAGATGAAGTCCAACGGCTTTCAATGCGAGTTACGGAGGTTGGCGATTATAGCGACTTGTGGGTAGGAGCCCTTAAGTCATTAAAATTGAAATATGTAGTTTAAAATACAATGGCATATGGTGTTTCATGGAATTCGATGGAAATATAAAATCAACATTTGGTTGTAGAAGTAAAGTGAGATATGAAAAATAATCAACAATCATAGGAGAATTTAGTTATGATAATTGCACACCTTGGACACTACAGTTTAATAAAAATGCAAACTTTAATTTTTTATATGGCTCCCAATAAAAAGGATGGCAATTAGGAAAATTTTCACAGTGCTTAATTAGGACGAAGGGCATTTACCCGGTATTTTTTGATAATAAATTCGCGGAGATGTTGATCATTAAAATCCGTGACATAACATATTTTAATTGAACTGCAATAGTTTCCCTCCTATGAAAGTAAATATACGGGATATTAACAAATCTATTTAAAACAGAAAACTGCGTACCGAAATTTTCTACAATTTAATTTTTTTGTAGGTGCATTTGAAAGGGACCATTTATTATGGGTCTTTTTCAATTGAATAAAAATAGCTAACAACAATAATTGGAATATTTCTGCGAATTGTTCCTGAAAAGATATCTGTCATTTATATTTCGCCCTAATTAAGCACTGCAAATTTTTTACTAATTGGCATTTTTTTTTATTGCTGGGCAGTATTAAAATTGAATTTTTGCATTTTTATAAACTTGTAGTTTGCTGAAAGTGCAGTTATAATAGCTAAATGCTCCTCTGCAGATTATTTTTTATATTTAATTTGACTTCTACGACCAACCGCTAGTTTTATCTTTCGTTCGGAAACAACCAATATATCTAAATTCAATTACAATAAATTTTAAATCATTGGAAAACATGTGTTGTTAAAACATTTAAACTTGGTTGATAAACCCACATTTAAACTGTTTTACTTTAATATTTGAAAACTAAAATTGCAACGGAAACCTACATATTGTTATAAAGATAATGAAATTCGAAACTAATTGTGTAAAAAAATTGAGTTACAGTAAAATGCGAGAGTAGTCATTTTATAGAATGAAAATAATCTTTCTTCTTCGCATCATTATTTTTTAGTCGAGGTCCAGGTGGTTTTCATTCAAAAAATACAATTTAGAACAAACCAGGTATCGATCGCATTCTGAAAGCAAACTTTAATTCCAATCCGGGACTGTTTGGGACGGAAAAGATGGTTTTCCAATTTAGGAAATAGATTTCTTTTATGATTGCAGTGACTTTGAAAAGTTTTTATCGAAATTTATTTTAAAAATGTCGTCGTTTCGGAAACTATATTTCGAATTATCACCGGTGAGTTTTCTTAGGGAGTATGGAGGGATGTATTTGGCTAAAATCATATAAAAATCACAAAGATTCACAATGTCATTGATGAAAGATACATCTGGATACTGTCACTTCGGGGTGTTGAGTGGTTATTTTTTCTAGTCTCTCCCTAAAATATCCGGAGATATTTACACAACTTAATAACGGAGTAAAAGTTTGGAATTCTATTAATAAATATTATTTTAGACATCGTTACTAAATCTGCAGAGTCCACTTCGATAAGAGCTTGCAATTTTGTCCCAGTAACTCACCGGTAGAGCGTCGGCTGGCCAGTTCGGAGATCCAGGGTTCGATTCCCGATTAAGGGTAACAAGGTTCTTTACAAATCGTCTTAAATAAAGTTGGCATGCAAAATTTTAGAACATTTGCATATTAGTCGAATTTTTCTTTTCTTGCATGTATTGTTATGACGTATCCTATGAAATCGTGGGTGTACTCTCAAGACACAATGTCGTTTAAATTTCTGGATAACTAACAATTTTGTTCACTAGCACAGCATAAACAGGGACACTGTACATCAAATAGCTGGATCACTATATCACTAAACAACTGTCAGGTACAGTAAAACAGAGTTAAATGTTCTACTCATTTTGCCGAACAACTAATTCTATTCTCAAAATATTAACGTATGCCACAATTCAACGTAGCTCGTATCACGCCTACTCCTCTCCAATTAAGCGATATTTCCATTTATAAACTTTCCGTAGACCTTTTCAGAAAGGACTCGTATTCCTACAATATTCGTTATTTGGAGAAAGTTCTAGTACATTCGAAAAGTCACCAAACCTAGCAACCCTACCCAAATGTTCAAATATGACAACCCTACATTGAAGTAATAGGAATAGCTGCGGTTGAAGGTGTTTTACTCTTCTGAATCTCAAAAGAGCCTCCAATGAAGGCATTTTACATGTTCATAACAATATAGATGTTATCGCTGTTTTAGGTAATATTATTTCTCAGAGATGCCTGCATACGTTTTTGAGCAACTTGTCTCTACCTCCCAGAGATGCGCAAACAAGAACGATTATAGTCTTTAGTGTGTTGACCAGGTCCATAAGGCAATTCTGACAAAATCTCAAATTGAAACAAATTCATGAAAACAATGCATTATACTCTAGCAAGTAAAAAAAAATCCTATTGTACATTAAGTTTTTTCATTAATTTTTTAGCTAGCATTAGTTTTAATAGCTAGCATTTAAATTATTAAAGGCGAAATGAATAATTGCCTACGTTACTCATAATATAAAGTGAAACATTTTACAAATACTCAAAAGGACGTAGAAAGGGTGATTTTAAAAAGTGTCTTCAGAAGCTTCACTGAACTATAGGAAGCCTCGCTGTGCTCTAAGAAGCTTCACTGTTCTCTAGGTATTTTGCCTAGACCAGTGATTCTCAACCTTTTTAAAGTTGCCGCCCCCCTAAGGAGCGAAAAAATTTTCAATGCCACTTTTGTGAAAATCCCGTAATTTAGGGTATGGGGAAGTAGGGGGGGGGTACTGAATTATAAGAGGCAAAATTTTTAAGTAATTTTCTTCAATAGACTTACACACCAAATTTGTTTGGTTTAACTCAATACTTTTGCTCCGGCAGATAATTGCAGTCTATTTGTTAAAATTAAAATAACTAAGGCAAAAAAAAAAAAAAAAAAAAAAAACTTATGCTTAAAAAAAGTTCTTTATTCTTAATTAGATAATTAAAAAAACAGCAAACAATTTTTTTTACACTAAAAAAGTAGTATCAGTGAAACATTCAAGTACCTATGTCAGTGGGATGGTTGTGCTTGATGGTTCAGAGCCAGTTTCTTAACGTTCGGTTCAATATTTTTAGTGAAATGAAGGCGCAAGTCCCCTCTTTGCACGATTTGGAGTCAATTTCTCTTTTTTGTGACTAGATCCGTCACAGTACTGAATCCCCGCTCGACGAGGTAGGAGGAAGGGAAGGCAATTAAAAATTTTTTGACGATAGTCCACAGTCCAGGGTAAAGGCGACTGATGTTACTTTGAAGCCAAAATTCTGTGAGATGATTACCATTCTGGAAGCTGGCTTTCAGAGGTCCGTGGATCGAAACCACGCTTTGCTACCAAAAACGAAATTTATTTTTCACGAACTCAAAACATTAAAATAACATAAGACTATATCACTTTCCATAACTTGGAAAAGATATTTGCAAATCGTTGAATAGTTTAAACACACCCAGTATCATTGAAGTTGTAGTTAATGTTTTCCTTCCGAAGTATGCCATCTCTAATCAGTTGAAGTAGAAATTAGCATAAACCAGAAGTTGACGTCTCAATTTGCAGGACCACAGACCATAGGGGTAAAACTTCTTAACAAGCGATCCGAAAGCGATTAGCCAATCATAACGAAGTATCTTTTGGATTTTAGACGGTACATCGACCGATTCACGTACGTGCTTGTTCACAACCGAAGTTTTTCTAACAGTTTCATTAGTTGAAAGTTCGATCAATTCCTCCTGACTCTGAACCTCTGCTGTCTCAATACTCACAAAAGGGTTTATAACCCATCGAGGGACTTCCAGGGACAAACATCCCCAAAACGCTCAGAAAAGTCCTTGTGCAAAGACTCAAGATGTTGACATTAAACTTGTGTATCATCGAAAGGGATTTCACTGTTCTTATGCAGATCCGACAAGATTGGAAACTATTTGAACTCGTTGCGACCAAAATTCTGCTTCCACAAAGTGAGTTTTTTAGGAAGGCAGAAATAACAGATTTTGTTGTGATGAAATTGAGCTCGTCGCCTTGAAGCTGCAAATTAATTCCATTGAATTTTGCGAATAAATCGGTCATGTAAGCACCATCGATATTAAATTGTAGCAATATGTCTATCAGAGCTACATCTTTCGCGTCGAGGAACTCAAGCACAGAGTCGAAAAGATTCCAGAACCTATTGAGGAAGGCGCCTTTGGAGAGCCAGAGAACCTCGGTGTGTAGAAGCAAGTGATTGAATTCTTTATCGTTGTCCTTACACAGCTGCCCGAATAATCAATCGATCGCTGAGAGCATTACTGCGAATTTTGTTCACAGCAGAGATAACATATTGTAATGACTGATGCAAACGGTCGTTGAGGTTTTTAACAACTAAATGCTGTCTGTGAATCACGCAACTTTAGTATCTGCAATCAAGCTTTTTGCAAAAAGCATATCTTGAATAATTTTTCCTTCCTTCACAAACCGGACGTACGCCAATAGTAAAACCTCATTACTTGGCAAGGTTGATTCATCAACTTGAAGGGAAAATTCGGTGGGTATCAAAAGTTTGCATAAGGAAACTTCAACTTCTTCAGCCATTTCATCAATTCGTCGTCTCACTGTATCGTTGCTTAATGGGAAATTTTTGAATACATTGGACGCGATCTGGATGGCGTAAAACTGTTTCTAAAACTTCCTTGACAGCCGGCAGTATAAACTCTTCGCCGATGGTATGAGCTTTCCCCGATTTAGCAATTAATGTTGATATATTATAAGAGGCTATCAAACCATCGTCACATTTTTGTGATGAAGTTGCTAGTAAGCCTGAGACCGACGGTACCTTCAGAAACTTGTCCTCGATGTTCGTGAGAAACGACAAATCTTTATTTTGTTTGTCAGGATGAATTTTTTGGAGATGCTCTTGCAAATGAGACGGTTTTATTGTCCCATTAGATAACACTTTGTTACAAAGTGAACACAAGTTCGACGGCGATTGAACAAATCCGAACTTCAAATACGTGGCACTGTATTGATGACACTTCGTTTTGTTAACCGACATCGTTGGCGGCAGCAAAATGTGATGAGGGAAAGATAACTATTTCCCCAAATTAATAATTCACGATAAAGAACTAATAAACGCACGTACCTAGCCGACTGACTAAATAAACAATGAAAGTAAATCGAAACTGGGGGAAAAATAGAAATGAAGCGTACGAAAACCAACACAAGAAACACGGGTCAAATCAAACATTCATATTGAAAGGACGCTCAATTCATGCGCTACGATTAACTGCGGTAAAGATAATTCGCCTAATGGGTTGAATGAGCCAAGTATTCAGAGGCAAAAACAGCTGACGCATGCGCTGTGCTGGTTGGGATCGGAGAAGAATTCTGATGGCCAAGAGGTCGTAGTGTCGATTTCTTCAAAGTCATCCTACCTAGAATAACCTTTCCCCAACTGCGAAATAAGAAATTATTTTTGCTTCGGACAAATTCCTCTCCCCATTCGGAGAATTGCGCGAGAGGAGCCTCATTGTGTTTCCCGACATCTTCACGATAGGGAGTGTTGAATGTCATTTTGTGTCAATACACACAAAGACGAAACTATCGCCAATTACGCAGAGGCAAAATACCGAACCCCTGCTTCCTTTTGCTGACCACAGGCGTGGAGGGGTTGTACAATGGGAATACAATTATCGGCGTTAAAGGAAGAGAAGACTTGGGAAACGTAGGGGGATGAAACTTACTGGTCCCAGAGCCGTCGCTTAAGTTCGTTTTATTACTGGTACAAATGGTGTAAATTGGATAATCGATTTAATAAATTTATTTGGGAGTTTTAAAATTAAGTTTGCCAAAACATGTTCATCGCCCCTACCACCTAAAACATGCCCACCGCCCCTTATTGCCCAAAACAAGTTCACCGCCCCTCAGCATTCTCTCACCGTTCCCGTTGAGAACCAATGGCCTAGACAGTTGAACTAAATAAGGCATTATTTGAATGGTTTGGCTTTGTTTATTTGAGATCAGCGCAGATCATATTTGGCGCAGACTTTTAGGCATCCTTTTGGATTCAGTCTTGGATCGGAAAGTCATGACCCCTAATAAATTCACGTCACACAAATTGCAGGTGTGGTTGGGGCAAAGATATCCTAGAGCCAAGACATAAAGTTTATTCTCGAAGTTTTATTGGAAACACTCGAGCCAATGATGCGAAGATGCGATATCGCACTGCAGAGCATCCAATGAGAGCAAGAAGGCGCACCTGAACCCCAGGTCAAATGATGTGGCCACAAGGGGAAAAGTAAATGAATGAATTGGAATGACAATTCAAGCAGCGTTGTTCATATGGCTATGATTATTCAAAATCGATGAGAGAGGTCGTGATGATTCGAATAGTAGAGTTAAGAGAGTGAGTCGTTATTTTAAGTTGTGAAAATGTTTTAGAAAACGCTGACTCCAAATGTCTGAAAAAGAAGCGGCGAAATTCTTACAGAGGAATGTGCCAGTCTTCGTATATATTAGGTCAATTGTTAATTTGTGGAATAAGATTCAAACGACCACACGGTGCTTTTCTCCTCCTTAAGCGTTTGTTGAAATTCATGTAATTTTAAGTATATCAATAACAGAGAAATGAATAAATAATAATTTATTTTAAAAGTTAAAAATGTGGACTTTAATGTGCAGTTTTTTCATTCAATGATTACGTTTAGCAACTCGTGCAAAGAGGTAATGGTCGGTTATTGCGGGGTTCAAGCTTTGCTCACCACACTTTAATTAGATAAATAAATGTTTAATTAATATTTTACTGTGAGTGTTTTGAACGCTCTATCTATATTCAACGATCTATATTCTTCGTTACAATAACGTTTTCTTTTTAAATACATCAAGTGATCGCATTTTACAGGTGTCGTTATACTTGATTCGTGCTCTCATCAAATGTACCTCAAAAGTAACAAAAATAAAAAAAAATCAACAAAACGTCAAATTAGTATTTTAAATACTATTACAGTTCTTTTTAATTACGTATAGACTTAAGTCCGCTTATAACGAATCTTAAAGGATCACAAAGCCTATTTGTTATATAGCTACTGTTTTAGACAGGATCTATATTGCAATGTTAAGAGGTGTCCCTAAAATACAGAAAAAGTCGTGATTAAAAGTTCGTGATAAAAGATCTATATTGCAATGTTAAGAGGTGTCCCTAAAATACAGAAAAGGTCGTGATTAAAAGTTCGTGATAAAAGATCTATATTGCAATGTTAAGAGGTATCCCTAAAATACAGAAAAAGTCGTGATTAAAAGTTCGTGATAAAAAAAATCGCTATAAGCGGATTCGTGAGTCTAGTGCATTGTAACCAGCATAACTCAAAATAAATATTCGGAGTAAATAGTTAAATATGAAGAAGAGCATACTCTACATTCATTTTAAAACGAAACATTAAATGCAAAATAACACTGTCCACATCAAATGTCAACTTATGACAATTCCTCTAGATTGATACATTTTTAATAGAAAACTATTTAAAAAATAAAACTGTTTCACACATTATAACTTCCGGCCGACTAATCGGTTGCTCATGTCCTTGTTGACGAGCCGGTCGGTCTGGGTCTTCAACACATTATAACTTTTTATAACTTGTTGTCCTTGAAAACGAATTTGAATTGTAGTGTTGTTGATTAGAATATCGAATTCATAGCAATCGATAGATTCTTTGGCGAGATATCTCATTCCCGGTGGAGATGTAAAATCTCTAATCTGTCTAGAACAACTTGAAATAACCCCACTTTGAGTTGTGCTTAAAAGAATGTACAAGCATCTACTCATTTGGTAACAGTATATATATTTCCTTTTTAAATTTTTTTCCCAGTTTATATTTAAACCGCATAAAATCTCAAGAATGACAAGTGTTAACGTCCTAAAAATATCGTTGTTTGTTCATATATAAAATAAGTGCTTATAAAATGGGAATTTTCTTAACACCTTTAAGATAAACTGATTTCCCCCAAGCTACATATCTAGGTCCTATTTAATATTGAGGGAAAACAGATAAAAACATATGTAGACAAAAATGATGAATTTATTTTTTATTATCATTTTTGCACATTTTATCATTTTTCAAGTCATTGTTGTCATCGATTTCCCTATTACTTTCAAAATCAACTTAAATATCGCTCATTTCGTCTAGTCACAACTGTTTTTCTCTTGTAGACGTCATTTTGAAGACCAACGATTCATAAGTACAATATTTAGTTCACAGATGGCGTATGCAGTACAGAAGTGAAGGGAATTGCTTGAAAAAATAATGTCGGGGCTCACTGGACTTCTGACTGGAACTAATCATTCTTACTGTCGGAGTTCTCCCTACACAGAACTGCAAAGAATCTAATTATTTTTATAACGTGTTAGAAAAGAAATTTTAGGGAAAAACAATGTTCAAAAAATCACTCTAAAATAGTCAAACGTATTCAGGAGGTATTAAAACATATATTGACATCAAAATCTCGACATCGAAAATTTGCGTGAAAACAATATTTTTTCTATTCTATATACGAGAAAGTAAAAAAAAAATGTATAAAACTTTCATATTGATGAAAAGAAAATTGAATTGTAAATAATTGAGTTATTGGAGTAAGAGAGACGTCTATACGCCTCGGTCGAGACCTTCTTCTCTCTATCATAATTTCGTGTTGTAGATGCAGGTGGTTTTCTTCCAAATACTGTAATTTAGGACATAGGCTATCGATTGCAGCCCGGAAAGGAACTTTAATCTCGATTGAGAATTGTCTGGGATGGGAAAAGGGTTTTCCAATTTAAGAAAAATATTTTCTTTGCGATTTCAGCGTTTTTATAAGTATTTCTTTCTGGATTTTTTCTTTTCTTGTACGGTCTTCCAATTTAAAAAAAACATGTTGAAGTTCAATCTACTTTTAGTGCATTATCTGAATGTATTTCCACTTTTCCGAGTTTATGAGGAATAATTACGGGAAATATATTTATACACTACGTGGCAGTGAAAATGAAACACCAAGAAGGAGTGGGCAGAAAGTGATGAAAATAGGAAGACAGAGAGAGACAGCAACGAACAATAAGTGATGTTTATTGCAACATGATACACTAAGCGATAACACCGTCTGATCAGTAGGTTGTAGGACCACCGCGGACGGCGATACAGGCAGCGACATGTCTAGGTACAGAGTCAATGAGCGTGCGGATGGTGTCCTGAGGGATGACTGCCCATTCCCTGGCAATCATTTACCAAAATCCGTCTTCTAAACGTTGCGATGGCAGCGTACACAAACAACGACCAATCACGTCCTAGACGTGTTCGATTGGTGTGAGATCAGGAGAGACTAGTGGCCATAGAAGTACCTGGATGCTTTACAGGGCATGTTAGTTGATGCGTGCAGTGCGTGGTCGGGCGTTATCCTGTTGGTAAATGGCTTGGGGGCCCCTGAAGGAAAGATAGTGTCACCGACCACAGTACGTCATCCGCCTATTGTTGGTCCGTGATAGTGCCCTCAATACGGATCAAAGGTGACTTGCTATCGTAGACGAGGGCGCCCCAAACCATGATGACACGTTGTCGCGCAGTGTGGCGTTCCACAAATGCGGTTGGATTGAACATGCCACCTGTTCGGCGACAGATCCGTACACGGCGACTTTCATTGCTAAAATAGAAGCGTGACTCATCTGAGAACACGACCTTATATCATGCGTCGTTCACGTGGCTCTATCCCGACACCATGGCAAACGGAGGCGTCTAAGCAATTGAGTCAATGGCAGTCTTTTTAACGGGCGCATTGAGTGCAGGTCGCTGGCGACCAATCGGCGGATAATGGTCCGGATCGATATGGGAGCATCAAGGGTGTCCTGCACATACTGCAAAAGGGCGACGGAAGTGGCCTGCGGGGTAGTCAACGCTTACCGGCGGATGCGTCGGTTCTTGGTGGACCGACGCATCCGCCGATAAGTCGCTCGATTGGACGTCACTCTGGCCGTACCGGCACCCCTCAAAAGTACCACATTCCTTTGTTCCAATTATCATCGCAAGAGCCGGTGTGCCGTGGACGCGTGTAGGTGACTGACCGCTGAGATTTCCAGCCCGCAGTCCAGCCCCGAGGGCTTACCAAAAGAAAAAGAGCATCTAAGATTCTCGGGCCGGGAGAAAACCGCTGAGATTTGACGTATGGACCAATCTGCCCTTCTGAGTCGATCACTATATCCTTCGTGAAATCGTCTGTCTGCTGGAACTGCCTCGATTCGCGGCGACCTGGCATTCTCTGCTACTATACGGTTCCTCTGAGACAGAAAAAATTGCAAAATGATTTCCTTGGCAGACAGAGTGGCGCGACTATTGCCGATTCTGCAGGTTTCTCCCCTTATATCTCACTCAACGTGCGCGGGACAGCTGCGCATTTCGCAACATTTACATAACTCGATGAGCTGCGGCTACCCTTCAATTTGCCTATTTTCTGCCAATTCCTATTTGGAGTCTCATTTTCACTGTCACGCAGTGTATATTATATACATAAGTAGTGTATATTATAGTTGTATATATTATAGTGTATACGTAGTGTATATTATAGTTGTATATATTATAGTGTATACGTAGTGTACATTATATAGTGTAGTGTATATTATAGAACAGCCCAATCCGGTGAAGGCAGAAACTTGATATATTGCATATCGTAGGACTTGGTTTATAAGTAATGAGAAAAATCTAAATTTTGGGAGTTTTGTTAGAAAATTTTTAAATTGCGCAGTTTTTTGTTCTAGCATTTTTTTATATACAACTCTCCGAAAGGCGGGATACATAAAATGAATTTTTATACCATCCTGCTCAGACCCCTCTCCTCCCCACCCTAAATTTTCTGAATTTATTCTATGGGTGTAAAATCCGTTCTCGAGACATTTTAACTTAGTTATAGAAGACAAGTTTTTACTGTATTTTATCAATGAATTTATTTAAAGTGTTTGATTATAGTGTGGTCACTCCGGTAACCTGATTTTGCTTCAAATACCGAAATCGTCTGTTATCTATTCTTTAAATCAAAGAAATTAAAAATAATGCTATTATTAGCATATTTGTGTGAGAACATAACACAGTGATCTGAAATCGCAATCCACACATCCCGCGATTTTCATGTTAACGAAACTGTAATATGGGCCTTATTTTGCACTTCAATTTGAAACCGTTTTTGATATTCAGAACTTTTATTAAGTTTGTAGATATAACATTGAGTGACTTTTTGTCATTGAGTGACGAAGCGTGGATTGGAAGTAAAAAAATAGCAAAAATACCTGGTGATGCTCTGATAATATTGAATAATTCTGAAATAAAATGAACGCTGTACAAAACTTTAAATAATTATAGATATAAATATTTTCGCAATTCAGCTATCAGTTCAAAATACATTTTTCCCAATGACCAGTCAAAAATAGGCAATTCCCTAAAGTAATTTTCAACTTATAAGCGGTCTTTACGCACAGATTAAAACAGAAATTTCAATGATCTTTGTTTCTTAAGTAGGTATAGAAAGATAAAAATTTAAATAGAAAAAAAAAATCCCTCAGTTTCTTGTACTTAGTCTCGATTTTTTATAACTATTTAAAAGTTCCTAATTAATTTATATTTAACTCAAATCTAACTTGACAATTAGAAACATAGTTAGCATCCGCTTATTGCTTAGCGATAATCCGCTGAACAATAAAGTGCATACATTAAACGATTTTAATAATTAGAAACTGATATTTCATTATATTAAATCGACGGTTTGAGATTTCCAGTAAACATATTTCTGAAATTCAAAATACAAATTTTAATTATGAATTTCATGTCAATAGTGTACTTTTTGTTATTTTATTTGGAAAAGGTATCTCGTGACTAAGACAATGAGTTGTTCATCGTGCAAACCACCCAATAAATAATGCGTCAAAATAATGCTGGAACAAAATGTAATGATCCTTGAATGAACATTGAAATGGAACGAATGGGCACAGCGCACTCATGCTCAAGTGAAAAATCGCCATCAAACTACAATTGACATTTCATTAATATGGTTTAAAATAAACGACAATGGGCGAACTGTTTGGCGTCAATAAATAGTTCTTGCAAAAATTGCCTTCCTTCATGTACGGGATGAGTTAGATCCACGAAAATGATATTAATAGACGTATCGCATGATTCTATGTAAAAGTGAACCTATTTGACAACACTTAGTACTTTCTCAATTTTCTGCAATTGATTGGTAAATTAATGCAAATGCTCTAAAGAATATGCCAGCCGTTTTCTAGTGACAATTACGTGTAAAACTACAATTTTAAATGTACTGCCTTTCTATCATTTTTCAAAAATTCCTTAAACAATTTAGAAGTATGTGGGAGTCTTTCGAATGTTGGATTTCATTTTACATTAATAGAATACATCGATTGTAATAAACATACCAATTTGCATTCGAAATGCTCCATTCGTTCTTGAGACATAGGACCCCCCACCCCGTCACACACACACACACACACACACAGAGAGAGAGAGAGAGAGAGAGAGAGAGAAGGATTGAGAGAAAGAGAGAGAGAAAATAATTGAGTGAAAGAGAAAGAGAGAGAAAAAATAATTGAGTGAAAGAGAAAGAGAGATAGAAAGTGGGAGATTGAGAGAAAGAGAGAGAGAGAAAGAGAGAAAGGGAGAGAGAAAGAAAGAAAGAGAGAGAGAAAGAGAGAGCGAGAAAGAGAGAGCGAGAAAGAGAGAGAGAAAGAGAGAGATTGAGAGAGAGAAAGATAAAGAAAGAGAGAGGTTGAGAGAAAGAGAAAGAGAGATAAAAAGAGAGAGATTGAGAGAAAGATAAAGAGAGAGAAAAAGAGAGAGAGAAAGATAAAGAGAAAGAGAGAGAAAGAGAGAGAGAAAGAGAGAGAGAGAAATAGAGAGAGAAAGAGAGAAAGAGAAAAAAAAGAGAGAGAAATTGAGAGAGATTAACAGAAAGATAAAGATATATATATATAATCTTAAAAAAGATTGATTTGAGTTCAGGGCCACTTACAATGTATAGATTCGTTGAAAACTCGACTTTATGTTTTCAATCCAGTCACAATACTTATACCCCTTTACATATTCCCTATACTATGTATGTAGGGAAAGTAATACAATTGTAACTGAATAGGAAGATATAATACGTTTTCTCTTTCCTTTTAAATAAAGATTTTCAATAAAGGGAACTTTTACGTTGAAATTATTGAACTCGTTCTATTTGGCGACTGAAACTTGTTGACTTTGTTCGTTAACAATCATCCTATTTTTTTATTTTCAGTGGATCGAAAAGAGACCAACCAACCTAACTGGTGAAAATATTTTCTTTTTGATTCATGTCCTCATGCTAGATTGCATCTACAGTTCATTTTGGTACACCGGGATCCTTCTTGATGCATCTTTGATTTTTCCCTCAATCACTGTAGTCGATGTTTATTTTTTCTCTTTCCTGGGAAATAACTATAAATAGCGCGATTCAGTTAGTTTTTTAACACTTTACAACAAAGTTGAAAAGTGTTTATGACTTTGTTCATTCTGTCTGTCTGTCTGTCTGTCTGTCTGTCTGTCTGTCTGTCTGTTAGCACGATAACTGCCGTAAAAATGACTTAATCAAAATTAAATTTTAGTATGTTGTTCAGACGGTCTGTAGGACCTATGGGAATATAAATGAATAATATCACACAATTAGTTTTGGATTGAACCCGGGTTGAAAAAATGAAATACATTGAGCCCTATGGGACCTAATTTTTCTAACATTTTTAAGCGGATTTAAAATTCACAAATTGCTTCGAAAATTTTAGGTAATAGTCAAATTGTTCCATAAAATATATAAAAAAAAATTCAGCTAAATATATTCAGTAGTTTTTTAAATAAAAATTAAAATAATGATTACACATCTTATATGAAACGATCACGTGACCATGATATGAAACGATCACATGACCCACTTCAAAATGATATATGGCATCCATCTTGTTTCAAATTCGTGATTATTTAAAGTTCTTTTTAATTCATATTGAGTGTTGTATCCATCCTAAAACTACTTTATTTCTGCTTAAATTCTGTGCATCTACATAGTAAAACAACACAATGACAATATATTTGAGTTTAAATTCTCATTCAAATTTGATTATTTCTATAACTAAGCCTATTTTTCACCTATGTAAAATGTAAACAGCAAAATATGTAGAATGAGTTGTATTAGAATTACTGTATTTCTTTAACACAAAATAATTCAGTCCATGGAGTCTGCATGGCTGATATGAATGAAATAATAATTGATTTTATAAACAGAAGGACGATTTTTTTCGATGAAGTTTTAAGCATAAAGTTTATGAATTGTAGCTCCATGGTCTTAATTTTTAAATAAAATAAATTATTATAGTATTGTGATGAATGAAATGGAGAAAGTTATGAATGATATCCTGCTTTTATAGAGAGATCCAGGCGTGTTATTTTTTCTATGACGTCATTTGAATTAATTTCAGTTGTTTTGGATGAAGTTTTTAAATAAAATAAATTATTATAGTATTGTGATGAATGAAATGGAGAAAGTTATGAATGATATCCTGCTTTTATAGAGAGATCCAGGCGTGTTATTTTTTCTATGACGTCATTTGAATTAATTTCAGTTGTTTTCGATGAAGTTTTTAAATAAAATAAATTATTATAGTATTGTGATGAATGAAATGGAGAAAGTTATGAATGATATCCTGCTTTTATAGAGAGATCCAGGCGTGTTATTTTTTCTATGACGTCATTTGAATTAATTTCAGTTGTTTTCGATGAAGTTTTTAAATAAAATAAATTATTATAGTATTGTGATGAATGAAATGGAGAAAGTTATGAATGATATCCTGCTTTTATAGAGAGATCCAGGCGTGTTATTTTTTCTATGACGTCATTTGAATTAATTTCAGTTGTTTTCGATGAAGTTTTTAAATAAAATAAATTATTATAGTATTGTGATGAATGAAATGGAGAAAATTATGAATGAAATCCTGCTTTTATAGAGAGATCCAGGCGTGTTATTTTTTCTATGACGTCATTTGAATTAATTTCAGTTGTTTTCGATGAAGTTTTCAAATATAATAAATTATCGTAGTATTATGATAGATTTAAAAATATTACCGTGGAATGTATTGCATTTCAGAGATATTTAAACCACGCAATTTATATTTCAATGCCGTCATTTGAATGAAGTTCATTTTTTTCAATGAAGGTTTAAGTTTTCAAATATAATAAATCAATGTAGGATTGTGATAAGTTTTAAAATATTACCGAGGAATGTATTGCATTTTCGACTTTTTTAAAAAAAATTGCATTGAAGTTGGAAAGTGTTTCATAATCAATGCTTTAAGCATGATTGATCTTTCTTGTTTATTTCTTTTCTAATATATACAAAATTTCTACCAGAGACATGAATCTAATTTGAGTTAAATATCAGGATTGTCTAACTGCAGGTCATATGCGGCACATGAGTCCACGTTTTGCGGCCAGTGAGGTTGTGAAAATTTTATTACTTTCCTTATATACATAATGTAATAAGGAAAGTAATGTGACGGGGTCGAAAATTCGAATTTGAGTTTTCGACGGGAGAGCACGTTTCAAACAACCCCGATCACGAATCGAACATTTTTGAGGTGATGTCTGTGTGTGTGTGTGTGTGTGTGTGTGTGTCAGTGAGACTGTGGAGACTATAAATGACGAACAAATGGAGCGATTCGAATGAAATTTGGTACAAAAATCTCAATCCACGAATACTGGAAGCCTATTGTTTTAAAACACAATCGAATGTTCAGACTCTCCCTAAATTTTCGAGTGAAATTTTGAAAAAAACATCAAAAACTCAAAACCTGTAATAAAGTTACGCAAATAGACATTTCTTATGTAATTTGTACTCAGAAAATGATTAACATAAACTTTAGAACGCTAGCATGAACCGTTCACGAGATATTGCACACTTTTCAAATAAAATATCAAAAAGAATCCCATAAATTAAAAACAAGAAAGATCAATCATGCATAAAGCCATTGATTATGAAAACACTTTCCAACTTCAATGCAATTTCATTTAAACATCTCTAAAATGCGATATATTTCTCGGCAATATTTGAAACTATCACAATACTACAACAATTTATTATATTTGAAAACTTCATCGAAAACGACGTCATCGAAATATAACAAGCCTGGCTCTCTCTATAAAAGCAGAATTTCATTCATAACATTTTTCCATTCATTTCATTCATCACAGTACTATAATAATTTATTTTATTTAAGAACTGAAGACCATGGAGATACAAGTAATTAAACTCTATGCTTAAAATATCATTGAAAAAACTGTCCTTCTCTCTGTAAAATCAATGAATATTTCATTCATATCAGTTATATTGCAGACTCCATGAGCTAAATAATTTTGAGTTAAAGAAATGCAGCAATTCTTATACAAATCATTCTACATATTTTGCTGTTTACATTTTCCATACGTGAAAAATAGGCTTCGTTGTAAAAATAATCAAATTCGGATGATCATTTAAACTCAAATATATTGTAATTGTGTTGTTTCAGTATGTAGATACACAGAATTTAAGCAAAAATAAAGCGGTTTTAAGACGGATATAACACTCAATGTGAATGAAAAAGAACTTTAAATGTCACGATTTTGACACAAGATGGATGCCATATTTTATTTTGAAGTGAGTCCCCTGATCTCTTCATATAATGATCACGTGATCGCTTTATATAAAAGGTGTTATTAATATTTTCATTTTTATTTAATAAACTACTGAATATATTTTGCTGAATGCTTTTTATATATTTTATGGGATAATTTGAATATTTCCTAAAATTTTCAAAGCAATTTGTGAATTTTAAATTCTCTTAAAAAATGTTTGAAAGATTAGGTCCCGTAGGTTTCAATGTATTACATTTTTTCAACCCGTATTCAATCCAAAACTAATTTTGTGATATTATACTTTTATATTCTCATAGGTCCTACGGACCGTCTGAAAAACATACTAAAATTTCATTTTGATAAAATCATTTTTACGGCAGTTATCGTGCTAAAAGACAGACAGACAGACAGAATGAACAAAGTCATAAACACTTTTCAACTTTGTTGTAAAGTGTTAAAAAAATATTAACTGTTGAGAAACATGTTTACTTTTCATATGTAATCTCTTGCGATAAATTTGGTGGCATCATTCTCAAGGATCTAACTCATTCCATTCACGAGAAAAGATACTTCGAGTAGTACTTTTGTATTTGAACGCCAATAGTCATTTATCTGCTGTAAGATTAACTTATTTCTCCATCCATAACGCTTGGCGAGATTTTAGCAGAATGTCGCCAACTTGGCGACATTTTTAAATGTTGCCAAATTAACGAAAATCTCGCCAAATGGTTAAACATGACGCTAAATCAATGAAAATGACGACTAATTGAAGAAAATTAATCTTGGAATAATTAATTAATTATTCTCTTAGGAAAAATATTTTGGAAAAAATATAAGTATCTATAAGAATAACATTCTTTTAACTGTAAAAGTAGTAAATTTATTGCATTATATAAGGAAAGTCATGTGTTGCCTACATCAGATTTTTTTTTCTATTTTCTATTTAGTTTTGGGCTAAGAATCGAACTTCGCTATTAAATTGTGTTTTAGATAAGATGAAACGAATTCCCCTGCACTGTTCGAGTCGTAATTAAGAGACCATTTCTACTCAATTCACTAAGCACGCTATGCGCAGAGCAAATAAATAACTTTATTAAAATTTTAATTGCTAATTTCAAAAGTTATTATTGAAACGGAATTGTTTCAGGGAATTTTTATAATTCCGTTACAATCTTATATTTAAAATTTCAAATATCTATCTGAAAATCTCTGGATTTCAAATTTCTGCATTTTAAATTCCACCAAGATGCTAACTGTCTGGGATTCCCGGTTCAACGAGCTCTTGTTTATGATCTTGTTGCCGTGCTTCGAATGAAATTCAAGCCGCATTTTTTCATATGCCTTTTATGGTGTTATAACGATTGCAAAGGATATTCGGGCTTGTAAAATAAGTAAAAATAATTCGAAATAAAAAAACAAAACAATAATAACACAGTTGTTAACTTATATAGGTTCTGAAGTACCCGTGTATCAAATGTCATGGTTGTACGACGTTTCAATTTTCTGCGACAGACATCTACCTTTACTCAGTAAGATTTATTTTTATGAAATTTAGTTTCGATTAAGTTTAACATTAGTTAGAATATTTGTGTCTGAATTACAAGTTACATCAAAATACTTACCAAAAACCGTCGGTGCTATCTTTCTCCATAACAAATAAAACTTTCTTTAAATCTGTGAGACTAGGACACATTTAGTCTGTGTAATATATAAAGATTTATGATTTCTAATAAGCACACATAGGGTCCAGACTGGTAGACGCCATTTACAACAGCCCTGACCGGAGAGGTCAGGAAAGCGATAAATAAGGGGGCTCCAAGTATAGGTGTGGTCGAGCCAGAAAAGTTACTGGAGGCTAAAGATGAAGCCATGAGATTGGCTAAAGGTTTAACCAATGAGAAGGTGTTGCCACATCGCCCTGAGGTCAACCAATGATCGCGGAAGAGGCGTATCGAGACCTCAGGCAAAAATAGGTGGCAACAGGCAGAAGTTTCAAGAGATGCCATGCCTTAGATTCCACAATGATGCATAGAGAAAGTGCATCAGAATAGTGGATAATATAGATTAAGTGACACAGATGCATAAAGAAAGTGTATCAGAATAGTGAATATTATTCAATAAGCGACACATATGCATCAAAGTAATCTGATAGTCAGACATGTTAGAATATGCAGCAAATTACTCATACAGTGCAGTCAGAAGTCAGACAAGAGTCTGTATATACATAAAACCTTTGTAGCAGTAGTGGTTTCATAAAATTGAGGCAATGATCGCCGAAGAAGTATATGTGAACAAATAACCCGGAATGTACAAAATAGCGATGCAATACCAAACTGCAACTATGAATGATCCACAAACATCCATAGACAAAATAGTAGGCATGTACCTATCAAATATTATAAACGATCAAAATAATAATAATTTAGGAAAGTGACATACTTGGTCTCACATACTCAATCACCTCCTTAAGTATATAAGTATAGTTATTGTAATTGAATTATGTTTATAATGTTCTTAATAAATAATGTTTATTTTAAAGTTATTATAATGCGTTTATTTTAAAGTTAAAATGGGTGAAGTCAATTTAGTAGTATGTTAATGTATTTTATTCCAGGAACTTGCACAAAGAAATTATGGTGGGTTTTCATGCGGCACAATGCAATGTTTACGACTTACGATTTATGCTTATATTAATTTTGGGTAATTTAATAATTATAAACTCAGCGATAAGTTGTATTTTTGTTTATGCACCAAAAACCTATATATTTCCTCTCTTCGAAACATGTAAAACGTCTTTTGTACGGTTTTTCTTACATTGGTAAAACGAAACGTGCTCTACGTATCGTGAAAATTATATAAAAAAATGTGCTAATGAATCTTCTATTGTAATTCCTGGAATTCTGATAGTTTTCTTCGCGTAAATTATACAAAAGTAGACTAAATAGACTAGCAATTTTTTGTAATCAGAAAAATTGTAGTATTTCAGTTAATACTTAGTTCATAACTCTTTTTTTTTCTACTGTTTGAGTGTTCTGCAATTTTCCTTCTTTTCTTTTAATTTGTTTCTTAGCTTTTTAAGTACCTTCTGTGACATTATTAAACGATTTCGTCTTGTTGGAATTTATCTGGTCTTATTGGAACTTATCTGATATTATTGGAACATTTTTATTGTGTTTTGTGACATTACAACTTATGAGGAAGTTTTATTCTTTAGGATTGACTGGATCGCTCTTTGATCTGATTTCTAATTTGTTGGTTCCAAACGTTTACTCAGTTGGCTGTTTTTAATTGGAGAATTATGAATCCATCCTCTTCGAAATTTACACCCTTTCGTTGCTAGAATTTTAGCATCGACGAAAGAGATCCAACATATCCATAAAACACTTCTACACTGTGCAGCACCATAACTTGTGCTTAATTACGCAGCTTAAAATTTTACCCATCCTTTACAGAAAGTGTTTTTACTCTTTAATAGGGCTTCTATTGAGTTACCCTGTGTGATTAACTGCTAGTCATAGAAGTGGTTCTTTGTTTAGTTTTTAGAAAAAAGTTTTAATGTCGTGCCTATGGAGGGACTCGGACTTCTAACTTCAGAATATCGCGACTAGCAGAATATTGATTGAAATAACTGGCGTTTGAAAAAAATTACGCATTCCCCTTCCCTTAATTTTGAGGATGCCATTCTTCGGCTTTAAAGAATCCACCTTTTATTTCTTGTGCACATTTAATCATCACTTCATTTTTAATATTAATAATATCTTTCTTTGGTACACCATAGTTTCACCCGCGCTCCAGTGTGTCTTACTCCAGTATAGTGTCAAACCCACAATCTCTAATGATTGAGATTAGACTAGCAGTATACCGAAGATATCCTGTCTGGGGGGGGGGAGTAGGGAGAAACTAACAAAATTACTCTACTTTGCACTTTATCGAATATTTTTTCTAGCAATTTTCTCTTTAATTTAAACTGAGGTACTTATACTTCTAATGGAAAATTTAATCATCGAAAATCCAGAAAGCAAAACGATAGATGAGGGAAATTTTCATTTCATTTTGAAACGAGAAAGTGGAAACGATCAAATCAAGGAAATTCAATATTATTCATGTGGGGTCGAAATTTGGCTCTTTAATTTTCTGTACATGTTGGATGTAATACCCTACCATCAGAGTTTCACTGTATTTCTACATTCCCTGAAATACACAGAATATGCACAGCAAAAAATATCGTGATAAGGTGGACATTGTACAGCACGCTAAGAACACAAATGAACTATTTTTAGAATGACGCGTGTGTGCGTATAATGTTTGTTAAATTTTTGTGTATTTTCAATAACCAATTATTTTCTGTGGTACAAAAGTCACTTTAATGAATCGAGTTTGTATTGAAACCTTAATCACACAGTGTTTTATTACCCCCCCCCCCCCCTCAAAAATGTTTTAATTTATATATGATTTTCAGTTTGTTCAAAAAATCGTGTTGGTTTTTTTTACATTTTTATTTCTAAAACGATGAAAGTATCTGTCTCAACGTGTGAAAACATCTTCCTCTCGCTTCAGATCTTGCTATTATGCCCGATTACCCTGTGTCCATTTAGATATAACTCCGCTGCTTCCTTTATCTTTGATTTTCCCCTTAGTCATCGGAGCTTAAAGTTTGTTTTTCCCTTTTCTGGAGAATAACTCCAGAAGTGAAATCAAGGAAACATTTCTTTCATTCCTGATTGGTTGATGAATACTTTGACATGATCCATTGTCGAAATACGAAACTTGGTATTTCATTTGAATGCTGTTTCTAATGTTGTGCCATTTCTTACAACACTAAATATTACAAAGCACTGAAGCAATTTAAAATGTGCATTTTATTGTTAAAGCTATTGACAGTAAGTATTTTAAATATTTGGAGAATTTAAGTTTATTCGTTTTTATTAAAATTTCCATCTAGAACTTATCAGTTGAGTCAAATGATTTTGTGATTCCAAAATACTTTCATTCGTATTGTATAACATTTTTCGTGTGATATAGTGCTGCATTTATGTTATGAAATTTACATTTTAATTGATTTTGAAGTTATGAAAATGGGCCAAAATAAAGGCTGTGAGACAGCTTTTTTAAGAGCAATTGGGGGATACTAAATATATGTTCAAGTGCAAACTATTTCAGCAAATATATAGTCTACTATTTCATTAGGAACAAAATATATAATCTGATCATGAAAATTGAAATTAACCATACATGCTTTTACCATTTCTAGGTAATAAATACTAAAAGCTTCGATATTTGTATCTCCAGACCATCGCTTTACCATATGATCAACTCGCTTCGGAAAGCACCATTATTTCTCGCATAATTAGAAACAAAGTTCCGGATTAATAAATCAACCACGTTCTTATTTTTACTTTCCCTTCTT